>JAJKFL010000427.1:1016557-1556558 GCA_021186555.1 Reticulitermes speratus
GAGAATAATACAGTAGTGCCAAGTGCTCTGAGCTTTCTTGTGGTCTATCTGCACCGTAACAAATGAAGTTTACTGTACTAGTGGCAAAAACAGGACACGGAGCAGCGAAATACGACTGTCACTTTTTTGTTTGGTTTGTTGTATTAACATGAAAATATTTTGCTCTGTTGGTGTCGTTTATATGTAGATCGCGAGGCAGCTGTTTTTGTTACGTGCTACGACACGTGATGGATATTACGTGATAGCGTCGTGCGGTACGTATTTCAAGGGAATTGTAACGGGTCGTTATAATGTGTCCTGCGGTGCTGACGGAGTTAGCAGTCGGAGGTTTTGGACGACGGCGTTGTCTTACGAAACACGTCTATCGGAAAATGAATAGTAAAAGGAGAAGAATCAGAAGAGAAACTCTGATCATAAAAATAAGTCTAAGAGGAGGAGAAGGAAGAATATATTTTTTTCCAATGGCTCGACAGCCCCTTGGGGGCCTAGGCCTCCTCATTTTTCGACGCTTCACGATAACATTCAGACACATCACACTCGGTAGGACTCCTCTCGACGAGTGATCAGCCCGTCGCAGAGACCTCTACCTGACAACACACAACACACACAACAGACATCCATGCCACCGGCGGGTTTCGAACCCACAATCCCAGCAAGCGAGCGGCCGCAGACCGACGCCTTAGACCGCGCGGCCACTGGGATCGGCGAAGGTAGAATATAAGGACAATAATAATGGTAATAATATAGGGAATAATAGGAGCAAAGAGGAAAAGAAGAAACTTAACAATACTAAGAAGACGACGAGGAGAAGGGAAAACGTCGGTAAACAATCACCACTCGACGCTGCGTAATACCCCAGAAGAGCGCAGATCTCGTCAAAATCGCGACAGAAGCCTGAAATCACAAATAGGCAGTTTGTTTTCTGCAATGTTGGTAATAACATAGCAGACCGCACAGCGATATAGACTGTTTGCTGTAATAACATAGCAGACCGCACAGCGATATAGACTGTTTGCTGTAATAACATAGCAGACCGCACAGCGATATAGACTGTTTGCTGTAATAACATAGCAGACCGCACAGCGATATAGACTGTTTGCTGTAATAACATAGCAGACCGCACAGCGATATAGACTGTTTGCTGTAATAACATAGCAGACCGCACAGCGATATAGACTGTTTGCTGTAATAACATAGCAGACCGCACAGCGATGTAGACTGTTTGCTGTAATAACATAGCAGACCGCACAGCGATATAGACTGTTTGCTGTAATAACATAGCAGACCGCACAGCGATATAGACTGTTTGCTGTAATAACATAGCAGACCGCACAGCGATATAGACTGTTTGCTGTAATAACATAGCAGACCGCACAGCGATATAGACTGTTTGCTGTAATAACATAGCAGACCGCACAGCGATATAGACTGTTTGCTGTAATAACATAGCAGACCGCACAGCGATATAGACTGTTTGCTGTAATAACATAGCAGACCGCACAGCGATATAGACTGTTTGCTGTAATAACATAGCAGACCGCACAGCGATTAGACTGTTTGCTGTAATAACATAGCAGACCGCACAGCGATGTAGACTGTTTGCTGTAATAACATAGCAGACCGCACAGCGATATAGACTGTTTGCTGTAATAACATAGCAGACCGCACAGCGATATAGACTGTTTGCTGTAATAACATAGCAGACCGCACAGCGATATAGACTGTTTGCTGTAATAACATAGCAGACCGCACAGCGATATAGACTGTTTGCTGTAATAACATAGCAGACCGCACAGCGATATAGACTGTTTGCTGTAATAACATAGCAGACCGCACAGCGATATAGACTGTTTGCTGTAATAACATAGCAGACCGCACAGCGATATAGACTGTTTGCTGTAATAACATAGCAGACCGCACAGCGATATAGACTGTTTGCTGTAATAACATAGCAGACCGCACAGCGATATAGACTGTTTGCTGTAATAACATAGCAGACCGCACAGCGATATAGACTGTTTGCTGTAATAACATAGCAGACCGCACAGCGATATAGACTGTTTGCTGTAATAACATAGCAGACCGCACAGCGATATAGACTGTTTGCTGTAATAACATAGCAGACCGCACAGCGATATAGACTGTTTGCTGTAATAACATAGCAGACCGCACAGCGATATAGACTGTTTGCTGTAATAACATAGCAGACCGCACAGCGATATAGACTGTTTGCTGTAATAACATAGCAGACCGCACAGCGATATAGACTGTTTGCTGTAATAACATATCAGACCGCACAGCGATATAGACTGTTTGCTGTAATAACATAGCAGACCGCACAGCGATATAGACTGTTTGCTGTAATAACATAGCAGACCGCACAGCGATATAGACTGTTTGCTGTAATAACATATCAGACCGCACAGCGATATAGACTGTTTGCTGTAATAACATAGCAGACCGCACAGCGATATAGACTGTTTGCTGTAATAACATAGCAGACCGCACAGCGATATAGACTGTTTGCTGTAATAACATAGCAGACCGCACAGCGATATAGACTGTTTGCTGTAATAACATAGCAGACCGCACAGCGATTAGACTGTTTGCTGTAATAACATAGCAGACCGCACAGCGATTAGACTGTTTGCTGTAATAACATAGCAGACCGCACAGCGATATAGACTGTTTGCTGTAATAACATAGCAGACCGCACAGCGATATAGACTGTTTGCTGTAATAACATAGCAGACCGCACAGCGATATAGACTGTTTGCTGTAATAACATAGCAGACCGCACAGCGATATAGACTGTTTGCTGTAATAACATAGCAGACCGCACAGCGATATAGACTGTTTGCTGTAATAACATAGCAGACCGCACAGCGATATAGACTGTTTGCTGTAATAACATAGCAGACCGCACAGCGATATAGACTGTTTGCTGTAATAACATAGCAGACCGCACAGCGATATAGACTGTTTGCTGTAATAACATAGCAGACCGCACAGCGATATAGACTGTTTGCTGTAATAACATAGCAGACCGCACAGCGATATAGACTGTTTGCTGTAATAACATAGCAGACCGCACAGCGATATAGACTGTTTGCTGTAATAACATAGCAGACCGCACAGCGATATAGACTGTTTGCTGTAATAACATAGCAGACCGCACAGCGATATAGACTGTTTGCTGTAATAACATAGCAGACCGCACAGCGATATAGACTGTTTGCTGTAATAACATAGCAGACCGCACAGCGATATAGACTGTTTGCTGTAATAACATAGCAGACCGCACAGCGATATAGACTGTTTGCTGTAATAACATATCAGACCGCACAGCGATATAGACTGTTTGCTGTAATAACATAGCAGACCGCACAGCGATATAGACTGTTTGCTGTAATAACATAGCAGACCGCACAGCGATATAGACTGTTTGCTGTAATAACATACAGACCGCACAGCGATATAGACTGTTTGCTGTAATAACATAGCAGACCGCACAGCGATATAGACTGTTTGCTGTAATAACATAGCAGACCGCACAGCGATATAGACTGTTTGCTGTAATAACATAGCAGACCGCACAGCGATATAGACTGTTTGCTGTAATAACATAGCAGACCGCACAGCGATATAGACTGTTTGCTGTAATAACATAGCAGACCGCACAGCGATATAGACTGTTTGCTGTAATAACATATCAGACCGCACAGCGATATAGACTGTTTGCTGTAATAACATATCAGACCGCACCGATATAGACTGTTGCTGTAATAACATAGCAACGCACACGTATAGACTGTTTGCTGTAATAACATAGCAGACCGCACAACGATATAGACTGTTTGCTGTAATAACATAGCAGACCGCACAGCGATATAGACTGTTTGCTGTAATAACATAGCAGACTGCACAGCGATATAGACTGTTTGCTGTAATAACATAGCAGACCGCACAGCGATATAGACTGTTTGCTGTAATAACATAGCAGACCGCACAGCGATATAGACTGTTTGCTGTAATAACATAGCAGACCGCACAGCGATATAGACTGTTTGCTGTAATAACATAGCAGACCGCACAGCGATATAGACTGTTTGCTGTAATAACATAGCAGACCGCACAGCGATATAGACTGTTTGCTGTAATAACATAGCAGACCGCACAGCGATATAGACTGTTTGCTGTAATAACATAGCAGACTGCACAGCGATATAGACTGTTTGCTGTAATAACATAGCAGACCGCACAGCGATATAGACTGTTTGCTGTAATAACATAGCAGACCGCACAGCGATATAGACTGTTTGCTGTAATAACATAGCAGACCGCACAGCGATATAGACTGTTTGCTGTAATAACATAGCAGACCGCACAGCGATATAGACTGTTTGCTGTAATAACATAGCAGACTGCACAGCGATATAGACTGTTTGCTGTAATAACATAGCAGACCGCACAGCGATATAGACTGTTTGCTGTAATAACATAGCAGACCGCACAGCGATATAGACTGTTTGCTGTAATCATTTGCAATTTGTGCTTCAGTCTACATTGAGCTGTGTGTCTGCATTTCTTCATCAAATTGAAAACACTAAAGTCCACTTAAATCCCAGTGGCCCCGAATTCTAAGGCGTGGGTCTGCGACCGCTCGCTTGCTGGGATTGTGGGTTCGAATGCGTCAGACATGGATGTCTGTCTGTTGTGAGTGTTGTGTGTTGTCAGGTAGAGGTCTCTGCGACAGGCTGATCACTCGTCCAGATGAGTCCTACCGAGTGTGATGTGTCTGAGTGTGATCGTGAAGCCTCGAAAAATGAGGCGGCCTAGGCCCCCGAGGGGCTGTTGAGCCATAGGGGAAAAATATATAATGTACAGTGTGTTCACTTACAGAATATAAACATAACCAAACATTACGTAAATGCTTTCTTTGAATTGGATTGAAGAAAGTTTAGTAGATGTTTGAATGAAAATTTGGTTTTATATCACAACTTTGTACGTCCAAGTTGAACACGGCTCTTCTGAAGACTGGAGACCAGTCGTGGACTTTTGTGAAGGTGGTTACGAAACGTCGGGTACCGTGAAGTGCGGGGAACTTCTTGACTGTCATCCGAACTTACCGTCTCATAAGGGGACTATTGTGCATGAAGTGAGTTTGTTATTTCCTGCAGCTGAATTTCTAGCGAGCAGAGCATTATTACAAACTGTGACCTTGAACTTTGAAATTCAGCACTGCCTCCTTTAAATTTCGTGATTATTAAAGTTTGTTTTAACGAAGTCAGAACTCTCTTGTTCCTACGTAGAACACTGCGAGAATGTAATATTTATGTTTAATCTAGCAGTACGTTTTGTATCAATATGTTTGACCCCACGAAACTTCAACTCGCGTGCTAATTTGAATAACAGAAAGTCACAGGCGACCCAATTCCGTGTTGCATTACTCTGCTTTCAGCATTTCAATTTTTTATCTGCTCAGTTGCTAAGCCGATTGTATAACACTGCACGACCCATAAACAGCTGTCATTAGAGCTTTATATAAAATGTTAAAACACACTTGTTTAATCCGCGCTTAATACAGCGTGTTCTGAAAATAAGCACCTTTCTTCATTAAGTGTGCAAAGTGCTCCCACGGCTAAATAGAGCGCAAACGTTGCCAAGATGTTACACGTCACATCTCTCGGTTTATTCGTGCATCTGTCTTTCCCCCTCCCTACTAGTGACAGTATACTAAGCCCCCACCCCCCATGGCTGCAGCTGATCAGGAAGCGACGTGTTATTCTGAGGGAACTACATCAAATGCCGGGATTTGTGCCACTTTTCAGCTCGGTCGATAATAGTAGCGTGTGCTACAGTGTCGATTTATACCTGCAAATCTGAGTATTGAAGATGTTAGCTTAGCCTAAACACCTAGATCTAATATGAAACCCATAAATACAGTGTATGAGAAAGTAATTGCTCTTAATTTTACGCTCTTAAGACGAAAATTGAAGTGAATGATATATAAAGATCCATTTCGTACCGCGCAGTAAACACACTGTCTCTCGGTTACAGCATCTCTCTATCGTTCCTCCATATAAATATACTGTGTTAGCAGACTAGAATTGTTGTACCTTAAATCTTTTTTGAACATAAAGTAACCAATGGGGTTTAAGGGCTTAAACAAACTGGCCGGTATATTTACCATTGTTGTAAATAGCGAACTACACGTAACTTCCACTCTCGTCTAAATGTTTCGATGTAATCTGCCTTTGGATATGACATATGTAGGGGAATTATCAGAGTAGGTCACCAAAGATTTGTCACAGTGGCAGCAAATTGCTGCACACACATTGGACACCGCGCACAATCGTGTTATGTCAGCAGTCAGCGTGGTTAATATTCGGGCTGACAAGAGATGTCATTAGTACTTGGCTGCAGGCGGTCTCAAATATGGCAATAGTGACAACGGGTCAATTAAATGTACATCTGCCTGAGATATGACTGCGAGTGTTAAGGTTACGGTAATTGGAATGTGACGCCGTGTAGTTTGGTACCCAAAATTTCGGAGTAAACTTTTAACTTCCATTTCCAGGGTAATTTTGAATTGCCTATTCTTATCGTTAGTAGGAGCACGACATCATGTTTATATCCTGGATCTCACGATTTTTAACACAGGGCTGTGTTTCGATTCCCATTAGGGGGCAGTAATTTGTTCATCGCCACGGCTCTGATATCCTTCCATCCAGCCTTAAATCCGCTGGATATTGCAACACCCTGTGAATTTGAAAACTGTCATGAAATATTCAAAATGTTCCATAATATATTGGAAGTTTTATAAACCTGCAATAAAAAGACGTCGTTAAATAGTCTCAATAAATATCGAGCAGTGTGTTTTCTCACTACTGACAACTTTACACACGTGACACACAGCTCTGTGTACTCGTTCCTGTAAATATTCGTAAATCACACGAATAAACCGCAGGTGAACATACACTGGGCGTCTGAACCATTACTGGAAGCTGATAGTCGCTTAATAATTCATGAAACTTCACAGAATTTACGAAAGCAGAAGTTTCCCACTTTTTTTCAAAATAACCCGCCACTGGGTCTTAACGTGAGGACTGTAAATGTCTGTGAAGTACGAAGATACAAAATGTCGTCGTATTACCATTCATGAAGCTGGAGAGTGTATATCCTTCCGAAAACTTTGTGTCCACTGACTATACTGCACGGTATAACAATCCAGAAGGCAGTGCATCTTACTCTGTCACTCTTATTTCTTATTATCCATTTTAGTATTATCCTTACAGGTACTGTAAATCTTCCACTTATCATTTGCCATAAATCCCATGTGCGTTATATTTCCACCCCTTAATTTTTATAGTCTGCCATATTTACATGTCGCCAATTGACAGGCCGAACGAACCGCAAATTTCTTATCAGTGCTCTGAAGATAGCACTAAAATATTTTTATATAATTTTTATATATCTGTATTTATGCAGTGCCGATCCCTGTGGCCGTGCGGTCTAAGGCGTCGGTCTGCGGCAGCTCGCTTACTGGGATTGTGGGTTCGAATCCCGCCGGGGGGCATGAATGTCTGTCTGTTGTGATTGTTGTGTATTGTCAGGTAGAGGTCTTTGCGACGGGCTGATCACTCGTCCAGAGGAGTCCTACCGAGTGTGTGTGTCTGAGTTTGATCGTGAAGTCTCGAAAATGAGGCGGCCTTGGCCCCCAAGGGGCTGTCGAGCCATTGGGGGAAAAATTATGCAGTATTGCAGGGCGCCAAGAGCTTATTGAAGTCGTTAGTTGTTCTGCAATACCGGAAGTTTAAGCCACTGTGGACACCATAGCAGTGTGGCAGATGGAAAGTAATTGTACTGGTGTGAACACAGGTTCACAGTGACATGGCTGCAGCGGTAACGGTTACATTTGTACTAAGACAGTGAAGTTAGACCGTGCCATGGCTCAGGCGGTCAGTCGCCGGCCTCTCACCGCGGAGGCCCGGGTTCGATCCCAGGTCAGTCTATATGAGATTTGTGGTGGACAATGTGGCACTGGGACAGGTTTTTCTCCGAGTTTTCGGTTTTCCCCTGTCGATTTCATTCCACTGGTGCTCCATTACTTGTAAAACTTGGTCAAAAAACGGCTCATCTTCATCACAGGGGTTGCACAAGAAGCCTTAGGGCTGTGGTGCGTCTGTAGCATCTGCTGCGGGGCCCTTCACCACGCAAAATAAAAAAGACAGTCAAGTTAATATAAAATCAGCCTGAACTAGGCGCTGCTCACAGCCAGCAGCCTGTGACTAATCTCTGTAACGATGCGTCTTAAATAACTGATCATCTTACGTTCACAGATGTTTATTTCTGCCGTAATATAATCCTATTCGTAAATACTAACATCTCTAGCTGCTGACGTACATACGTCAATTTACTGCCTAGTAATATGAAATATTGCTTGTTGCAATAATGAACAAATATGGAGAAGCACAAGAATACTTTCGTAAATTAACCGTTGAAAGTAAATGGTAAGTATACGTACCACCTGCTCTAACAATAAGACACTTTGCATTTGGTACCCATACTGTTTTTATGTATTCGGTACACTTCAACCATTATTTCCTCCAAACAATACTGATTGGCCCTTTTGATGCGAGCACACTGTTCTCTGTGAGGTACGAACTGTACATTTATAGTGTATAACGTAGACTCATTTGGCCTTCACAGTGTTAACTGAGCACGCACAGCGGTTCATCTATCTCCGCACAGCCTCTCTGTATGACGCATATGCAGTGCTTGCAGTTGCCATCCATTTAATTTTTAAATAACGTGTTGCCTCCTTTTGTTAGCGGCCGACGTGCCCACCGCTGGAGCACAGCGTGCTTTAGTTCACTTGCCGATAGAGTTCGTTATTGTCCTCACCAGGACCTTCTAAACAAATTGTACCTACTGTATGTTGTGTAGACACGTGGGTTTTACCGGTTGGCCTTACACAATGTAACTTAATGGGAATTATTTGAACGATGAAGTTGAGATAAATTGTGTGCAGTAATTACTCCCTTTCTCGCAGAAGACTCACTGCATTTTAATTACAAATGTAAAGAGGTTTCTGCTATTAAGGATAATAAACACTTTATTTTGAGGACTATATGAAACAGAAGAATGTATGGCGTGGGGAGAATCCAGAGTGTGTTAATGTTCAAGCAAATAGTGCGTATGTGTATCAATGTGCTGTAAAGAATTAACATAATTACTTAAATAGAAGTCTTGGATGCTGGAGTCTAAAGGAATTTAACAGTTATAATGACAGTGCACATAACGAGGAACTTGATGATCTGTAATCATCACCAGATATTCGGGTGATCAAATCAAGAAGAATGAGGTGGGCGTGGCTTGTAGCAGGTATGGGTGATGGGAGAGGTGCATACAGGATTTTGGTGGGAAGACCTGAGGGAAGGAGACCACTTGGAAGACCCAGGCATAGATGGGAGGATAATATTAAAATGGATCTTCAAGAAGTGGGATGGGGCATGGACTGGATTGATATGGCTCAGGATAGGGACAGGTGGCGGGCTGTTGTGAATGCGGTAACGAACCTTGGGGTTGCATAAAACGCGGGGAATTTCTTGACTAGCTGACGACCTGCTAGCTTCTCAAGAAAGACTGTGCTACATGGAGTTAGTTAGTTAGTTAATAACAGTGCAATAATAATATATGAACAATAATATAGTAATAATATTAAAAACACCGTGCAACAAATTTGGGGATGTATCCTGTTACGGAACACAAAATGTGTTTACTCAGTAGAATTTGCACCGCAGAACGTGAAACTTGCATTTAAATTACGGGATTGGCTCTGGTTTGAAAACACGTTTGATTATATTGCTGTAAAATAAGCAGGGCACAACAGTGAACTAACATGATTTAAACGAGGCGCCTTTTTGCTTGTTGCTTGTACTGAATTTCCGGAGCAGCCCTATTCACCGTGCAGCAGTAATCGGCTGACATGTCAGCACTCCATTTGCCCTTGTATCTGTTCTCCATCACTGTGATGTCCTGTTGAAAACGCTCACTGTGTTCGTCACTTACGGCACCATAGTTATAACCGAACTTTGCTGGTTATATTTTTTTTGTAAATTAATATACATCAATTTACAGGAAGTATTCTTTTCAAAGGTTTTAACTTTATTTCCATTATAACAATATAAACGTTAGCACAATACCATCCGTCCAGTCCATTCCTTTACTGAACGCCAACTGACGCGGGACACCTGGTCCCTTGTCCTTCCTGCTATATTTAGAAGAGTGGAGAGGGAGAGCCGAACTGCTCCAACAATACTAGTATATAAATGCTCCAATAATGTTCGGCACCACAGTTAATCTAAAGGAATCCAAGTGTGAACGAAGGAAATGCATCTTGATTGACACGTTGCAGCCGAGGTTGTCGTAAGAAGTTATAAGATCCTCCATACGCTTCCTGAAGTTTACGGCTTTTACATTTCCTAGAAAACCAGTCACATGTCGAAAGGCACTCTAGGCTGCCGTCTCGTCATCACTGAGAACTAGATCAAACTGAGAGTCTCTGAAGAGTTGACGTATCTGGGGACCAATGAACACACCCGACTTAATCTTCTCCGTACTGAGACTTGGGAATTCCTTATACAAGAGTCAGAATGCTGAAACATGTCTGTCTAGTGCCTTCACGAAATGTTTAACCTTTAGCGTCCGGACTTATTTCTCAGCTTTGCCCTTTAAATCGAGATAAGTGGCCTACTTTACGGCACAATACCTGTGTGATCGGTTCTGCGGTCCCCGCGTTGGCCGTTTAAATTTTTGCGCATTCGTTAGAAAAACTTTAATATTATTTTTTCTTTAAGAGATAAAATGGTGGAATTACTTCCATTTTGTAGAAAATGAAACAGGCTTTTAGCAGTGAGCTTTATAAAGTCAGCTTGTATCCTTTCTGCCTAAATACACACAATAAAATTCCGTATTCGTATGAATTTGCAGTTTATGTCGTCTTATTTGGGGCTGTTAGCGACATCTATTATGAAACAGGATTTTAGCAGAGCGCTTTATAAAGTCAGCTTGTATCCTTGCTGCCTAAATACACACAATAATGTTCCGTATTCATATGAATTTGCAGTTTATGTCGTCATATTTGGGGCTCTACGAAACATCTCTGTTATGAAACAGGCGTTTAGCAAGCGCTTTATAAAACGTCAGCTTGTATCCTTACTGATATCTCGTCTCTCCCACTCAATGAACACAGTTTATTTATCTGAAGCACGCACAAACCTAACACTAGCCTCTGCTAGCAGTCTAAACATTGGAAGGTTTTATGGCGTCTCTGATTGCAGGAGTATTCCACACCGCTTATAGCAAAACAGAAGTATATCCTGAAACAGTGTCCAACATCACATACCTACTAAACCTATTTTTGAACCTAAAATGAAATATCAGAAGACAAAGAGAAATTCTCGCATTCAAGAAATAATTTAACGTTTTAATTTTCAGACAAATAGCGCTTAAAAATAATATAAAAGGATTTGTTTGGCGTTTTTATTAGAATAATGACAGTAGAGTTATAGTACATTTTTGCACACGAAATTCGTCTGTCAGGAAGGTTGACGTAATATTTCTTGGCGACGAAATATTACACTGCCTGCGATACTAAACTGCGATACTAAACTACAAAGAGCTCTTTATGACTGGTCCAGTTTGTTTTCATTTCTGGAGTCTGTTTCGTTTTGTTTCTCACTAACGCTAACTACACAGTAGGAAACTTGTGTGAATCACTACGCCTATGTCTAGCTCAGCCATATGATATAAAACTCTCGTACAAGTGAATCGCGCTTTCACCAAGCGGTTGTTTTCAGTCGACTGAAACCACACGACCTCCGCTGCAGTGCAAAACAAGTTACGTAACTTCCTAATGCTTCCAGAGCTGTTACAGCCTGAGTTCCTTCCTGGGGTAAAGTAGTCGGAGCGTGAAACAAACCAAACATTTCATTTAACGCGGAATGTTGAGGTATACACGTTACCTACATGTATTTAAAGCTGTGGGAGCTATCCCCCGCGGTCATGGGCAGGAAAGGATGACTGACGGTTTAAAGGGCCCTGGCAACTATATGGCACGCACGGACTCTAAAGGTTAATGAGGCCAAAATTAATACGTAGAGGGGGAAGCAACACTTTGCATGGCTCTACAAGAGGCTGGTGAGCTACGTCCTTTGTTCCAGATGTCTGTGACTTATGTAGAGGCCAATTGTTGTTGCTGTAGTGAACAGTTTTGGCATGACTATCTCATTCGTTAGGAAATAACAGAATTTTATGTAACCCTTTTGCAGTCCCATCAAAATGGCAGTTACCTTAAAATCACCGCAATTGTACGATTTATATATCTTGTAGTTCACGCAGCTGAGAATGCCCTCCATGGTCTCCTGTGTTTCCTGTTTGTGGACGGCACAGGCAACAGGGACTGAAGGCAGTGCGTTGTCCTTGTGCAACAACACAGCTTTTAGGCTATGCGTGGAAGAGTCTATGAACAGTCGCCATTCTTCTGGATTGTGCCTGATGTTCATTGCTGCCATCAGACCGTCAACGTTCGTACAAGCACTGAGTTCACCTTGTGTTATGCAGAACTGATCGAAATGTTTTTTGACGGGAGCGAAATGCTGTCACTTTCACTGTGTCGTCCAGAAGACAACAATTCTGCTTTGTTCTTCGACAGTTCTAGATCTCTGATGAGGTCAGAAAGTTCTTTCTGTCTGATCTTATGTGGTTCATCAGAGGTTAGGTTCAAAAAAAATTCCAGATCTCTTGAAGTAGGTGGCTGTGGGGTTTCTACTGTTGTATTCTCTTCTTCCTCATCTCAGTCTAGGGAAAAACTCTCGGGGAGTTCTAGAATAGTCAGACCTTCACAGTGAGGCACTGAGCGAATAGCCGATGGTGTATTTGGGCACTCCACTGTCCGGTGTTTGTTCTTGGTAATCCCTGTCTAAGTAGGAGGCATAAAACAGAAGTAGCGGTCTGTGAGGTGATTTGTCAGCTCCCTCCATATCATGGACATTGCAAAGGGCATGGAACATCCTTTGCGATTCACCCAATCGTTGAGCTTTGATAAACAGGACGTGCAGCACACGTGCGGAGCCCAGCTCTTGTCTTGGTCGTCTACTTTACAACCAAAGTACAGGAAGTAGGTTCCTTTTATGTACGTCTGTTATTATTGCTTGATTTTAACGGAAATTGAAACTTGCTTACAAATTGTATTAGAACGATGTAACTTTCATGCAAATCCGTCAAGTGTCTGTCAGGTTGTTCATGTAGACAGACGAAGCATTGAGAGTTTGTATTGCACATAAAAATTATGTCAAGGTGTTTCAAATAGAAGTACAAGACAACGTTTTCCCTGTGCATATTAGAGTGGAGATAGAGCTCCACTCATTCTTAACCTCAGCGTTACATGCAGGTGAATGGACAGACTCACGCTCTAAGTGCTTTAGCCCTGGGGGATAAACTTTGGTGCCCCTTGAATATGATGATCTGTGGGCCTCAGAAGTGGCCTAGAAATTAGGAGGAAAGAAACATGCGAAAATTCAAACCCTCATTGTCCAGCCTTGTCACTAAACCAACCGAGCTACCCAGGTTTGTCGAATAGAAAATGTTAATTTGAATCATTTGCTAAATAGAGGACTGGTGGGATTCTCTATGACATTTTTATGCACAGAAGATATTGTACTGGTCTATATGAACAGACAATGCATTTGTCATACAAATTTGTTATTAAGCCCCAAATACAAAATTTAATGTCAAGCTGTGTTTTTATTAGCAGACATGACAAGTCTTTCCACAAAACGTTTATTTATCCTTTTCGTATAAATAATCCAGACAGTGCACACAAATTTGTCTGGTAATGGTCCTGTAGCTTGTAGCCTTCTACATCAACTTCGTCTGTACAATGTCCGTGGCACTTACCAAATTTTAACGTGGATTTACACTCGATCTGTTTTTAAGTACCTACGCTAGAGGTTCAAAGAGACTGTCTGTACTGGCTGTTGCCATAGTGACTGATTGTCCCATGATGCATTGCCTAAGATTAATACCTATCTGTAAGAAAGTAAATGACACTCTGTAGAATGACAGTGAAACTGTTCCCTTTGGATACAATCTTAATTTTTGACTCGTTTAAGTGTTTTCGCTCCGATGGCACTGAGCTCCATCAGGCTGATTACATTTCGTGGGTGAGGGGAATACGATGTTAGCTGTTCGGGGCTTCGAGATCGATTTGTAATCTGAAGTAGAGAAGATTATGTCAGGACACAAATGGAATGCATCTACAACGTTGAGCGGGTGAAGTGTTTGTGGGGATGGAAAAGAAAGTGTATTAATTAAGGCATGTTCACTACAGTGAAGTGTTTGTGGGGATGGAAAAGAGAGTGTATTAATTAAGGCATGTTCACTACAGTGAAGTGTTTGTGGGGATGGAAAAGAGAGTGTATTAATTAAGGCATGTTCACTACAGTGAAGTGTTTGTGGGGATGGAAAAGAGAGTGTATTAATTAAGGCATGTTCACTACAGTGAAGTGTTTGTGGGGATGGAAAAGAGAGTGTATTAATTAAGGCATGTTCACTACAGTGAAGTGTTTGTGGGGATGGAAAAGAGAGTGTATTAATTAAGGCATGTTCACTACAGTGAAGTGTTTGTGGGGATGGAAAAGAGAGTGTATTAATTAAGGCATGTTCACTACAGTGAAGTGTTTGTGGGGATGGAAAAGAGAGTGTATTAATTAAGGCATGTTCACTACAGTGAAGTGTTTGTGGGGATGGAAACGAGAGTGTATTAATTAAGGCATGTTCACTACAGTGAAGTGTTTGTGGGGATGGAAAAGAGAGTGTATTAATTAAGGCATGTTCACTACAGTGAAGTGTTTGTGGGGATGGAAAAGAGAGTGTATTAATTAAGGCATGTTCACTACAGTGAAGTGTTTGTGGGGATGGAAAAGAGAGTGTATTAATTAAGGCATGTTCACTACAGTGAAGTGTTTGTGGGGATGGAAAAGAGAGTGTATTAATTAAGGCATGTTCACTACAGTGAAGTGTTTGTGGGGATGGAAAAGAGAGTGTATTAATTAAGGCACGTTCAGTACAGTGAAGTGTTTGTGGGGATGGAAAAGAAAGTGTATTAATTAAGGCATGTTCACTACAGTGAAGTGTTCGTGGGGATGGAAACGAGAGTGTATTAATTAAGGCACGTTCAGTACAGTGAAGTGTTTGTGGGGATGGAAAAGAGAGTGTATTAATTAAGGCATGTTCACTACAGTGAAGTGTTTGTGGGGATGGAAAAGAGAGTGTATTAATTAAGGCATGTTCACTACAGTGAAGTGTTTGTGGGGATGGAAACGAGAGTGTATTAATTAAGGCACGTTCAGTACAGTGAAGTGTTTGTGGGGATGGAAAAGAGAGTGTATTAATTAAGGCATGTTCACTACAGTGAAGTGTTTGTGGGGATGGAAAAGAAAGTGTATTAATTAAGGCATGTTCACTACAGTGAAGTGTTTGTGGGGATGGAAAAGAGAGTGTATTAATTAAGGCACGTTCAGTACAGTGAAGTGTTTGTGGGGATGGAAAAGAGAGTGTATTAATTAAGGCACGTTCAGTACAGTCCGGTCAAGTGTGTTATAATGCTGTTAGCTGAAGCAGCTGAACTTTACTGACGCCACAGGAAAGGCCCCATGGCTAGAAAAACTAATTTCCATCAGTTAAGATTTCCTTCCCGCACACTCCCCTGTGAAGCCATAGTTGATACTAATTCCGGTTGTGATAAGCGTCGCTAGTCTTAAGCGCTTTGGGATGTTTGACAGAAGACATCGAGAAATGTGTGTAACAGAACAGGAGAAGCCTTCAGTTGTGTCATCACTTTCGATAGGACTCACACTATACGACATTTGCTGACATACTGTAAATTTAGGTAAGGCCAGTTAGTGCCCTGCGGTCTAAGGCGTAAGTCTGCCTCCGCTTGATTGCTGGGATTGCGGGTTCGAGTCCCGCTGAGGGCATGGATGTTCTATTGTGTTTGTTGTGTGTTGTGTGTTGTGTAGGAAAAGAATATTACAACGAAGTAAAAGAAAGAGGAGAAAGAAAACAGGAAGAAAAGAGGAATTCCAGAAGTGGGAAGAAAAGACAAGGCCAGGAAGGATTCGTAGAATTGAAGAAGAATAAGAATAAAAAGATAATGGTGATGATTGTAAAGAAGAAGGGGAAAACATAAGAAGAACAAGAAGGTGAAGCATAAGCAGTGACAGCAGTGACAGTAGTGACAGCAGTGACAGCAGTGACAGCACACGTCACTGCTCTAACATTAATACCTGCATACTGACCACAATGTATTTGCGTGTTTCGTGCGAATGTTAGTACAAACATAGTGTGTCTGTATGCTGCCTTAACGTGCGGTTGTAACACAAATGTCAGTACAAACATAGTGTGTCTGTATGCTGCCTTAACGTGCGGTTGTAACACAAATGTCAGTACAAACATAGTGTGTCTGTATGCTGCCTTAACGTGCGGTTGTAACACAAATGTCAGTACAAACATAGTGTGTCTGTATGCTGCCTTAACGTGCGGTTGTAACACAAATGTCAGTACAAACATAGTATGTCTGTATGCTGCCTTAACGTGCGGTTGTAACACAAATGTCAGTACAAACATAGTGTGTCTGTATGCTGCCTTAACGTGCGGTTGTAACACAAATGTCAGTACAAACATAGTGTGTCTGTATGCTGCCTTAACGTGCGGTTGTAACACAAATGTCAGTACAAACATAGTGTGTCTGTATGCTGCCTTAACGTGCGGTTGTAACACAAATGTCAGCACAAACAGTGTGTCTGTATGCTGCCTTAACGTGCGGTTGTAACACAAATGTCAGTACAAACATAGTGTGTCTGTATGCTGCCTTAACGTGCGGTTGTAACACAAATGTCAGCACAAACATAGTGTGTCTGTATGCTGCCTTAACGTGCGGTTGTAACACAAATGTCAGCACAAACATAGTGTGTCTGTATGCTGCCTTAACGTGCGGTTGTAACACAAATGTCAGCACAAACATAGTGTGTCTGTATGCTGCCTTAACGTGCGGTTGTAACACAAATGTCAGCACAAACATAGTATGTCTGTATGCTGCCTTAACGTGCGGTTGTAACACAAATGTCAGCACAAACATAGTGTGTCTGTATGCTGCCTTAACGTGCGGTTGTAACACAAATGTCAGTACAAACATAGTGTGTCTGTATGCTGCCTTAACGTGCGGTTGTAACACAAATGTCAGCACAAACAGTGTGTCTGTATGCTGCCTTAACGTGCGGTTGTAACACAAATGTCAGCACAAACATAGTGTGTCTGTATGCTGCCTTAACGTGCGGTTGTAACACAAATGTCAGCACAAACATAGTGTGTCTGTATGCTGCCTTAACGTGAGGTTGTAACACAAATGTCAGCACAAACATAGTGTGTCTGTATGCTGCCTTAACGTGCGGTTGTAACACAAATGTCAGCACAAACATAGTATGTCTGTATGCTGCCTTAACGTGCGGTTGTAACACAAATGTCAGCACAAACATAGTATGTCTGTATGCTGCCTTAACGTGCGGTTGTAACACAAATGTCAGCACAAACATAGTGTGTCTGTATGCTGCCTTAACGTGCGGTTGTAACACAAATGTCAGCACAAACATAGTATGTCTGTATGCTGCCTTACACACTGCACGTCTTCACTGCGCGGTACGAAATGTGCCTTTGTGTTGAATGTAGATAGACTTTAGACTTCAAAGTTTTAGTTAATTTCCCTTGTAGCTGCCTTCGCGAAGTTGCGAATAGCAACTGTTGTCTTGATGTCTGTCCGTCTGTCCGTCCGTCTTGTTAGTCGGCGATCACAAACTCAGCTCCTGCTGGACGGATTTCCGTGAAATGTTGCATTGGAGAATTTTACTAAAGTCTGTCGAGAAAATCAATATATGTTTGTAATCGGGCAAAAATATTAGGCATTTACGTGAATACGTGCGCACATGGCTGACTGCTTTGTTTACCAACTTTACCAGCTTTATCAGCTTTACCAACTTTACCAGCTTTATCAGCTTTACCAACTTTACCAGCTTTACCAACTTTACCAGCTTTATCAGCTTTACCAACTTTACCAGCTTCACCAGCTTTATCAACTTTACCAGCTTTACCAGCTTTATCAGCTTTACCAGCTTTACCAACTTTACCAGCTTTACCAGCTTTATCAACTTTACCAGCTTTACCAGCTTTACCAGCTTTACCATGGTTCCCATCGACCTATTCTTTCTGTAATCTACTTTACGACAGGTCTGTAGCCTCTTCCAAATCTCCACTCAGTGCGATCTAGTGCTTCCTCTTTCAATTTCCAGTATCTTCTCTTTTCCTTAAGGTCATCCAGTAGCTGCTTACGTCTTCTCCCTCGTCTTCCCGTCATTTCTATCCTTCCCTCTAACTTTCCTTCAATCACGTGTTTCAGAAGGCAGTTCCTACGCAAGATGTGACCAATCCAGTTAGCCTTTCTTCTTTTTATTGTATGTACGATATTCCTCTCCTCCTTGACTCTATGTAATACTTCTTCATTTCTCACACGATCGGTCCAACTGATCTTCTCCATCCTACTTGAGCACCACATTTCAAACCATTTCAAGCATTTCAAATATACTTTCCGCAGTGTCCAATACCAGTACCAGTACCATATCAAGCTATACGAAGTGTCCAATACCAGTACCAGTACCATATCAAGCTATACGAAGTGTTCAATACCAGTACCAGTACCATATCAAGCTATACGAAGTGTCCAATACCAGTACCAGTACCATATCAAGCTATACGAAGTGTCCAATACCAGTACCAGTACCATATCAAGCTATACGAAGTGTCCAATACCAGTACCAGTACCATATCAAGCTATACGAAGTGTCCAATACCAGTACCAGTACCATATCAAGCTATACGAAGTGTCCAATACCAGTACCAGTGCCATATCTAGCTATACGAAGTGTCCAATACCAGTACCAGTACCATATCAAGCTATACGAAGTGTCCAATACCAGTACCAGTACCATATCAAGCTATACGAAGTGTCCAATACCAGTACCATATCAAGCTATACGAAGTGTCCAATACCAGTACCAGTACCATATCAAGCTATACGAAATGTCCAATACCAGTACCATATCAAGCTATACGAAGTGTCCAATACCAGTACCAGTACCATATCAAGCTATACGAAGTGTCCAATACCAGTACCAGTACCATATCAAGCTATACGAAGTGTCCAATACCAGTACCAGTACCATATCAAGCTATACGAAGTGTCCAATACCAGTACCAGTACCATATCAAGCTATACGAAGTGTCCAATACCAGTACCATATCAAGCTATACGAAATGTCCAATACCAGTACCATATCAAGCTATACGAAGTGTCCAATACCAGTACCATATCAAGCTATACGAAGTGTCCAATACCAGTACCAGTACCATATCAAGCTATACGAAGTGTCCAATACCAGTACCAGTACCATATCAAGCTATACGAAGTGTCCAATACCAGTACCAGTACCATATCAAGCTATACGAAGTGTCCAATACCAGTACCAGTACCATATCAAGCTATACGAAGTGTCCAATACCAGTACCATATCAAGCTATACGAAGTGTCCAATACCAGTACCAGTACCATATCAAGCTATACGAAGTGCCCAATACCAGTACCATATCAAGCTATACGAAGTGTCCAATACCAGTACCAGTACCATATCAAGCTATACGAAGTGTCCAATACCAGTACCATATCAAGCTATACGAAGTGTCCAATACCAGTACCAGTACCATATCAAGCTATACGAACTGTCCAATACCAGTACCAGTACCATATCAAGCTATACGAAGTGCCCAATACCAGTACCATATCAAGCTATACGAAGTGTCCAATACCAGTACCAGTACCATATCAAGCTATACGAAGTGTCCAATACCAGTACCAGTACCATATCAAGCTATACGAAGTGACCAATACCAGTACCAATACCATATCAAGCTATACGAAGTGACCAATACCAGTACCAATACCATATCAAGCTATACGAAGTGTCCAATACCAGTACCAGTACCATACCAAGCTATGCTCCAAATGCAGTATCCCATCGACAATAATCTATAACAATTTACCTTATTTGTTTGCGCATTTAGATGTTGTGCATTTAAATAAAATAAGGCGCAGTCATAATGTTGACTATAACTTTATTATTTCTAAGATATGACATTTGGTTAGCAATATTATAACAAACAAATGCACTTTTTGTATTTCTGTTACACTTTTACCCTACATATGTTTCGACTGTGGTCCAGCCATCATCACGGTACACCAGTAGGTTCACCTCACTGTCACCGGTTCATTTGGTATTATCACACGTCATCACAATGTTTTTGTAGCTTCTGTTTACTCTCAAATGCAGGCTGTGTTCGTCTTACGTCAAAAGCTCGAGGTATAGCACTGCGGGTTGCAGATATAAAACGGTGTATTGTTGGTAGTAGTTAGAACATTGAAGTTTAGATAACAATTATCCTGTCTAATAATGTTTGTCATTTTTCTCCGTTCCTTAAAAAAGTGCTGGAATATCTCAAATTAGGCCACGACCACTTCTTGTCACGCCCTTTCCCATTCATTATTCACTGATGATCCTATCACTTTAGCTACTGACAATATCGCCATATAAATATTCAGTTTTATTTATCTCGATCTTTTGTCATTTCAAAATTGAGCGCTGATTTTATAGAAAGTCGCAATTCCTTTACAAATTACAAAATTGCAGTCACTTTGGCTTCCACAAGCTTTCTTCGTCCCTTGTTACTCTAGCGGCCGTATATCTCACTATGTTCTGACTTCTGTTACTCTAGCGGCCGTATATCTCACTATGTTCTGACTTCTGTTATTCTAGCGGCCGTATATCTCACTATGTTCTGACTGCTGTTACTCTAGCGGCCGTATATCTCACTATGTTCTGACTGCTGTTACTCTAGCGGCCGTATATCTCACTATGTTCTGACTGCTGTTACTCTAGGGCCGTATATCTCACTATGTTCTGACTGCTGTTACTCTAGCGGCCGTATATCTCACTATGTTCTGACTGCTGTTACTCTAGCGGCCGTATATCTCACTATGTTCTGACTGCTGTTACTCTAGCGGCCGTATATCTCACTATGTTCTGACTGCTGTTACTCTAGCGGCCGTATATCTCACTATGTTCTGACTGCTGTTACTCTAGCGGCCGTATATCTCACTATGTTCTGACTGCTGTTACTCTAGCGGCCGTATATCTCACTATGTTCTGACTGCTGTTACTCTAGCGGCCGTATATCTCACTATGTTCTGACTTCTGTTACTCTAGCGGCCGTATATCTCACTATGTTCTGACTTCTGTTACTCTAGCGGCCGTATATCTCACTATGTTCTGACTGCTGTTACTCTAGCGGCCGTATATCTCACTATGTTCT
The DNA here is from genome assembly GCA_021186555.1 of Reticulitermes speratus. Classification (NCBI taxonomy): domain Eukaryota; kingdom Metazoa; phylum Arthropoda; class Insecta; order Blattodea; family Rhinotermitidae; genus Reticulitermes; species Reticulitermes speratus. Next base: position 1,038,095 of record JAJKFL010000427.1, read on the forward strand.
GACTGCTGTTACTCTAGCGGCCGTATATCTCACTATGTTCTGACTGCTGTTACTCTAGCGGCCGTATATCTCACTATGTTCTGACTGCTGTTACTCTAGCGGCCGTATATCTCACTATGTTCTGACTGCTGTTACTCTAGCGGCCGTATATCTCACTATGTTCTGACTGCTGTTACTCTAGCGGCCGTATATCTCACTATGTTCTGACTGCTGTTACTCTAGCGGCCGTATATCTCACTATGTTCTGACTGCTGTTACTCTAGCGGCCGTATATCTCACTATGTTCTGACTGCTGTTACTCTAGCGGCCGTATATCTCACTATGTTCTGACTGCTGTTACTCTAGCGGCCGTATATCTCACTATGTTCTGACTTCTGTTACTCTAGCGGCCGTATATCTCACTATGTTCTGACTTCTGTTACTCTAGCGGCCGTATATCTCACTATGTTCTGACTGCTGTTACTCTAGCGGCCGTATATCTCACTATGTTCTGACTGCTGTTACTCTAGCGGCCGTATATCTCACTATGTTCTGACTGCTGTTATCTAGCGGCCGTATATCTCACTATGTTCTGACTGCTGTTACTCTAGCGGCCGTATATCTCACTATGTTCTGACTGCTGTTACTCTAGCGGCCGTATATTTCACTATGTTCTGACTGCTGTTACTCTAGCGGCCGTATATCTCACTATGTTCTGACTTCTGTTACTCGAGCGGCCGTATATCTCACTATGTTCTGACTGCTGTTACTCTAGCGGCCGTATATCTCACTATGTTCTGACTGCTGTTACTCTAGCGGCCGTATATCTCACTATGTTCTGACTGCTGTTACTCTAGCGGCCGTATATCTCACTATGTTCTGACTGCTGTTACTCTAGCGGCCGTATATCTCACTATGTTCTGACTTCTGTTACTCTAGCGGCCGTATATCTCACTATGTTCTGACTTCTGTTACTCTAGCGGCCGTATATCTCACTATGTTCTGACTTCTGTTACTCTAGCGGCCGTATATCTCACTATGTTCTGACTGCTGTTACTCTAGCGGCCGTATATCTCACTATGTTCTGACTTCTGTTACTCTAGCGGCCGTATATCTCACTATGTTCTGACTGCTGTTACTCTAGCGGCCGTATATCTCACTATGTTCTGACTGCTGTTACTCTAGCGGCCGTATATCTCACTATGTTCTGACTGCTGTTACTCTAGCGGCCGTATATCTCACTATGTTCTGACTGCTGTTACTCTAGCGGCCGTATATCTCACTATGTTCTGACTGCTGTTACTCTAGCGGCCGTATATCTCACTATGTTCTGACTTCTGTTACTCTAGCGGCCGTATATCTCACTATGTTCTGACTTCTGTTACTCTAGCGGCCGTATATCTCACTATGTTCTGACTTCTGTTACTCTAGCGGCCGTATATCTCACTATGTTCTGACTTCTGTTACTCTAGCGGCCGTATATCTCACTATGTTCTGACTTCTGTTACTCTAGCGGCCGTATATCTCACTATGTTCTGACTTCTGTTACTCTAGCGGCCGTATATCTCACTATGTTCTGACTTCTGTTACTCTAGCGGCCGTATATCTCACTATGTTCTGACTTCTGTTACTCTAGCGGCCGTATATCTCACTATGTTCTGACTGCTGTTACTCTAGCGGCAGTATATCTCACTATGTTCTGACTTCTGTTAATGTTGCTACTGTATTTTCTGCCATAAAGTTGTTACAATTGTTGTCATTATTCCTAGTCTTAAGTAGTTCCTATTATTACCACGGTTATTGCATTTGCGTAGTGGCGCTAGTGTCCCTTCCATCTCCCAAATTCTTCCGCCATCTTTATTTATATTACCTATTATAGGAATTTAAACACTTGGAATTTGGACTCTCCTACGTGTAAGGTGATTTTAAGGCCGTGCCATGGCTCAGGCGGTTAGTCGTCGGCCTCTCACCGCGGAAGCTCGGGTTCGATCCTGTGTCAGTTATTGTGGGATTTGTGGTGGACAAAGTGGCACTGCGACAGGTTTTTCCCCGAGTACTTCGGTTTTCCCCTGTCAATTTCATTCCACCGGAACTCCATTACAAGGAAAAAAAAACTAATCATCTTTATCACAGGGTCGCACAATAAGCCTCAAGGCTGCGGTGCGTCCGTAGCATCTGCTGCGGGGCCCTTAAAAAAGTGATTTTAAAATACGTCCAGCGCTTCTCGTCTTTAAACAGTGATGCCAAAATAAACGAGGCAATGACGACCAATCCGCACTGAGTCACAGCAACCTACACAACACTTTGAATCATGAAGATCTGAATATTCTATAAACCATTCCGCTTCCACCTCACAATAAACACACAGTATCTCTGTTACCAAACACCTATAGGTTAATGCTCCTGACAAAGTAATTTTTGTGGGCAAAATTTTGAGTTGTGTAATATTACAGTAGGTGGTACATATAATTACCACTGTAGATTGAAGCTTTAATAACGAAAGTGCAAACTCTTGTCACAAGTACTCCAATTTGTTGCAGTAAAATAACCAGTTTTTTCCCCGTTTAACACAATATTTGCAGGACCAGAGTCAACAGGCCTGCGCGCCTCATTTCACTGTTTGCACAACAGGTGTTGATTCTAGTGACAATCTCCTGGCAGCTAGTCCACCAGCATCCCGTTTCATCGTTCTGCCTACCAATTTGATGTCCCAACCGCCTCCACTGCCACAGCTTTTGTATTGTGCGTTTTTATTAATTTCCTGCAAATTTTGGAATAGTTTTTAATCGGTCACGGCAGCTTTATATCCAGTACATTACGTAATACTCCCCGCATAGTTCCATAACACGCTTTGAAATTCTCTAGGTATTTAGCAGCACTGCTGCTTCCTAAGTTAGTAGAAGAATTTTCGACTTTTGGATTAGGTGACTGACTGTGACCTGTGGGTAAATATGGGCAAAATTAATTTTCTCTTTAAAGCAATCCCATTACAGGCCTGGACAGACCCTTAGGGTTCCAGGAGGTTGAGGGTCCCAGATTTCTAAACAATCGGCACATGAAGGTGGTAAGGTTGTCAGCCGTACGCACTGGTCTCCTTTACCCCAGAAAATACTCCTGGTACTCATTTCTGTTAGAGCCTGAGTCGACCCCAGGGCCATAGTGCGACCGAAACGATTATGTCAACGAAAAATTCCAATGAAACCATCGGGAATCGAACCCACAACCTTCCTCAACCAACTGCGCCACCGCGTGCCCAAATTCTCTCTTTAAATCTTTAAATTCATCCAAATAAAACAATTATTCTTTACCTTACAGAAAACACACTGAGTCTTCTTGACAAGGAAAAACTTCTTGACGCTCTTGATGGAAATAATCGCTGCTTGTTGTCAGAGACAGAGAGTACTGTGTGGGCAGAATGTAGAGCTTGTAGTGTCAGAGACAGAGAGTACTGTGTGGGCAGAATGTAGAGCTTGTAGTGTCAGAGACAGAGAGTACTGTGTGGGCAGAATGTAGAGCTTGTAGTGTCAGAGACAGAGAGTACTGTGTGGGCAGAATGTAGAGCTTGTAGTGTCAGAGACAGAGAGTACTGTGTGGGCAGAATTAGAGCTTGTAGTGTTAGAGACAGAGAGTACTGTGTGGGCAGAATGTAGAGCTTGTAGTGTCAGAGACAGAGAGTACTGTGTGGGCAGAATTAGAGCTTGTAGTGTTAGAGACAGAGAATACTGTGTGGGCAGAATGTAGAGCTTGTAGTGTTAGAGACAGAGAGTACTGTGTGGGCAGAATGTAGAGCTTGTAGTGTTAGAGACAGAGAGTACTGTGTGGGCAGAATGTAGAGCTTGTAGTGTCAGAGACAGAGAGTACTGTGTGGGCAGAATGTAGAGCTTGTAGTGTTAGAGACAGAGAATACTGTGTGGGCAGAATGTAGAGCTTGTAGTGTTAGAGACAGAGTACTGTGTGGGCAGAATGTAGAGCTTGTAGTGTTAAAGACAGAGAGTACTGTGTGGGCAGAATGTAGAGCTTGTAGTGTAGACAGATACTGTGTGGCAGAATGTTAGAGACTGGAGTTAACTGTGTGAGAGCAGAACTGTGCAGAATGTATAATGTCAAGAGGCCTTCAAAGGTTTCAAATAGGACGCATTTATACAACTGGATTTATGACAAATACCTAGATACTACAAATACCTAGATACCACCCTGTTTCCATTTATGACAAATACCTAGATACCACAAATACCTAGATACCACCCTGTTTCCATTTATGACAAATACCTAGATACCACAAATACCTAGATACCACCCTGTTTCCATTTATGACAAATACCTAGATACCACAAATACCTAAATACCACCCTGTTTCCATTTATGACAAATACCTAGATACCACAAATACCTAATACCACCCTGTTTCCATTTATGACAAATACCTAGATACCACAAATACCTAGATACCACCCTGTTTCCATTTATGACAAATACCTAGATACCACAAATACCTAGATACCACCCTGTTTCCATTTATGACAAATACCTAGATACCACAAATACCTAGATACCACAAATACCTAATACCACCCTGTTTCCATTTATGACAAATACCTAGATACCACAAATACCTAGATACCACAAAAAACCTAGATACCACAAATACCTAGATATCACAAATACCTAGATACCACCCTGTTTCCATTTATGACAAATACCTAGATACCACAAATACCTAGATACCACAAATACCTAGATACCACCCTGTTTCCATTTATGACAAATACCTAGATACCACAAATACCTAGATACCACAAACACCTAGATACCACAAACACCTAGATACCACAAACACCTAGATACCACAAATACCTAGATACCACAAACACCTAGATATCACAAAACCTAGATACCACAAATACCTAGATACCACAAACACCTAGATACCACAAACACCTAGATACCACAAATACCTAGATACCACAAATACCTATATATCACAAACACCTAGATACCACAAATACCTAGATACCACAAATATCTAGATACCACAAATACCTAGATATCACAAACACCTAGATACCACAAATACCTAGATACCACAAATATCGTAGATACACAAATACCTAGATATCACAAACACCTAGATACCACAAATACCTAGATACCACAAATATCTAGATACAAAAATACCTAGATATCACAAACACCTAGATACCACAAATACCTAGATACCACAAATACCTAGATACCACAAACACCTAGATACCACAAATACCTAGATACCACAAATACCTAGATATCACAAACACCTGGATACCACAAATACCTAGATACCACAAATATCTAGATACCACAAATACCTAGATATCACAAACACCTAGATACCACAAATACCTAGATACCACAAATACGTAGATACCACAAATACCTAGATATCACAAACACCTAGATACCACAAATACCTAGATACCACAAATATCTAGATACCACAAATATCTAGATATCACAAACACCTAGATACCACAAATACCTAGATACCACAAATACGTAGATACCACAAATACCTAGATACCACAAATACCTAGATACCACAAATACCTAGATACCACAAATACCTAGATACCACCCTGTTTCCATTTATGACAAATACCTAGATACCACAAATACCTAGATACCACCCTGTTTCCATTTATGACAAATACCTAGATACCACAAATACCTAGATACCACCCTGTTTCCATTTATGACAAATACCTAGATACCACAAATACCTAGATACCACAAATACCTAAATACCACCCTGTTTCCATTTATGACAAATACCTAGATACCACAAATACCTAGATACCACAAATACGTAGATACCACAAATACCTAGATACCACAAATACCTAGATACCACAAATACCTAGATACCACAAATACCTAGATACCACCCTGTTTCCATTTATGACAAATACCTAGATACCACAAATACCTAGATACCACCCTGTTTCCATTTATGACAAATACCTAGATACCACAAATACCTAGATACCACCCTGTTTCCATTTATGACAAATACCTAGATACCACAAATACCTAGATACCACAAATACCTAAATACCACCCTGTTTCCATTTATGACAAATACCTAGATACCACAAATACCTAGATACCACAAACACCTAGATACCACAAATACCTAGATATCACAAATACCTAGATACCACCCTGTTTCCATTTATGACAAATACCTAGATACCACAAATACCTAGATACCACAAATACCTAGATACCACCCTGTTTCCATTTATGACAAATACCTAGATACCACAAATACCTAGATACCACAAACACCTAGATACCACAAACACCTAGATACCACAAACACCTAGATACCACAAATACCTAGATACCACAAACACCTAGATATCACAAACACCTAGATACCACAAATACCTAGATACCACAAACACCTAGATACCACAAACACCTAGATACCACAAATACCTAGATACCACAAATACCTATATATCACAAACACCTAGATACCACAAATACCTAGATACCACAAATATCTAGATACACAAATACCTAGATATCACAAACACCTAGATACCACAAATACCTAGATACCACAAATACGTAGATACCACAAATACCTAGATATCACAAACACCTAGATACCACAAATACCTAGATACCACAAATATCTAGATACAACAAATACCTAGATATCACAAACACCTAGATACCACAAATACCTAGATACCACAAACACCTAGATACCACAAACACCTAGATACCACAAATACCTAGATACCACAAATACCTAGATATCACAAACACCTGGATACCACAAATACCTAGATACCACAAATATCTAGATACCACAAATACCTAGATATCACAAACACCTAGATACCACAAATACCTAGATACCACAAATACGTAGATACCACAAATACCTAGATATCACAAACACCTAGATACCACAAATACCTAGATACCACAAATATCTAGATACCACAAATACCTAGATATCACAAACACCTAGATACCACAAATACCTAGATACCACAAATACGTAGATACCACAAATACCTAGATACCACAAATACCTAGATACCACAAATACCTAGATATCACAAACACCTAGATACCACAAATACCTAGATACCACAAATACGTAGATACCACAAATACCTAGATACCACAAATACCTAGATACCACAAATACCTAGATACCACAAACACCTAGATACCACAAATACCTAGATACCACCCTGTTTCCATTCAAAGATACTGAACTTCTATTATTTACCCAGAAGTATAAAAATTCTTAAACTGCTTTTCAGTAAAAAGGTACTGGTATGTATACCTGTGGGGTGGATTTAACTGGCTTAGGATAAGATTCTGTAGATTGAAGGTGTGGACATGACAACGTGTCTTTTTGTTTTATAGAACATGACTCTCGAGTATGTGAGCAACTATCAGCATTTTAAATACTGTACTTATGTCAATGAGACTCTGAATAAAAATAATGAACCACCTTCGAGTGACATCTAACGGTTCCACAACGAAGAATATTAATTTTTGTGTGACACCGTGTACATTGGTAAATATATACAATTGTTTCGACTGAATACGTTTCCTCCATGTTCAGGATGTTACATAACACCAAGCTACACAATTCTTTTCCGAAAGAACACCTTCTGCAAGTAATAACAGGATACAATTTTTCCAGTTGATGAAGCATTATAAAACAAGGCAGGGAACATCACAGTAGATGTCAGCACCGTCTGTGAGGTGACGCGGATATTAACGCTTATAGGTTGCACGTGTTCCCCGCGGCTTGTAAACCATTTAGCTGATGATTTCTGTGAACCTTTTAACACGCTCTGTGATGTTCGTTTGTTTTGTACGTCACAATAATCGCTGCGATGCTGTTTGCCCTCGCAAGTACACCCTCACTTGTTCCATTAGCCTACGCTGAACCTACAGTCCGCCTGCTTGTCCGGACGCTACTCGTCGGTTGACAGGGTCGCTACAGATGGCGTCTCCATTGCAACTACTAGTTGACTTTCCTTTCTTTAATAGATTTTTGCCTGGTTTGAGGTTTTCTCAATTTCTGTTACTGACTGATGGATCAACTAAGCAACGTTAGGTACCAACCAACTGCATAAGCAGAGCCCCTTAGGGGCCTAGGCCTCCTCATTATTAAGGCTTCACAATCACACACTTTAGACACAGAACACTCGGCAGGACTCCTCTGGACGAGTGATCAGCCCGACGCAGAGACCTCTACCTGACAAAACACAACACTCACAAGAGACAGACAGACACCAATGCCCCCGGCGGGATTCGAACCCACAATCCCAGTAAGCGAGCGGTCGCAGACCCACCCTTAGACCGCGCGGCCACTGGGATTCTAGTTACTTATATCTTAAAAACGTCTCTTTATAAAACCCAAAATCTTGTCACTGTGATCTGTCTGACAACTGTCATTCCATAAAGTTCCAAAGCGATCATCCTCACGTAGAGAAAGACAAAGGTTGACTGAGCTGAGAGTGATCTGCACAAGAGCTGGAGAGTGGGGGAAGCCGACTTGTCAGCGGCGTGGTCGCACACGGATTTGTGGACGCCAGTCTCGAACGGCCGGAACGATGGTACTAAATGGATGATCACGATAGGACGAGATCCTGTACATCGAAACTACCATACATGGGATGATATAAAAATCCTCTCTTGGCTTCCTGAGGAGATCTCTGCACAAGAATCGCAGAGATCATGTTGCACACCTGAAGATGGAAATAGATCTAAATTCCTAAGCGTAATACACTGTGTCTGTGGACAAAGTCATAGGCACCGTTCACAGTCGCCGTGTTATCATAGGCACCGTTCACAGTCGCCGTGTTATCATAGGCACCGTTCACAGTCGCCGTGTTATCATAGGCACCGTTCACAGTCGCCGTGGTATCATAGGCACCGTTCACAGTCGCCGTGGTATCATAGGCACCGTTCACAGTCGCCGTGTTATCACAGGCACCGTTCACAGTCGCCGTGTTATCACAGGCACCGTTCACAGTCGCCGTGGTATCATAGGCACCGTTCACAGTCGCCGTGTTATCATAGGCACCGTTCACAGTCGCCGTGGTATCATAGGCACACCGTTGTATGACAGTCACACCGTGGTATCATAGGCACCGTTATCCCTACAGCACCGCAAGCCGTGTTATCATAGGCACCGTTCACAGTCGCATGCCGTTCAATGGGTTATCATAGCACGTCACACCGGTTATCATACAGTTCCGCGCCGTGTTATCACAGCACCGTCACAGTCGCCGTGTATCAAGGCACCCGTTCACTGTCGCCGTATCATAGGCACCGTTCACAGTCGCCGTGTTATCATAGGCACCGTTCACAGCGCCTGTCACATAGTTCCAGCGTCGTTTACAGTCGCCACAGACTTTCCCAATTTAACACACAAAGCAGTTTCCTTCAGCCTTCCTCTATGTACGTCCTGTCTTACATTCAGCCTTCCTCTATGTACGTCCTGTCTTACTTCAGCCTTCCTCTATGTACGTCCTGTCTTACATTCAGCCTTCCTCTATGTACGTCCTGTCTTACATTCAGTCTTCCTCTATGTACGTCCTGTCTTACATTCAGTCTTCCTCTATGTACGTCCTTCTTACATTCAGCCTTCCTCTATGTACGTCCTGTCTTACATTCAGCCTTCCTCTATGTTCGTCCTGTCTTACTTCAGCCTTCCTCTATGTACGTCCTGTCTTACATTCAGCCTTCCTCTATGTACGTCCTGTCTTACATTCAGCTCTTCCTCTATGTACGTCCTGTCTTACATTCAGCTTCCTCTATGTACGTCCTGTCTTACATTCAGCCTTCCTCTATGTACGTCCTGTCTTACATTCAGCCTTCCTCTATGTAAGTCCTGTCTTACATTCAGCCTTCCTCTATGTAAGTCCTGTCTTACATTCAGCCTTCCTCTATGTACGTCCTGTCTTACATTCAGCCTTCCTCTATGTACGTCCTGTCTTACATTCAGCCTTCCTCTATGTAAGTCCTGTCTTACATTCAGCCTTCCTCTATGTAATGTCCTGTCTTACATTCAGCCTTCCTCTATGTATGTCCTGTCTTACATTCAGGCTTCCTCTATGTAAGTCCTGTCTTACATTCAGCCTTCCTCTATGTAACGTTCTGTCTTACATTCAGCCTTCCTCTATGTACGTCCTGTCTTACATTCAGCCTTCCTCTATGTACGTCCTGTCTTACATTCAGCCTTCCTCTATGTAAGTCCTGTCTTACATTCAGCCTTCCTCTATGTAGTCCTGTCTTACATTCAGTCTTCCTCTGTGTATGTCCTGTCTTACATTCAGCCTTCCTCTATGTACGTCCTGTCTTACATTCAGTCTTCCTCTATGTACGTTTCTTTCTTACATTCAGCCTTTCTCTATGTACGTCCTGTCTTACATTCAGCCTTCCTCTATGTTAGTCCTGTCTTACCTTCAGCCTTCCTCTATGTACGTCCTGTCTTACATTCAGCCTTCCTCTATGTACGTCCTGTCTTACATTCAGTCTTCCTCTATGTAACGTCCTGTCTTACATTCAGTCTTCCTCTATGTACGTCCTGTCTTACATTCAGCCTTCCTCTATGTACGTCCTGTCTTACATTCAGCCTTCCTCTATGTAGTCCTGTCTTACATTCAGCCTTCCTCTATGTAAGTCCTGTCTTACATTCAGCCTTCCTCTATGTACGTCCTGTCTTACATTCAGCCTTCCTCTATGTACGTCCTGTCTTACATTCAGCCTTCCTCTATGTAAGTCCTGTCTTACATTCAGGCTTCCTCTATGTAAGTCCTGTCTTACATTCAGCCTTCCTCTATGTACGTCCTGTCTTACATTCAGCCTTCCTCTATGTACTCCTGTCTTACATTCAGCCTTCCTCTATGTACGTCCTGTCTTACATTCAGTCTTCCTCTATGTACGTCCTGTCTTACATTCAGTCTTCCTCTATGTACGTCCTGTCTTACATTCAGCCTTCCTCTATGTACGTCCTGTCTTACATTCAGCCTTCCTCTATGTACGTCCTGTCTTACATTCAGCCTTCCTCTATGTAAGTCCTGTCTTACATTCAGCCTTCCTCTATGTAAGTCCTGTCTTACATTCAGCCTTCCTCTATGTACGTCCTGTCTTACATTCAGCCTTCCTCTATGTACGTCCTCTCTTACATTCAGCCTTCCTCTATGTACGTCCTGTCTTACATTCAGCCTTCCTCTATGTACGTCCTCTCTTACATTCAGCCTTCCTCTATGTACGTCCTGTCTTACATTCAGCATTTCCCCTAATTATTTTTTGAGGCTGCATAATCAGGATGTATCCAGGGCCCTGGCTTTGGGGGGTGTGAGTGGGGGGCTGGCAACAGTCGTGGAAGTGGCGGGAAAGAAAGTCTAAAGGCGGCATTTTAAACGAAAAAGAAATTATTTTCTGCCCTCAAAGTATTTCAAACACAGGAAGTGTCATAAATAATTGTTATTTTTTAAGTGTATATTTTCTGTTCGGGGCAGCCATTGTGATTACTCGCCCCAGGCACCAAAAAAACCTTAGCTACGCCACTGATTTTCTCTGACTGCACAGTGAGCCTCTGTCAGAGAATCTGTTACAGGCAACGAGGATCATTTTCATGACGAAGTGTTTGCAGAGTCTTTGCTTTGCATTCTCTCTGCTTCGTGCTGCTGATTGAGTACTTCAAGCCGTCGTCGTAACCTGTGTTGATTTTTGCTTTAACATCCGAGTTCTTCATGGGGAAGTTTCGTTTGCTTTTATTTCTGTGCTAAATTAGCCAAATACGAACCATAACAGAGACTCGGATCTATATTTATGTGATATGCGTTTCGATACATAACTATGAAACTGATGTTCAGTATTTAAAAATCCGTTCCCTACCTCACAGAAGACACAGAACGTCGGAATTACAAAAACTGACAGATAAAAGCTGTTAGAGAAATAATTATCGCTTATTGTGAGAATCTTAAGGAACATACGTGTATACATACATTTTGTGGGGAGAATGCAGCGCTTTTTCCTACAGTAGTTGGTGGTACGTATTGTTACCTGTGTGCTATGGAGTGTTAATATAACCTCGGTTGTTCTAATGCTATATAAAATTTGTGTTTTTTCTCTCTTAACGTGACATGTAGCCCTTCACGTGCTCATTAGCGAGACATTCTGTACCGTAGAGGTGCGTGAGGCCCAACAACGTCATTATATAAGGGATTCACAAATCCCTGGCGCCAGTTGGCCGAGGAAACTAAGTTTTTTAGGGTGGCGCCTAATATTTCTATGTCTATGTTACGGAACATGCTTCAGGTCATCCAAATGGCAGCTAGAATTTTGAGGTTGTTCCCGGCTGTGTGGAAAATTTGTGCACCCCTGCATTATACGATTTCCAATACACAATCGCGTTTGTTTAAAAAAAACTGTATGCTGATACCTTATGCTTGAGCCTTGTAGTGTTATTCGTATGTTAGTACCCTGAAGAAGGTATTAGTAATTTGTCTCCTGCCCAGCTGTTGAACCCTGTACCAGATTACACACGTCAAAGTCCAGAAAACAAAGTTTTTCTGTCCAACATTGTGTCAAATGTTAAGTCCCAAAGTCACTCAGTAACCTGTGAGCTGCATCTAATTTCCTTGCACTGATATACTCGTAGTTGATGTTTCTGCCGCTAGAGTGTGAGGGGATTACCCGCACGTATTTCCTGCAGTTGATGTTCATCGCTGACGTGTTGCTTAGCAAGTGTCTAGTGTGTTAAATGCACTGTGCAGCGTCACGGAGATAATAGAAAAATACATGTTTTTACTTTCTTGTGAAATTTTCTATATATTTTTTTTTTGCAAAACACGGAAATATATTGTCGTAAAAAAGATGTATTTGCATCAGTGAATTCTGCAGTTAAAAAAGTCAGTATTTGTGTATAAATTCTACTGCTACACTTTTCTTAGACAGAGACATTTAAATGAATCGAAGTTTTATAACTAATTCAAAATTACATAAAAAGTTTTTCTCTATAATGGTGACACAAATATTAGCTCAGGGCGCTAGGGACGGCCCTTGATCAAGTTATGTCCTTTAGTAAGACAGCAGGAATGTACAGATATGTAAATGACCCCCCTCTCTCCCCCCTACTCGACCGATAAAGCAACAGTGCCCCTCCCCCCCCCTAATTTGCCTCCCTTAGTCCGCGGTGTTAGCATTGGATTTCTCGTTACGACAGATTTATGGGGCAGACAGACAGACAGAGGCGCTCTTTCGGGCAGATGCTTACATTGACGCAGAGGCAACAGATATGACGTAACTGAACGGTGGCGTCGGGGCGTAACTTATTGTGCGTGCGTCGTCGGATTGTAACAAACTGTTTCATTATAAACGTCAAAAGATGCGAGTGACCGTTATTGAGTCAGGAACTGGATGTTACGCCGAGTGGACGGTAACAGAGGGGGTCAAGCCAGCTGCAGCCTGCATGCTACCATGGTAATGTATTCGTGGTGCTTCTCAGCCTCACCAAGCCATTACTTTTGTGGACTTGCATTCAGGAGGCACGCAGTTCTAATCCCGTTACTGTTAACGACTTCAGGCTAAAAAATTATGTTTGTGGTGTGGATGGTTGATGGGAGAGAGAGCTGTTAACCCTTCGAAGATAAAGCTTAATAGTTTTATTTAAACATTCAGTCCGTACCGCGCAGTAAACACACTCCGTCTCAGTTATACAAACCAGTCAGTTAATGTTGTACAGTGAAATAATCGCTGTTGTTCTGAGATCCACACAAAACACATAAATACAGTCCGTACCACGCAGTAAACACACTCCGTCTCAGTTATACAAACCAGTCAGTTAATGCTGTACAGTGAAATAATCGCTGTTTGTTCTGAGATCCACACAAAACACATAAATACAGTCCGTACCGCGCAGTAAAACACACTCCGTCTCAGTTATACAAACCAGTCAGTTAATGTTGTACAGTGAAATAATCGCTGTTTGTTCTGAGATCCACACAAAACACATAAATACAGTCCGTACCGCGCAGTAAACACACTCCGTCTCAGTTATACAAACCAGTCAGTTAATGCTGTACAGTGAAATAATCGCTGTTTGTTCTGAGATCCACACAAAACACATAAATACAGTCCGTACCGCGCAGTAAACACACTCCGTCTCAGTTATACAAACCAGTCAGTTAATGTTGTACAGTGAAATAATCGCTGTTTGTTCTGAGATCCACACAAAACACATAAATACAGTCCGTACCGCGCAGTAAACACACTCCGTCTCAGTTATACAAACCAGTCAGTTAATGCTGTACAGTGAAATAATCGCTGTTTGTTCTGAGATCCACACAAAACACATAAATACAGTCCGTACCGCGCAGTAAACACACTCCGTCTCAGTTATACAAACCAGTCAGTTAATGTTGTACAGTGAAATAATCGCTGTTTGTTCTGAGATCCACACAAAACACATAAATACAGTCCGTACCGCGCAGTAAACACACTCCGTCTCAGTTATACAATCCAGTCAGTTAATGCTGTACAGTGAAATTTAATCGCTGTTTGTTCTGAGATCCACACAAAACACATAAATTCAGTCCGTACCGCGCAGTAAACACACTCCGTCTCAGTTATACAAACCAGTCAGTTAATGTTGTACAGTGAAATAATCGCTGTTTGTTCTGAGATCCACACAAAACACATAAATACACTGTATGGGCAGAACGTAGAATTGTTGAATGTTAAACGTGGTGGTACATATAGTAACCACTGGGCTTTAAAGGGTTATAAACAATTTCAGACGGCCTGCTTATGCCTAATCATTAACTTACTCATTAGTAATCATGTTATTGTTATCATCATCAGTGTCTTTACATCGCCTCTGATGCCATAAATAATTAGTCACAGTAAAACAAGTTAAGAAATGTCCGCAGAGCGCAATACTTCTGTTGTGTCAGCTCTATTATATCCATTTATTTTGTTAAAACACTGACTATTTTAAGCAGCAGATATTTGATGTGTTTTCCACGCTGTCACACCAACTATATGAGTCACCCAATCTTAACAACATATCTGCCTTGAAGAAGAAGGTATTAAAGCCTTTCGAAACGTTGGGAACTCGTTGTCCAACTGACGGCCAGTTATTCTTTCTTGGCGTCCAATCACTATCACAGAAAAGTATTTTAACCGAGTTCCAAACCCATCACCACTTTGCTGCTCCTTACATTTCCCATTCGGTCATGCGACCTGTCAGTATGTTGCTGTTTGTGTCAGTAGCTGAAGACAAACAATACGGCAGGACACATTCTTCACAATCTTCGAACTGTCAGTCGCGTAGACTTCGGACTTATAAGGCCAGTGAATGGCAAATTGCTCTGCTGGTACCACACGATATTACGTGTACCCCCAATCTGTCTCCTTACGCCCCCCGGATTCTTCTACAGAGGCAGAAATACAGTTTTTTGTGTTTGTGTCTTGTACAAAGAAGCGCTCAGACGTAACCATTCATCAGACAGCTTCCAATGTGGTCACTTTCGATTGAAATGCCTCGCTGTCTGTCTGTCTGTCTGTGATATCAATGTAATGTTTTTATTCCGTAGATATCTTTTATATAGAACTCATTTATTTAGTAATGACGAAGCAGTTTTACCGTTCTCTTTCCCATCTACTCATTTATTTGGCTGTGGATTTTAGTTCTATCCAAAGAAGCGTGGAATTACAGAATGGATGAATGTAAGAGTTGCGTGTAAGAAGGATACGGGCCTCGAACGATTCGTAAAAACTACTTCAGAATGGGCAAAATTTAAAGCGATATATACATATATATATTTATCTTTGAAATGCTATTAGTGCTCAAGAAGTTGTTGGATTTATGTCGCTTTAGCACCAACACTTCAGTAGTGGCGTTGCTGCCTGCAGTACAAACAGACTGTACGTTGCTGCCTGCAGTACAAACAGACTGTACGTTGCTGCCTGCAGTACAAACAGACTGTACGTTGCTGCCTGCAGTACAAACAGACTGTACGTTGCTGCCTGCAGTACAAACAGACTGTACGTTGCTGCCTGCAGTACAAACAGACTGTACGTTGCTGCCTGCAGTATAAACAGACTGTACGTTGCTGCCTGCAGTACAAACAGACTGTACGTTGCTGCCTGCAGTACAAACAGACTGTACGTTGCTGCCTGCAGTACAAACAGACTGTACGTTGCTGCCTGCAGTACAAACAGACTGTACGTTGCTGCCTGCAGTATAAACAGGTTGTACGTTGCTGCCTGCAGTACAAACAGACTTACGTTGCTGCCTGCAGTACAACTGTACGTTGCTGCCTGCAGTACAACTGTACGTTGCTGCCTGCAGTACAACTGTACGTTGCTGCCTGCAGTACAACTGTACGTTGCTGCCTGTAGTACAACTGTACGTTGCTGCCTGCAGTACAACTGTACGTTGCTGCCTGCAGTACAAACAGACTGTACGTTGCTGCCTGTAGTACAACTGTACGTTGCTGCCTGTAGTACAACTGTACGTTGCTGCCTGCAGTACAACTGTACATTGCTGCCTGCAGTACAAATAGACTGTACGTTGCTGCCTGCAGTACAACTGTACGTTGCTGCCTGCAGTACAAACAGACTGTACGTTGCTGCCTGCAGTACAACTGTACGTTGCTGCCTGCAGTACAAACAGACTGTACATTGCTGCCTGCAGTACAAACAGACTGTACATTGCTGCCTGCAGTACAAACAGACTACGTTGCTGCCTGCAGTACAACTGTACGTTGCTGCCTGTAGTACAACTGTACGTTGCTGCCTGCAGTACAACTGTACGTTGCTGCCTGCAGTACAAACAGACTGTACATTGCTGCCTGCAGTACAAACAGACTGTACGTTGCTGCCTGTAGTACAACTGTACGTTGCTGCCTGCAGTACAACTGTACGTTGCTGCATGCAGTACAACTGTACTTTGCTGCCTGCAGTACAACTGTACGTTGCTGCCTGCAGTACAACTGTACGTTGCTGCCTGCAGTACAACTGTACGTTGCTGCCTGCAGTACAACTGTACGTTGCTGCCTGCAGTACAACTGTACGTTGTTGCCTGCAGTACAACTTTACGTTGCTGCCTGCAGTACAAACAGACTGTACATTGCTGCCTGCAGTACAAACAGACTGTACATTGCTGCCTGCAGTACAAACAGATTGTACGTTGCTGCCTGCAGTACAAACAGACTGTACGTTGCTGTCTGCAGTACAATTGTACGTTGCTGCTTGCAGTACAATTGTACGTTACTGCCTGCAGTACAACTGTACGTTGCTGCCTGCAGTACAAACAGACTGTACATTGCTGCCTGCAGTACAAACAGACTGCACATTGCTGCCTGCAGTACAAACAGACTGTACGTTGCTGCCTGCAGTACAAACAGACTGTACGTTGCTGCCTGCAGTACAACTGTACGTTGCTGCCTGTAGTACAACTGTACGTTGCTGCCTGTAGTACAACTGTACGTTGCTGCCTGTAGTACAACTGTACGTTGCTGCCTGTAGTACAACTGTACGTTGCTGCCTGCAGTACAACTGTACGTTGCTGCCTGCAGTACAAATAGACTGTACGTTGCTGCCTGCAGTACAACTGTACGTTGCTGCCTACAGTACAAACAGACTGTACGTTGCTGCCTGCAGTACAACTGTACGTTGCTGCCTGCAGTACAACTGTTCGTTGCTGCCTGTAGTACAACTGTACGTTGCTGCCTGTAGTACAACTGTACGTTGCTGCCTGCAATACAACTGTACGTTGCTGCCTGCAGTACAACTGTACGTTGCTGCCTGCAGTACAACTGTACGTTGCTGCCTGCAGTACAACTGTACGTTGCTGCCTGCAGTACAAATAGACTGTACGTTGATGCAAGCTGTCTCGCGTTTCTGTGTTCAAGCAAGTGCTGAGATATTTGCCAAGTTGCAAGTTGCTGCTGCGTGCTGCCCTGCTTAAATACACCGACATCAAACTTCGCTTTAAAGGAAAAAATATCCTTCCATTTTGAGCATTTATATCAAATTTTCAGTTTTTTAACCAACGAATGCACTTATTATTTTCGTATGTTGTTCAATTCACCCAAGTTGCACGGCGAACACAAAGCGAAATACATTTACATCAAAGTTCCACCATCCTTACTTCAAGGCACTATGTCACCAGCTTCATACTACTCCTGTCAGAAGGACGAGAGGACGAAGTCTCGGAGAAACATTCTAAAATTGTGTTTAATCTCAAGCTCCAATTTAACATTTCTCGCTCTTACTGCGATTTTTCCGTGTCATTTCAACCCCCATTATTTATCCTGCATTTTTCTCTTCTTTTTATATTAGTTACATTTAATGTGTTTCTGTATTTTTGTGCCCTTCGTAACTAGCAGTTACTGTCAGCTTAACCCCTTCAAGAAAGGCCGTACATGTATATATATCACGCTGCTTTCTGCCCCCTCAACCGTATGGCAATTAATGCCGGTTATTTCCCTATGGATTACTTACAATTCGCTCTTTTCTGCAGCAAAGTCTTTAGAAATCAGCATAATGAGTTGGCTGTTGCAAGTGTAGCTGTAACACTGTGCAGAACACTGTGTGGTGCACATGAGCTGTTGCAAGTGTAGCTGTAACACTGTGCAGAACACTGTGTGGTGCACATGAGCTGTTGCAAGTGTAGGTGTAACACTGTGCAGAACACTGTGTGGTGCACATGAGCTGTTGCAAGTGTAGCTGTAACACTGTGCAGAACACTGTGGTGCACATGAGCTGTTGCAAGTGTAGCTGTAACACTGTGCAGAACACTGTGGTGCACATGAGCTGTTGCAAGTGTAGGTGTAACACTGTGCAGAACACTGTGTGGTGCACATGAGCTGTTGCAAGTGTAGCTGTAACACTGTGCAGAACACTGTGTGGTGCACATGAGCTGTTGCAAGTGTAGCTGTAACACTGTGCAGAACACTGTGTGGTGCACATGAGCTGTTGCAAGTGTAGGTGTAACACTGTGCAGAACACTGTGTGGTGCACATGAGCTGTTGCAAGTGTAGCTGTAACACTGTGCAGAACACTGTGTGGTGCACATGAGCTGTTGCAAGTGTAGCTGTAACACTGTGCAGAACACTGTGTGGTGCACATGAGCTGTTGCAAGTGTAGCTGTAACACTGTGCAGAACACTGTGTGGTGCACATGAGCTGTTGCAAGTGTAGTTGTAACACTGTGCAGAACACTGTGTGGTGCACATGAGCTGTTGCAAGTGTAGCTGTAACACTGTGCAGAACACTGTGTGGTGCACATGAGCTGTTGCAAGTGTAGTTGTAACACTGTGCAGGACACTGTGTGGTGCACATGAGCTGTTGCAAGTGTAGTTGTAACACTGTGCAGAACACTGTGTGCTGCACATGAGCTGTTGCTAGTGTAGGTGTAACACTGTGCAGAACACTGTGTGGTGCACATGAGCTGTTGCAAGTGTAGTTGTAACACTGTGCAGAACACTGTGTGGTGCACATGAGCTGTTGCAAGTGTAGTTGTAACACTGTGCAGAACACTGTGTGGTGCACATGAGCTGTTGCAAGTGTAGGTGTAACACTGTGCAGAACACTGTGTGGTGCACATGAGCTGTTGCAAGTGTAGCTGTAACACTGTGCAGAACACTGTGTGGTGCACATGAGCTGTTGCAAGTGTAGCTGTAACACTGTGCAGAACACTGTGTGGTGCACATGAGCTGTTGCAAGTGTAGCTGTAACACTGTGCAGAACACTGTGTGGTGCACATGAGCTGTTGCAAGTGTAGCTGTAACAATGTGCAGAACACTGTGTGGTGCACATGAGCTGTTGCAAGTGTAGCTGTAACACTGTGCAGAACACTGTGTGGTGCACATGAGCTGTTGCAAGTGTAGCTGTAACACTGTGCAGAACACTGTGTGGTGCACATGAGCTGTTGCAAGTGTAGGTGTAACACTGTGCAGAACACTGTGTGGTGCACATGAGCTGTTGCAAGTGTAGCTGTAACACTGTGCAGAACACTGTGTGGTGCACATGAGCTGTTGCAAGTGTAGCTGTAACACTGTGCAGAACACTGTGTGGTGCACATGAGCTCTAGTTTTGCTGCTCATTTCAATGAGTCGGCATTTTGTACACTAATGAAGGCTCCAATGCTCAATATTCCAAAATATCTAACTTATAAAAAGACTTGATCCTTCGAATAATTCGAAAATTGAAAGCACTTTTCTATCCAATGTTTCACGATTTCCTAAAAAACTTTGCTTTTAGAAAGTTCCCAGGCTTCAGTCGTTTTTGTTTATGATAAAAGCAACACTCGCCAATCCCAGTGGCCGTGCGGTCTAAGGCGTGGGTCTGCGGCCGTTCGCCTGCTGGGATTGCGGGTTCGAATCCCGCCGGGGGCATGGATGTCTGTCTCTTTGGAGTGTTGTGTGTTGTCACGTAGAGGTCTGTGCGACTGGCTGATCACTCGTCCAGAGGAGTCCTACCGAAGTGTGGTGTGTCTAAAGTGTGTGATCGTGAAGCCTCGATAATGAGGAGGCCCTGGCCCAATAGGGGCTGTTGTGCCATTGGACAAAAAAGAGCAACATTTAGATGAATAAGTGAGCCTGGTGCTATGGTGAAATGATACTGATAAGGGAAACGGGCGTATTAGGGGAAAAACCTGTCGCAGTGCCTCTTTGTCTACCACAAATCCCATATTGACTGGGCTGGGATTGAAGCTGTGTTGCTGCATTGAGAGGCCGACGGCTAACCACATGAGCCATGGCAGGATTTCAATTATAAATCCTTCAAATAATATTTAAAGCGTTAGTTCTTACCTCACAGAAAACACACTGCCTGTAGAATCAACCAGTTAATGCTGTTTATGGAAATAATCTGTCAGTGTTGTGTGAGTCATATAAAGAATATACATGAAGGTTACGTTCAAAATGTTTAGTATTTGAAAGGCAGACATAATTACAGCTGTTGTTTAGAAGGCTAATATTGATCTTAGAGTACCTTTTTGTGTCAGTGCCCATGCAAAGTGAGACACTAATGACGTCATAATGCGAAGCAAGTTAGCTGAGCTCGGTCTTACTTTTTGACTGGTACAATATCTTCCGTATTTTACTTTATTCTATCCTATCATTATCCTTTTTCTATAGTCCATTATTCTCCATTACTTCCCATAATGACTTGGCTTTGTCCACTATAATGTGATAGTACATGTCCATTTGCTTCCCCCAATTCACCCTTTCTTCGCAGACTTTCCTTCCTACAGCATTCACAATCTAAATTATAGATTTGGCTCTGTACATTATTCCTTCTAGCACAGTTCTTATCTCTCGTAATGGTATGTATAAGTACCGCCTTCTTTAACATCAAACCCCCTCTAATATTCTGCACACTGTGTTCCGTATAATTATCACAAGCAATATATAAAATTATCCTGAACATTATTAAAGGTTTGTGTTTGTGAGGGACACAGATCGTTCGTGCAAGGTATTAGAATAATTTGTATATATGTAGTTCTTAAAAAGGATTTGTTTGCTGGAAAGGCCTAAGAGACAACCGTAGAAGATTCAAGGACATGTATTATTTTAAGATGTGGTAGGGTGAACTATAAATAAGTCATCTCTATCACACTGTGCGAATCCAAGTTCTGTAATTGTTTTTGGATGGAAAATCACGAAGTAATACAGAGATAAGTTGCATTTTGTGCCCTTTCTAAAGGAACCCGTAAGCAAATATGTGCCAAATAACCTTCTGATAAGCTGTATGTTATTCTCAATTAACCCTTCACAGAATAAAAGTTAACTGAAATATATATAAATATTCAGTCCGTACCGCGCAGTAAACACAATCCGTCTCAGTTATACAAACCAGTCAGTTAATGTTGTACAGTGAAATAATCGCTGTTTGTTCTGAGATCCACACAAAACACATAAATACAGTCCGTACCGCGCAGTAAACACACTCCGTCTCAGTTATACAAACCAGTCAGTTAATGTTGTACAGTGAAATAATCGCTGTTTGTTCTGAGATCCACACAAAACACATAAATACAGTTCGTACCGCGCAGTAAACACACTCCATCTCAGTTACACAAACCAGTCAGTTAATGCTGTACAGTGAAATAATCGCTGTTTGTTCTGAGATCCACACAAAACACATAAATACAGTCCGTACCGCGCAGTAAACACACTCCGTCTCAGTTATACAAACCAGTCAGTTAATGTTGTACAGTGAAATAATCGCTGTTTGTTCTGAGATCCACACAAAACACATAAATACAGTCCGTACCGCGCAGTAAACACACTCCGTCTCAGTTATACAAACCAGTCAGTTAATGTTGTACAGTGAAATAATCGCTGTTTGTTTTGAGATCCACACAAAACACATAAATACAGTTCGTACCGCGCAGTAAACACACTCAGTCTCAGTTATACAAACCAGTAAGTTAATGCTGTGCAGTGAAATAATCGCTGTTTGTTCTGAGATCCACACAAAACACATAAATACAGTCCGTACCGCGCAGTAAACACACTCCGTCTCAGTTATACAAACCAGTCAGTTAATGTTGTACAGTGAAATAATCGCTGTTTGTTCTGAGATCCACACAAAACACATAAATACAGTCCGTACCGCGCAGTAAACACACTCAGTCTCAGTTATACAAACCAGTCAGTTAATGCTGTACAGTGAAATAATCGCTGTTTGTTCTGAGATCCACACAAAACACATAAATACAGTCCGTACCGCGCAGTAAACACACTCCGTCTCAGTTATACAAACCAGTCAGTTAATGCTGTACAGTGAAATAATCGCTGTTTGTTCTGAGATCCACACAAAACACATAAATACAGTCCGTACCGCGCAGTAAACACACTCCGTCTCAGTTATACAAACCAGTCAGTTAATGTTGTACAGTGAAATAATCGCTGTTTGTTCTGAGATCCACACAAAACACATAAATACAGTCCGTACCGCGCAGTAAACACACTCAGTCTCAGTTATACAAACCAGTCAGTTAATGCTGTACAGTGAAATAATCGCTGTTTGTTCTGAGATCCACACAAAACACATAAATACAGTCCGTACCGCGCAGTAAACACACTCCGTCTCAGTTATACAAACCAGTCAGTTAATGCTGTACAGTGAAATAATCGCTGTTTGTTCTGAGATCCACACAAAACACATAAATACACTGTGTGGGCGGAACGTAGAATTGTTGACTGTTAAACGTGGTCGTACATATAGTAACCACCGGGCTCTGAATTTTTACCACGCCTACTGGATCGTCTCTACACTACGGCATGGCGTCCTCGGGTTGTGATGTTACTGGGCGGCCTGCACATATGCAGGGTATATGGACATACACTGAACAAGCAGTCGCGGACAGCCGAAAAGGGTAATCTTCCAGCTTCGTGGCTGGGTTTTGGCTAAAGAATACTCATTGTAAAGCATCAGCATGTTGAGAAATATACACAGGACTTGAGGTTTTGATCTGAAACTTTGGAATGGTTCAAGCAGCGGAGTTTATTTCTTATAGATAAAGGTATTTGGTTATGGCGTGGATTAATGTGACCTGTGACGAATTCCAGTGGCGGACACCGTCAGTTCGGCAGTCATACTTCGTGATCACTAAAATTTATGGAATTTCTTAACTGGGTGAGAAAGTGTCATGAAATTGATATCAGTAGGCGATAGGATCAGTGCCGCGGCCTGTCAGTAGTTTGTACTGCTTGTGTCAAAACACATCTGGGGTTTCTGAAACTCCTTTCAGATTCCCGCGGAGCTGACACTCACTTCCGACTGCAGCGCCTAACGGCAGAAGCATCAACCAGCGCACCATCTATTATGGATGGGCCGCTAAGAGCAGTACTTGTTACGTTTTGCGCCTAATACTTACTTACTTACATTGTATAAGTCATGAGACTAAATGCATCGATTGAGTACATTACTGCTGATGCTGTTAAGGGTTCCGAGGGATTCGGCTCTCTACAGCATGTTCATTTGTTCTAATAATATCTGTTTGCACGCATAACTGAATTAAATTTTACTGAGAACACTGACAGAGATCTCGTGGGTGACAGGGATGACTGCGCAGGAGGAAGTGTACTGTGTCCCTCGTGTTGTAATCTGTCTTGTGTCAACCAGCCCAAAGCGCTTGTCCATAGTGGAGCTTATCACGTGGTTGTCACTACAGACGTCTTGTGAACAGAATTGCCAGGCAACACGACATACACGCCAGTGATTCGTAACGTGCTCTGTCCTTGCTGTTTGTGCTGTAGTCGTCATTTCCCACAGTCTATCGTCCTGCTATTCCTGTCATTCCTGTGCTGTAGTCGTCATCTCCCACAGTCTATCGTCCTGCTAGTCCTGTGATTCCTATGCTGTAGTCGTCACATCCCACAGTCTATCTTCCTGCTAGTCCTGTCATTCCTGTGCTGTAGTCGTCACATCCCACAGTCTATCTTCCTGCTAGTCCTGTCATTCCTGTGCTGTAGTCGTCATCTCCCACATTCTATCGTCCTGCTAGTCCTGTCATTCCTGTGCTGTAGTCGTCACATCCCACAGTCTATCTTCCTGCTAATCCTGTCATTCCTGTGCTGTAGTCGTCACATCCCACAGTCTATCTTCCTGCTAGTCCTGTCATTCCTGTGCTGTAGTCGTCATCTCCCACAGTCTATCGTCCTGCTAGTCCTGTCATTCCTGTGCTGTAGTCGTCACATCCCACAGTCTATCTTCCTGCTAGTCCTGTCATTCCTGTGCTGTAGTCGTCATTTCCCACAGTCTATCGTCCTGCTACTCCTGTCATTCCTGTGCTGTAGTCGTCATCTCCCACATTCTATCGTCCTGCTAGTCCTGTGATTCCTGTGCTGTAGTCGTCACATCCCACAGTCTATCTTCCTGCTAGTCCTGTCATTCCTGTGCTGTAGTCGTCATTTCCCACAGTCTATCGTCCTGCTATTCCTGTCATTCCTGTGCTGTAGTCGTCATCTCCCACATTCTATCGTCCTGCTAGTCCTGTGATTCCTGTGCTGTAGTCGTCACATCCCACAGTCTATCTTCCTGCTAGTCCTGTCATTCCTGTGCTGTAGTCGTCATTTCCCACAGTCTATCGTCCTGCTAGTCCTGTCATTCCTGTTCTGCCAATATTTCTTTTGAAATGCAGCGACACGAAGCGTAGATGTCGCGCCGTCCTCACAAGGATTGACACAGCTGTTTGTCTGCTTTTTTGTTAGCAAGAAAAAGGTTTTTCTCTTCCACTCCACAGCAGGACGTATCACTGGAAGTTCACAAATATTCTTACCATTATCATCCTTTCCTACAAAGTGCAGGGCTGTTAAACAAATGAATACAAGAGCTGCACAAAGGATCATATTGGTCGATGTGCGTGGGACGCTCTAACGCCCGCCCAGCTACTATTCTATTCTATCATCCTTTCCTATCAAAATTTTGCTAACATACGGAACTGCTGCCTCCATCTTCAGGGTAGCATATGGCACAAAAGTGTAATATCAATATTCACCGCCATGAAAAAATAAAATTTCAAATTTTTTTTTGATTGTAAAGTTAGATTTACACTTTTCATTCTTAAAATTTAAATTGTTAAAGATCGCAATTAGCTTGATAATTTGTGTCGACTGTAATAAACGTCTTTATAACGACGTTAGTTTTATAACGACGTTAGTTTTATAACTACGTTAGTTTTATAACGACGTTAGTTTAATAACTACGTTAGTTTTATAACTATGTTAGTTTTATAACTACTTTAGTTTTATAACTACTTTAGTTTTATAACTACGTCAGTTTTATAACTACATCAGTTTTATAACTACGTTACTTTTATAACTACGTTAGTTTTATAACTACGTTAGTTTTATAAATCGTTAGTTTTATAACTACGTCAGTTTTATAACTACGTAAGTTTTATAACTACGTCAGTTTTATAACTACGTCAGTTTTATAACTACGTCAGTTTTATAATACGTTAGTTTTATAACTACGTAAGTTTTATAATACGTTAGTTTTATAACTACGTCAGTTTTATAACTACGTCAGTTTTATAACTACGTCAGTTTTATAATACGTTAGTTTTATAACTACGTAAGTTTTATTTAAATACGTCAGTTTTATAACTACGTCAGTTTTATAACTACGTCAGTTTTATAACTACGTCAGTTTTATAACTACGTCAGTTTTATAACTACGTCAGTTTTATAACTACGTCAGTTTTATAACTACGTCAGTTTTATAACTACGTCAGTTTTATAACTACGTCAGTGCTATACCGTCAGTTGTCCGGCTCACCCCTCAACCGACCGGTATAGTTTTGACGCTCTGCACAACCCTCCCGCGTACCGGCTCTCTCTTTGTCTAGCCGTCTTCGGGATGAGATCTGTGCACAGCGTTGGTAGAGCTGCCACCACCCACGTGTTCTTATGGTTACTATCGATACTGTCGTTACTGTGATCTAGCTCCGTGGGTAAGCTATATGTATCTGGTTATAAGTTACCTGTTACTGGTTTCAAGTTATTTGCTACTGGTTTTATTACCCTCTCCGGGACGTGGGATTAGGAAGGAAAAAGGGCGCTCGCTATGGTCCTACACTGTAACCTATACTGTCTTACGAAAGCAAACAGCTGTGAACTGATAAACTACAATTTATTCACAACACTACTTAATTAAATAAGTCAAAAACTAAATCTAATTAACTAACAAATTATCCATTACATGAGGTTTACTAACCCTGTCGGTACTCCCCTGAGCATCGGATCCTACGTACAAAAGTTACATTCCCTCAATGCGATCCCTATCTCGGCTCTTTTACTCCTCCTTAAATACATAATGGTCTACTCACTCCGTGGTAACCCGCCGCTGGATACGAACACCCAGAGCAACGTCACAAGCAGTCCTCCAGGCATGTCTCTCGGCCTTCTCCTCTGCATCTATCGCTCCTCGCCTCCACCTCTGTCCGTCAGTCTTACCCAGAGCCTACCTCCGAGTCGTTGCTCATCTCAACTCCAACTCCCAAAACTGTTCTTACTCGAACCTCCTCAAAACGCCATACATGCATTCTTTCTACTATGCCAGATCATCACTCCACCTCCCCTAGCTGCCGGGTGAAGTGCTGACTACAATAAAATGGCCGCTTTTACGGGCCGGTGACCTCAGGGTTGCACGACACTACATCCCCCACACCTTAAAATGTGCATATTTTCCAAAAAATCTGCACCATTACATATATACCCTATACCCAAAAGTTACCAAAAATTACATCAATACAACAAAAATAACCAAAATTAAAACAAAAACTATATCAATATACACATTGCTCATTCTTTCCTTTACATTGTTCTTTCCTGCTCAGTACTGTCCCCTTCACTGTCCGATATTTCCGAATTTTCCATATCCTTGTCCATTACACGATGTTGTCTCCTAAATCGTTTCCGTTTCCTTATTTCCTCTTTCGTCGACCTACATAATTTCAGTTGTTCTACGTTCACCGTCATTGGTTTTCCATTACGTCCCTCTAACTTGTACGCTTGTTCTGAAATTTTCTTCAGCACTTTATATGGTCCTCTCCATTTCTCCTTCAGTTTAGCCTTCTTAACCATTTCCTTCCTGTAAACTAATTGTCCTTCTTTGAATTCAACTGGTTTTGCCTTTCGATCATGATACCTTTTCTGAGTTTCCTTTCCCTTTCTAATATTATCCCAGGCTACTTTTCGAGCCTCCTTCAGTGTTTTAGCTAGCTCTTTCACTGCTTCCTGTGCGTCCGACGTTTTATTTTTGCTTCGAATATAAGCCTCTAAAAATTTGTCAGTAGGCCCTGTCATCTCTCTACCATACAATAGATAATACGGCGAAAACTTAGTGACGCTATGGGGTTGTGACCTGTATGCCCATAAAACATAATCCACGTAATGTTCCCAGTCTTGTCCACTCCCTTCTAGGAAACAAGCAAGAGAACTATGTAATGTCTTGTGAAAATTTTCCACTTGGCCATTGCATTTCGGATTATAAGGACTAGTACATAGCTTGGTTACCCCTAGTAAGTTGCAAACTTCCTTTACTAAGTCAGACGTAAAATTTCGACCTTGATCACTCAGTAACATTTTAGGTACTCCGTGTCGTGAGAAGATTTTTGTAACTACGGCTCTAGCAATTGTAGGGGCTGACTGATCGGAAATAGGTACAGCTTCTACCCATTTACTAAAGTGATCTATTGCCGTCATGAGGTATTTGTTGCCTCGCCCAGATACTGAGTAGGGACCCGTACAGTCGACGGAAATTATCTGACCAGGTTCGCTGGCTTCGGGAAGTTGACCCAGAGGTGCAACTGTTACCCGTCCGGACTTGAACCTTGCGCATACGTCACAGCGCTGAATGTAAGTCTCTACATCCTGATGCAGACTCGGCCAGTAGTATCTGGATTTAAGCCAATTTTGAGTTTTCTTTACGCCTGCATGAGCCGCCCACTTAGAATCGTGATGAGTTCTGATAACCGACTCCACCAATGATTCTGGAATGATTAATCTAGGCTGTCCCTCTAATTCGTTGCGATACAGCAACCGATCTTCGTCCTCGATGAATCTGGGTAACTCTGTCAGATGGCTTCTGATCCCTTGACAATATTTATCCCTTTCCTGCTCTAGCTGTACGGTGCTGCGGTCCAGACTTCCCACTTCTCTATTTATCACTGCTATATGTCTGGACAGAGCATCGGGTACTACATGCTGTTTTCCAGGGCGGTGCTCTACTCGGTATTGAAATTCAGATAGCCTAAGAGCCCATCTAGTTAATTTAGCACTCGGTTCCTTCAGCTTCAGTAACCATCCCAAAGCTCTATGATCGGTGATTAAAGTAAATTTCCGACCGTATAAATAGCATCGAAACTGCTTGGTGCCAAATATTACAGCTAGAAGTTCCTTCTCTGTCACCGATAATTTCTTTTCAGCAGCATTCAGTTGTCTACTAGCAAAGCTAATCGGCCTTTCACCTTCGCCTAAATCTTGTGCTAAAACAGCAGAAATTCCAATGTCACTTGCATCCGTGTGCAGCCTAAATTCGTGCTCTGGGAGCATGCTAGGATACGCCAGTACGCTGTCAGAACTGATGGTGTCCTTTAAATTCTGGAAAGCCTTCTCTTGGTTCTCTGACCACCCAAATTTCTGATCCTTTTTTGTTAGCAAGGTTAGTGGTTGCGCAATGTCAGCATATCGTGGAATGTATTGCCGGTAATATCCACTGAGACCAAGGAATGCTCTAACGTCTCGAACTGTTCGTGGTCGTGGAAAATCTTTAATGGCTTTAGTCTTATTGGGGGAGGGAGACGATCCAAATTCTCTAACTGTGTGCCCCAAATACTCTACCTCCCTCTCACCGAAGTGACATTTGGCTAAATTTAAAGTAAAATTGGCTCGCCTTAGCCTCTCAAAAACTTGCTTCAATCTATCCGCTTGTTCTTCAATAGTTTTACTGAATATCAGCAGGTCATCCATGAATATAAGACAAATCGTATTCCCTAGTCCTAAAAGAACTTGGTCCATGATCTTAGTAAACGTTGCCGGAGCCCCGATAAACCAAAAGCTAATCTTTCGTACTGCAAAGATCCCCAGGGCGTAATAATGCCGGTCTTGTGTTTATGTTCTGGCTCGATGGGAATGTGGTAGTACGCGTCTTTCATATCTACCACAGAGAAATATTTGTTACCGTTTAATCTATCCAAATTCTC
The DNA here is from genome assembly GCA_021186555.1 of Reticulitermes speratus. NCBI lineage: Eukaryota > Metazoa > Arthropoda > Insecta > Blattodea > Rhinotermitidae > Reticulitermes > Reticulitermes speratus. The sequence goes on from JAJKFL010000427.1 coordinate 1,067,834, forward strand.
TTGGACAAGTGGCATCGTGTAGACTGGTACTTGTGTCACCGCATTAAGACCTCTGAAGTCTGCGCAAAAGCGATATCTTGGTGTATTATCCGGAGATTTCTTTGTAATAAGAATTACCGGAGCTGCCCATTCACTCGAAGCTTCTGCTATAACTCCCCTTTCCTTCATTTCTTCAATTTGCCTACGCATTTCCTCTCTCAGCGCATACGGGACGCGGTATTGTTGTTTCTTAACCGGAGCAGCATTGCCCGTTTTAATTTCGTGGTGCCCGTAACTTGTACAGGGAATCATACCATCTTCCGTTTTCTTAAACAAGTCTTGGTAACTCAAAAGCACAGGTTTTAAAATTTCTCTATCTTTAAGGCTCAAATGTTGTAATTTATCTTCTAACAATTTAGGTACTCTACGGTTCTGCTCCTTTACTTTCGGATCTAACTGTTTCGGGTATAATCCTAACCCCTGAATTTGCTGCACATTTTCTGTTTCCCCTAGGTCATTAACTTGCCATTGGGTTTCTACCATCGCTACACTTGTGCCTGCAGGAAGTCTCACTTCCTCTCCGCTCGTGTTCACCACGGGCATCAAGCAGCTTGCATATTGCTTACTGGACACTGCTGCTTGTCGCAAGTCAGCTGTTCTGCCTAGTTCATTACTCTTCTTCGGGCATTCACTTTGTTTCACCGAATCTCCAAGGCTGACTTTACATTTTTCTAACTTCAACTGCTTAGAAATATTTCTCTCAACCGGCGCGTTCCGCCGTACAACTTCACTGTATGACGTCACCTTGTCTACAGGAATTTCCTCAATGGCTAGCACTATCCGAGGGTTTCCTCCGTCACTGGAGTCATTATTTCCATTATCTATCAACTTTAACACCCCACTCCTGGTTGCTCCCTGCATACCAGAGTGTCCTATTTCAGAGCTGCTGTTTACATCCGACAGCGCCCTACCACAATATACCCCTTCATACAAATTTCCACCGGTTCGAGAACCACTGTTTCTGGAAATTCTGATTTCAAAATTTTATCGCGACTTCCGGTTACTAGATTGGTCTTAACAATAGCCATAGATCGTGGCGGTACAGTCGTACAACATGCTAAAATAGCTCGTACACCACCTTCCCTCACAACTTCTCTGAGTTGCGATTTCCCATCCTGTGTGTCCTGAGCAGACAGGTGTGGGTTTGTAGAGTCCTCGAACTCGGGACCTGTAGGTGCAGGTAACTTTATATGGGAATTACGCTCGCTACGAACAGACTGGCCTGGCCTGTCGTTGCTTGCAACCGCGGTAGTTTTACGCGCGCTCTGTGAATAGTGCGTTTGCAACCTGACCGTTACAAATGGGAAGCGGTCGAGGCCAACTATTATATAGTTGCCTACCAAATCTATTTTGGCTTGTAAAGACCGTAGGACATCCAGTCCTAGAATACCTGAGTATTCCATCTGAACCGAAGCTACGACAAATCTGTGCCTATAAAATCTTCTTCCTAACTTGAATTCTAACATCCTAGACCCACTGGTCGGGATCTCTGTTCCCGTTATGCCCTTCACCGTAAATTCTATGGGATTTGCTCTTTGCCCCTCGCCTATTTCAGGCTTGATAACGCTCACTGAAGCACCTGTGTCTATGAGAAATATGCACTGCTTTCCCTCTATTTCTACATCTATCGTCAAAAGATCCATTGATTCTTCCCCACAGATGGCTGGTAGAATCTTATCTACGGCTTGACTAGGCGTTGCGCCAGGGCTTCCGCACGCCTGTTCTAGTTTAAATTTCCGGGATTCCCTCTTCGGGTTTCCTTCAGCTGTTTTCTACATTGTTTCGCTACGTGTCCCGGTTCATTACATCTCCAACATGTAACAGTAGCCCTAACGTTGACACTTTTCCGTTCATCGCTCTCTGGCGGCTTGCGGCTAAAAGGTTGTCGCCTCGGAGCTGAGCTGGCATAGTTCTGCTTAGGAGAATCCTTCCATAACGATCTACAATCGCGTTTCATATGACCAATTTTCCCACAATTAAAACATTTCATTTTCTCTGCCCGGAATGAAAATATTTTTTTCTTTTTCTCTTTATTTTCCATTTCTACAGCCCTGTGTATTACTTCAGATATTCTTAGCGCCTCCTCTACAGTACCTGGCATGGAAAATCTCAACTGTTTTCCCGCCTCCCCTCTCATACCATGAATGAAAGCAGATAAAAGTCTGAATTTAGCCTCATCAGCAAGAATTTTCTGTTCCACCGGATTTCCACTTTTCCTTATTGTTTTAGCTGTTATAGCCCTAATTCTGTCCAAAAATTGCGAAGGAAGCTCTCCGTCTTCCTGCCTTGCCTCTTGTAGCTGAGTGTAATAATACTGGAGTGGAAAGTGTTCGGAAAAGCGCTCTATTAAACATTCTTTTAATCTGGCGTATGTTAAGCCTGGTTCATTCAGTTCTTCCACACCTTTAATGTACAATTGTGCTTCGCCTACACATTTAGCCTTAACTATGTTAATTCTATCCAATTCTGTCCACTGACTTATCGCTCCAAATTGATCAATCTGGCTCAAAAATTCTCTAACTGATTTCCCGCTTTTACTTCCGGACCATTCTTTTATATTTGACGCAAGCGAAAGATCTTTTACTCTGCCAAGGCTCAAATTACGCAGTTGCTCTTCTAATTCTGCTATCCGTGCTTCCATGATTGTCTAATTAGTCACAATTTCCCTTCCTTCACCACAGGCCGTGGTGGATATGAGATGTCTATCGTCTGTCGCTAGGTCTGTCAGTTTGGTCACTATTCCAGACATGCCCCTTACATCTAAAATATCCAGAACAACTCATATATATCCCACCGCTGCCACCACTTGCTATACCGTCAGTTGTCCGGCTCACCCCTCAACCGACCGGTATAGTTTTGACGCTCTGCACAACCCTCCCGCGTACCGGCTCTCTCTTTGTCTAGCCGTCTTCGGGATGAGATCTGTGCACAGCGTTGGTAGAGCTGCCACCACCCACGTGTTCTTATGGTTACTATCGATACTGTCGTTACTGTGATCTAGCTCCGTGGGTAAGCTATATGTATCTGGTTATAAGTTACCTGTTACTGGTTTCAAGTTATTTGCTACTGGTTTTATTACCCTCTCCGGGACGTGGGATTAGGAAGGAAAAAGGGCGCTCGCTATGGTCCTACACTGTAACCTATACTGTCTTACGAAAGCAAACAGCTGTGAACTGATAACCTACAATTTATTCACAACACTACTTAATTAAATAAGTCAAAAACTAAATCTAATTAACTAACAAATTATCCATTACATGAGGTTTACTAACCCTGTCGGTACTCCCTGAGCATCGGATCCTACGTACAAAAGTTACATTCCCTCAATGCGATCCCTATCTCGGCTCTTTTACTCCTCCTTAAATACATAATGGTCTACTCACTCCGTGGTAACCCGCCGCTGGATACGAACACCCAGAGCAACGTCACAAGCAGTCCTCCAGGCATGTCTCTCGGCCTTCTCCTCTGCATCTATCGCTCCTCGCCTCCACCTCTGTCCGTCAGTCTTACCCAGAGCCTACCTCCGAGTCGTTGCTCATCTCAACTCCAACTCCCAAAACTGTTCTTACTCGAACCTCCTCAAAACGCCATACATGCATTCTTTCTACTATGCCAGATCATCACTCCACCTCCCCTAGCTGCCGGGTGAAGTGCTGACTACAATAAAATGGCCGCTTTTACGGGCCGGTGACCTCAGGGTTGCACGACACTACAGTCAGTTTTATAAATACGTCAGTTTTATAACTACGTCAGTTTTATAACTACGTCAGTTTTATAACTACGTCAGTTTTATAAATACGTCAGTTTTATAACTACGTCAGTTTTATAACTACGTCAGTTTTATAACTACGTCAGTTTTATAACTACGTCAGTTTTATAACTACGTCAGTTTTATAACTACGTCAGTTTTATAACTACGTCAGTTTTATAACTACATCAGTTTTATAACTACGTCAGTTTTATAACTACGTCAGTTTTATAAATACGTCAGTTTTATAACTACGTCAGTTTCATAACTACGTCAGTTTCATAACTACGTCAGTTTCATAACTACGTCAGTTTTATAACTACGTCAGTTTTATAACTACGTCAGTTTTATAACTACGTCAGTTTTATAACTACGTCAGTTTTATAACTACGTCAGTTTTATAACTACGTCAGTTTTATAACTACGTAAGTTTTATAACTACGTCAGTTTTATAACTACGCTAGTTTTATAACGACGTTAGTTTCATAACGACGTTAGTTTTATAACGACGTTAGTTTCGGTATCTTCGCTCAGTGTGTCAGCTGAATTACAAACACGCACTTTGTGTTGTGTCAATTAGCATAGGACAGACGGACGGTCATTAGCTGACAAGTTCAGATCTCAAACATGGACATCGTAACAGGCTTTGTCAGTCTTTAACTTCTGCGTATAAAACAAAAATATGATATTTTGTTGACAGATAGTACTCGAGTTGCTAAATTTGATATTTTGTTGACAGATAGTACTCGAGTTGCTAAATTTGATATTTTGTTGACAGATAGTACTCGAGTTGCTAAATTTGATATTTTGTTGACAGATAGTGCTCGAGTTGCTAAATTTGATATTTTGTTGACAGATAGTGCTCGAGTTGCTAAATTTGATATTTTGTTGACAGATAGTGCTCGAGTTGCTAAATTTGATATTTTGTTGACAGATAGTGCTCGAGTTGCTAAATTTGATATTTTGTTGACAGATAGTGCTCGAGTTGCTAAATTTGATATTTTGTTGACAGATAGTGCTCGAGTTGCTAAATTTGATATTTTGTTGACAGATAGTGCTCGAGTTGCTAAATTTGATATTTTGTTGACAGATAGTGCTCGAGTTGCTAAATTTGATATTTTGTTGACAGATAGTGCTCGAGTTGCTAAATTTCCGTGTTGCAGTGTAGAATGGATTCGTGTTTGTGACACGAATTCCAACCTTTGCAACATAAAGCTATCAAAACTGTGGATACTCACTTCATTCCCCTGTCAGTGTCCGCTGTCCACAGCTGACACAGGTCTCTACTACAGTTGAGTTTCTGTCGCCTCCCCTCTCTCCAGTTCTACAACGCAGCTTACCTTTAAAATTCCCGCAACGCACCATGCCGAAACACGTAACAAATACACCGTGAAATAACATGCGTTACTTATGTAGGTTTAAACACTTGATGCAGAGCGATAATTATATCTAACATTTGGATTAAGGTTTGCAGTCGTCCAGGGTAACAAGAACGTTAGAGGCACGTTAAGGACGTTAGAGGCACGTTAAGAACGTTAGAGGCACGTTAAGAACGTTAGAGGCACGTTAAGAACTTTAGAGGCACGTTAAGAACGTTAGAGGCACGTTAAGAACGTTAGAGGCACGTAAAGAACGTTAGAGGCACGTTAAGAACGTTAGAGGCACGTTAAGAACGTTAGAGGCACGTTAAGAACGTTAGAGGCTCGTTAAGGACGTTAGAGGCACGTTAAGAACGTTAGAGGCACGTTAAGAACTTTAGAGGCACGTTAAGAACGTTAGAGGCACGTAAAGAACGTTAGAGGCACGTTAAGAACGTTAGAGGCACGTAAAGAACGTTAGAGGCACGTTAAGAACGTTAGAGGCACGTTAAGAAAGTTAGAGGCACGTTAAGAACGTTAGAGGCACGTTAAGAACGTTAGAGGCACGTTAAGAACGTTAGAGGCACGTTAAGAACGTTAGAGGCACGTTAAGAACGTTAGAGGCACGTTAAGAACGTTAGAGGCACGTTAAGAACGTTAGAGGCACGTAAAGAACGTTAGAGGCACGTTAAGAACGTTAGAGGCACGTTAAGGACGTTAGAGGCACGTTAAGGACGTTAGAGGCACGTTAAGAACGTTAGAGGCACGTTAAGAACTTTAGAGGCACGTTAAGAACGTTAGAGGCACGTAAAGAACGTTAGAGGCACGTTAAGAACGTTAGAGACACGTAAAGAACGTTAGAGGCACGTTAAGAACGTTAGAGGCACGTTAAGAACGTTAGAGGCACGTTAAGAAAGTTAGAGGCACGTTAAGAACGTTAGAGGCACGTTAAGAACTTTAGAGGCACGTTAAGAACTTTAGAGGCACGTTAAGAACGTTAGAGGCACGTAAAGAACGTTAGAGGCACGTTAAGAACGTTAGAGGCACGTTAAGAAAGTTAGAGGCACGTTAAGAACGTTAGAGGCACGTTAAGAACGTTAGAGGCACGTTAAGAACGTTAGAGGCACGTTACGAACGTTAGAGACACGTTAAGAACGTTAGAGGCACGTTGTGGTCTAACTGAGGCAGAAGACGCACTAAGTTCAGGACCGTCCTGACAGCACAGATGGCAGCACTTATGCTTCGTATTTTGGGGCTTCCGGTTTCAAATCTCGGCCACCATCAAGCTAGCTTCATGCAGATATTACAGGGCGTTTCTTATTTACGCCAGACAAGATCAGAAGGCTCCTAAAATGAAGTCCTTATTGGCTTCCTTGATTGAGGAGGTTAGTCGCCGGCAGCTCACCACAGAAACAGCGGTTCGATCCCAGGCCAGTCCGTGGGGGGATTTGTGGGAGACAAAGTGGTACTTGGACGAAATGCTTTCTCCCAGTACTTCGGTCTTCCCTTGCCAGTATCAGTCCACCATTGCTCCTTGTATTTGCTTTAGTGGATTTCAGTCTATAGGTCTATAGACTGCGCCATCTGGTGTCGTTAAATAAACCACAAATAAAGTAAACACTGTTTGACGTGAAGACATATACGGCGGAAAGTGTCTGTCTGTCTGTAGAATTGTTAGACGTCAGAACAATGCCACGGATTTCTGCGAAATTTGGTGATGTTTGTGCTCTGGTATTGAACTGTGGTTATTGGCACAGATCGTATATTAACTTTGCACGTACTTCTGGTCGAAATCTTATAAAAGCGAAGAGTAAAGTTCGTCTGAATAACGTCTTAAGTATTCAGTCCGTACCTCACAGTAAACACATTATCGATTGCATTATATCCCAACCGTTACATGTTAAGTAGGGAAATTTGTTTATTATGACAATTATACAGCACAGATACATGAACTGTAAGGGAAAAATGTTGTTTCTAAGTTGTACAGTAAGTGGTACATATTGTTACCGCTGTGCTTTGAAGTGTTGATGTAGATGTTTAAGGAGGTAAGTTGTGACAATGTCAGGTGGATAAAACTGGATTGCTTCCATTGTTGGGCTTTGTATTAGCGGTGGCGAGCTTTAGGTTGCGATTACCATACCGTCTGTGCAGTAATGCCAACTGCACAGTGCGACAGTTCTGTAGCCAAAGGGAAGTAGGCTTAGAGTGCTGAAGTCTGCATTTGTTGGCTGGCCGCGTGTCGGCGGTCTGCATATTCATAAGGCGCCGACTTTAATGGGACGTGAGAGTAAAGCGAGAGAGAGAGAGAGAGAGCGTGTACGGAGGGAAAGGACGGAGGGAAAGGACGGAGACAGGCGGATAAACCGCATCGGAGGAATTAAGAAGATTCTGTGAAGATAATGGAACATGCAAAAGAGAAAAGCAAAGTTCAAGACCGGCGTCTTCTGGGGTCTGACATCGTGTAACTTACTATAGAGGTGCCAATTATAGACCGGCGTCTTCTGGGGTCTGACATCGTGTAAATTACTATAGAGGTACCAACTATAGACCGGCGTCTTCTGAGGTCTGACATCGTGTAACTTACTATAGAGGTGCCAACTATAGACCGGCGTCTTCTGGGGTCTGACATCGTGTAACTTACTATAGAGGTGCCAGCTATAGACTGGCGTCTTCTGGGGTCTGACATCGTGTAACTTACTATAGAGGTGCCAACTATAGACCGGCGTCTTCTGGGGTCTGACATCGTGTAACTTACTATAGAGGTGCCAATTATAGACCGGCGTCTTCTGGGGTCTGACATCGTGTAACTTACTATAGAGATGCCAATTATAGACCGGCGTCTTCTGGGGTCTGACATCGTGTAACTTACTATAGAGGTGCCAATTATAGACCGGCGTCTTCTGAGGTCTGACATCGTGTAACTTACTATAGAGGTGCCAATTATAGACCGGCGTCTTCTGGGGTCTGACATCGTGTAACTTACTATAGAGGTGCCAATTATAGACCGGCGTCTTCTGGGGTCTGACATCGTGTAACTTACTATAGAGGTGCCAATTATAGACCGGCGTCTTCTGGGGTCTGACATCGTGTAACTTACTATAGAGGTGCCAATTATAGACCGGCGTCTTCTGGGGTCTGACATCGTGTAACTTACTATAGAGGTGCCAACTATAGACCGGCGTCTTCTGGGGTCTGACACCGTGTATCTTACTATAGAGGTGCCAACTATAGACCGGCGTCTTCTGGGGTCTGACATCGTGTAACTTACTATAGAGGTGCCAACTATAGACCGGCGTCTTCTGGGTCTGACACCGTGTAACTTACTATAGAGGTGCCAACTATAGACCGGCGTCTTCTGGGGTCTGACATCGTGTAACTTACTATAGAGGTGCCAATTATAGACCGGCGTCTTCTGGGGTCTGACACCGTGTAACTTACTATAGAGGTACCAACTATAGACCGGCGTCTTCTGGGGTCTGACACCGTGTAACTTACTATAGAGGTGCCAACTATAGACCGGCGTCTTCTGGGGTCTGACACCGTGTAACTTACTATAGAGGTACCAACTATAGACCGGCGTCTTCTGGGGTCTGACACCGTGTAACTTACTATAGAGGTGCCAACTATTCGGAGCAAAATTCTGCCTTCACTTATCACTCTTCTACGATGATAACCGAAACGTCGGTGCCTTGCTTACAAATTTCACGACGTCACAATACAAAAGTACATAACTCGATACGTTGTGACAACCAAAATGTCAGTCAGTCGACTTGTTACTTCACATGTTCCATAGCCATTCAACAAAACCATATGTGGTCGTGGCATTACATGGACGTGGGGATTGGTTAAAATTGAGTTGTCACACTTATGCTCCACCCGCTTTAACCCCAGTAACGACCCGTTTTATACCTTGGATACGAAGATGGGTGGATAATTGTGTTTGTGGTACTTGTGTACTTATTTAAAAAATCTGTATTACTTGTTGGAGGGCATGCGGTTGTTGAGGCACTGCGCCACAACCCGGAAGGTTGCGGGTTCGATTCCCGATGCTGTCATTGGAATTTTTCATTGGCATAATCCTTTCGGTCGCACTATGGCCCTGGGGTCGACTCAGCCTCTAACAGAAATGGAAACCAGGAATATTTCCTGGGGGGTAAAGACGGCCGGTGCATAGGACTGACAACCTTACCACCTTCATGTGCCAATTGTATAGAAATTCTGGGAGCCTCAACCTCCTGGAGCCGTAAGGGCCTGTCCAGGGATTGCTTTTATCAGTTGCTGAATTGTTGCGATTTCGAATGAGCAGTTACAGTTTCTTTATGTGTGACGTTTCGGTCGTTGCTATATTTTAAAAAGGTGGCGCAGAGAAACTGAAACAGTGTAAGGAGGTCGTGAGGTACAGCAGCCAGTGGCATGGTTACTGTGAACAGTGTAAGGAGGTCGTGAGGTACAGCAGCCAGTGGCATGGTTACTGTGAACAGTGTAAGGAGGTCGTGAGGTACAGCAGCCAGTGGCATGGTTACTGTGAACAGTGTAAGGAGGTCGTGAGGTACAGCAGCTAGTGGCATGGTTACTGTGAACAGTGTAAGGAGGTCGTGAGGTACAGCAGCCAGTGGCATGGTTACTGTGAACAGTGTAAGGAGGTCGTGAGGTACAGCAGCCAGTGGCATGGTTACTGTGAACAGTGTAAGGAGGTCGTGAGGTACAGCAGCCAGTAGCATGGTTACTGTGAACAGTGTAAGGAGGTCGTGAGGTACAGCAGCTAGTGGCATGGTTACTGTGAACAGTGTAAGGAGGTCGTGAGGTACAGCAGCCAGTGGCATGGTTACTGTGAACAGTGTAAGGAGGTCGTGAGGTACAGCAGCCAGTGGCATGGTTACTGTGAACAGTGTAAGGAGGTCGTGAGGTACAGCAGCCAGTGGCATGGTTACTGTGAACAGTGTAAGGAGGTCGTGAGGTACAGCAGCTAGTGGCATGGTTACTGTGAACAGTGTAAGGAGGTTGTGAGGTACAGCAGCTAGTGGCATGGTTACTGTGAACAGTGTAAGGAGGTCGTGAGGTACAGCAGCTAGTGGCATGGTTACTGTGAACAGTGTAAGGATGTCGTGAGGTACAGCAGCTAGTGGCATGGTTACTGTGAACAGTGTAAGGAGGTCGTGAGGTACAGCAGCTAGTGGCATGGTTACTGTGAACAGTGTAAGGAGGTCGTGAGGTACAGCAGCCAGTGGCATGGTTACTGTGAACAGTGTAAGGAGGTCGTGAGGTACAGCAGCTAGTGGCATGGTTACTGTGAAGAGTGTAAGGAGGTCGTGAGGTACAGCAGCTAGTGGCATGGTTGCTGTGAACAGTGTAAGGAGGTCGTGAGGTACAGCAGCTAGTGGCATGGTTATTGTGAACAGTGTAAGGAGGTCGTGAGGTACAGCAGCTAGTGGCATGGTTACTGTGAACAGTGTAAGGAGGTCGTGAGGTACAGCAGCTAGTGGCATGGTTACTGTGAACAGTGTAAGGAGGTCGTGAGGTACAGCAGCTAGTGGCATGGTTATTGTGAACAGTGTAAGGAGGTCGTGAGGTACAGCAGCCAGTGGCGTGGTTACTGTGAACAGTGTAAGGAGGTCGTGAGGTACAGCAGCTAGTGGCATGGTTACTGTGAACAGTGTTTAACGGGCTGTTGTAGCGTGAGGCTAAGCTACGTGTGGCAAATCAAGTTTGAGGACTTAACATACAAATTATACTTAAAATATGATTCATAAATAAAAAAGTAATATCCAATAAACCGTAGTGACTTTCTACAAGGCGACACTGTAAATTGTTTGCCTGCTATTTACTTGTCATGTAATGTCTTAGGGTTAAGTTTAATTTATCTTTTTTGTCATAATCGCATTCTTGTGCAAAGCCGCTACAAAGGTCAATGTACCCCCTGACGTTTCTACATTACTTCGCCAAGAACATTACGTATTTTGGAGTGGGGGTCAGGTCTTTGTACCCGCGGCGCCTCAGTGAGGAGGCACTGTGTTCAGATGTGTGGGAGGTTATGTGAGGTTAGCATGAAGAGGAATGAGAGGGAGAATTAGGGACAAAGGAAAAAGTAAGGAGAAGATTTAGAAATGGATAAATAAAAAGATAGTTGAGAAAAATGAGAAGTAGGAAATTTAGAGAGACGAATAAGAGGAGGAAAGGAAGAACAAAGTAATAAGAAGGGGGATAAGTACAAAGAAAAGAAAAGCGATGGGATAAGAACAGAAGAAATAAAGACAAGGAAAGGAATAACACGGGATATTAGTGTGAAGATGAAATAAATTGGAAGACCAACGGATTGCGGACGAAACGTCGCCCTCAGCTGTTACTTTGTCTGCTTGCTGGTGTCCGAATTGTCTGATGACGTAACATCAGCACCGCGATAGTCGCCAGCACAATTGTCTGATGACGTAAGATCAGCATCGCGATAGTCGCCAGCACAATTGTCTGATGACGTAACATCAGCACCGCGATAGTCGCCAGCACAATTGTCTGATGACGTAACATCAGCACCGCGATAGTCGCCAGCACAATTGTCTGATGACGTAACATCAGCATCGCGATAGTCGCCAGCACAATTGTCTGATGACGTAACATCAGCAGCGCGATAGTCGCGACAATTGTTGATGACATAACATCAGCACCGCGATAGTCGCCAGCACAATTGTCTGACGACGTAACATCAGCAGCGCGATAGTCGCCAGCACAATTGTCTAATGACGTAACATCAGCACCGCGATAGTCGCCAGCACAATTGTCTAATGACGTAACATCAGCACCGCGATAGTCGCCAGCACAATTGTCTGATGACGTAACATCAGCACCGCGATAGTCGCCAGCACAATTGTCTGATGACGTAACATCAGCACCGCGATAGTCGCCAGCACAATTGTCTGATGACGTAACATCAGCACCGCGATAGTCGCCAGCACAATTGTCTGATGACGTAACATCAGCACCGCGATAGTCGCCAGCACAATTGTCTGATGACGTAACATCAGCACCGCGATAGTCGCCAGCACAATTGTCTGATGACGTAACATCAGCACCGCAATAGTCGCCAGCACAATTGTCTAATGGCGTAACATCAGCACCGCGATAGTCGCCAGCACTCCGTGGATGTCTTGAGCCGCTTTTGCAAGAAGCCCGCTAATTGACAACACGATAATTAGCTGGCAGTCGGCAGCTTAGCTGAGCGGCACGGCGTGTCTACGCATGGGCGCCCGCAGTGTGGCGCTGTGTAACAGACAAACAAACAAAAGCTCCCTGTCTAACAAAGAAACAGACACGTCTGTGGACATTTCCTGTCCTAAACGCTTCCTGTGTCAAAATATTTCAAACTTTCGGCCTACTTTACTGCAGCCGTCTTCAGCTTGAAAGATGTTAAAGGGGATTTCAGGCTTTTGCCGCCATGTTGATGAAGTCTGCACTTTTCTGGGGTATTACGCAGCGTCGAGTGGTAGTCCTTTACGGCCGTTTCGGGACAACGTATCGGTCCCGGAACTTTTTGACCCGGAATTCGTGATCCTTGAAGATGGGACCGATACATTGTCCCGAAACGTCGGTAAAGGATTACCACTCTACGCTGCGTAATGCCCCAGAAGGGCGCAGGTCTCTTGTTAAAGGGGATGTTTACCGATAAAAAATTTTAGCGAGTAGGACTTATTGTACGGTGTGTGTGGATCGTGCTGTTTGGGGCCTTACTGATGTACTTGTGTTGGTTGTGTAAAGACACTGTTTGGGGCCTTACTGATGTACTTGTGTTGGTTGTGTAAAGACACTGTTTGGGGCCTTACTGATGTACTTGTGTTGGTTGTGTAAAGACACTGTTTGGGGCCTTACTGATGTACTTGTGTTGGTTGTGTAAAGACACTGTTTGGGGCCTTACTGATGTACTTGTGTTGGTTGTGTAAAGACACTGTTTGGGGCCTTACTGATGTACTTGTGTTGGTTGTGTAAAGACACTGTTTGGGGCCTTACTGATGTACTTGTGTTGGTTGTGTAAAGACACTGTTTGGGGCCTTACTGATGTACTTGTGTTGGTTGTGTAAAGACACTGTTTGGGGCCTTACTGATGTACTTGTGTTGGTTGTGTAAAGACACTGTTTGGGGCCTTACTGATGTACTTGTGTTGGTTGTGTAAAGACACTGTTTGGGGCCTTACTGATGTACTTGTGTTGGTTGTGTAAAGACACTGTTTGGGGCCTTACTGATGTACTTGTGTAGGTTGTGTAAAGACACTGTTTGGGGCCTTACTGATGTACTTGTGTAGGTTGTGTAAAGACACTGTTTGGGGCCTTACTGATGTACTTGTGTTGGTTGTGTAAAGACACTGTTTGGGGCCTTACTGATGTACTTGTGTTGGTTGTGTAAAGACACTGTTTGGGGCCTTACTGATGTACTTGTGTAGGATGTGTAAAGACACTGTTTGGGGCCTTACTGATGTACTTGTGTAGGATGTGTAAAGACACTGTTTGGGGCCTTACTGATGTACTTGTGTTGGTTGTGTAAAGACACTGTTTGGGGCCTTACTGATGTACTTGTGTAGGATGTGTAAAGACACTGTTTGGGGCCTTACTGATGTACTTGTGTAGGATGTGTAAAGACACTGTTTGGGGCCTTACTGATGTACTTGTGTTGGTTGTGTAAAGACACTGTTTGGGGCCTTACTGATGTACTTGTGTTGGTTGTGTAAAGACACTGTTTGGGGCCTTACTGATGTACTTGTGTTGGTTGTGTAAAGACACTGTTTGGGGCCTTACTGATGTACTTGTGTTGGTTGTGTAAAGACACTGTTTGGGGCCTTACTGATGTACTTGTGTTGGTTGTGTAAAGACACTGTTTGGGGCCTTACTGATGTACTTGTGTTGGTTGTGTAAAGACACTGTTTGGGGCCTTACTGATGTACTTGTGTTGGTTGTGTAAAGACACTGTTTGGGGCCTTACTGATGTACTTGTGTTGGTTGTGTAAAGACACTGTTTGGGGCCTTACTGATGTACTTGTGTTGGTTATGTAAAGACACTGTTTGGGGCCTTACTGATGTACTTGTGTTGGTTGTGTAAAGACACTGTTTGGGGCCTTACTGATGTACTTGTGTTGGTTATGTAAAGACACTGTTTGGGGCCTTACTGATGTACTTGTGTTGGTTGTGTAAAGACACTGTTTGGGGCCTTACTGATGTACTTGTGTAGGTTGTGTAAAGACACTGTTTGGGGCCTTACTGATGTACTTGTGTTGGTTGTGTAAAGATACTGTTTGGGGCCTTACTGATGTACTTGTGTTGGTTGTGTAAAGACACTCTGAGTGGTGAGGCACTTAGTGAGTAATGGATCAGAAAGGATGCGAAAGTTGGGGTAACGACTGGGGCAAATCAGCAGAACCATGAGTGCCTAGCAGGACAGCCAACTTCTAGACCGAGATTTCAAACCGTGACGTGTTGAATACAAAGCCGTTCACACAATATAAAATATAAAAAATATAAAGTAAAATAATATATAATGTAAATAAATATAAATATATGAAACAGCACAATTCCACTGCTATGTTCGCCCTCATTGGAGAGGATTTATTAATTTCTTACTTTACAAATACCAGTTGATGATTAGTTGGACAAAAGTGTGTGACTGATGAGAGAAATTCTGTAATCTTGAATCATCACAACAGATAGCGATTCTGTGCTTAAATTGATATAATACTTTAAATCGATTTTTTTTTTCATTTCTGCAGTAAGTTCTGCAGCTTCCACTCCTGCAGTATAAACATCCACATACCATAACGTGACTGCAGTACATCTGATCGCCTGGCGAAGGCTTCGCTCCTGCTCTCTCTCTCTCTCTCTCTCTCTCTCTCATCCTGTGCCGTGCAAGCTGTAGCTGAGATCTTATCTTTTCTGGGTTGTTGCACGGCGTAAGTTGGTAGTTTATTACCGACGTTTCGGCATATACCGGTCCCATATCTAAGGTTTAAGCAGTCCAAAAAGTAATTCTTCATTCAACTGTCTGTCACCAGTGTTCTGCCTAGGTGACTGTAACTTACCACTTTGGCTACCATGAAGTAGAAAGGTGGTCTCACGCCAGGCAAAAGTTAATAGCGCCACAAACACCGTGTTGTGGCGCTAACACTGTAACTCCGACAGCGGTATGTACAGAGGGAGAAGTATCTTCAGGTGCTGTGTGACTCACCGGTGACTCTCGTAACTGAGGAAAACCATAAGCAAATATAAGAGACATTAGCGTGATACCTGCGAAAAGACTGACTGAAATGTGCTTGGTAGGTAAAGTGTTTGACACTTTAAAGTCCTTGTTAAGTTAGTAATAATTATGTGCGTGTACATTGGTGTAACGCCCGTTAACATTTCAACGTTCTCCGTGCGGTCCGCGTCCGCAGACAAATGTTAAATCAAACTCGCCTTGTAGGATGTAAAAATATGTAGGTTTGTTATCGACTGATGCGTCGAAGTCATTTGGCGAGCAGCACCATCTGTCGGATGACATTATAATTAAGGTAACGTTGCACTCTCGTAGCGCATATCTCTGTATATTTCAACAAGGTGTCAAATACGTCAGGTTCCAGCTGCAGTCAAGTTTGTTTTTTTTAATATAGATTCAAAATATTCCGCATAATTTTGTTCTTAGGTGTGCGTTCTATAATTTTGTAGCTTAAGTCTAATATTCCGCCTGTAATGACAGTGTTGAAACCGAAAGTTTAATAATGATTTTAGGTTAACACGCTGTTTGTTTCACGCTTTACAAAAACACGTCAACTAGATTTGCATATTCTCTCCTGTGTTACAAAACAAAATATTATAATTTCTTGCCACCTCAGAAGTTTGTATCCGCTCCCAGCTACACCCAGGATGCAGCGGATTCGTCACGCCAATGTGAAGGTTTCCACAGAACCAGCAAATTATTAAAAATTTCCTGCCTAGTTTGGCTCGCAGACGGGATTTATGGTGTTGTGCAAAAGTTTTGCGTCACCTTATAGCCCAGCGCCCCAGAAGCTGTCACTTAAGTTTGCCCATACATTACATCACACAGAGACATCTCGCGGGAGATATTTAAAACGTGAACAGAACAGGTTTCTTTTTGAGGCAAAGAATAGCAGAAGAAGACTTGACGGTAGAGGAATTATTTCTGTCGTTTGTTAACTTCTGTAGGCTGCAGGTATGTCGACTGTTTCGGCTGTCCTTCTGCAGGGCTGTTGAGGGAAAATTGCTGTAAGGTGTCGTGCTATATACAGAAGTGACCCACAGAATGCACAAGACGTACCGGGCAAAGAAACAGACGTACTTTCCTATCCAGTAATCCCCCACATTCGAAAGACCATTAACTAACTAACTAACTAACTAACTCCATGGAGCAGAGTCTTTCTTGAGAAGCTAACAGGTCCTCAGCTAGTCAAGAAATTCCCCGCGTTTTATGGAACCCGAAGGTTCATTACCGCACTCAAAAGAGCCCGCCACCTGTCCTTGTCTTCGAAAGACCATTGCATTATTGAATGTCTGAGGTTTGCCCGCTTGTCCTTATAATAGCACCACAAACATGAAAGTGAATAATTAGCATAGGTGTAATGATACTGCAGTGCAGCACTGAAGTACTGGGGAAAATATTACCACACACTTTGTCCATTACCGGACCAGGCAAGAACCGGACCCGCGCTGACAGCCCGGCGACTGAACGCATGATCGGGAAGGTCGTCTACCAACCAGAGACGCTCGTTTTCTGCTGCAACAAGACCAGTAGCCTAATGTTATTAGTGGGCCGCGATAGCTCAGTCGGTTTAGCGACTGGCTATGGGCTGGACGGTCCCGGGGATCGAATCCAGGTGGAGGTGAGATATTCCTCACCCGTCCAGATCGTCCCTGGGGAGCCTACCCTGCCTCCTGTACAATGGGTACAGGGTCATTCCCGGGGTAAAGCGGCCGGGGCGTGGCGTTGACCACCCACCCCATCTAGCGCCGAGGTTAAAGAAAGAGTAGAGCTATACCTCTACTCCGCTCTGGGCCTTCACGGCCTGTTCTAGGTGAACTTAGCCTTTACCTTTACCCTACTTACTTTAATATCTTAAAAAGAATCTGTCAGTGGCGACTGTATAAGGAATATTATTTTCCGGCTTTGTATTATTTTCTGCGTCACGACGCCTGTACGAAGTTATTTAGTTTCAGCCTGGCTCGTCACTATCCTGAGAAACTGTTTCTGGCTTCCCTGATTTCGTCCAGAACGTTCCCGGAAAATACCTCAAACTCGGCCACGACCTCTTTCTTCGAACCCCTTCCCAATTCATCAATCAGCATCAGCATTTACTGACAGAGGCGTCCTGCCGCCCGAACGTGCCACTTTTAATCCACAGTTCGCCGTTTGCCTTCTGACCGACGTTTGACGTCGCGTGCCACGACGTGTCACGCCACCTGAACTGTGCCGCTAAATACCTGTCTGTTTCTCACTGCCATACTAATTAGGGTCACTATAAGGGCACACATGTTGCGCGCGCATTGGGGATCATTACTGTGGCCGTGATCTGGGTCAACACGTTGAGGTGTAATGCAAATATGTGTGTGTGCTGCAAGGCAGGATGGAAGGTAAGGAGCTGATAGGAATGGTAGGGTGAAGGCATACGTGATTAGCAGAATGGTAGGGTAAAAGGCATACGTGATTAGCAGAATGGTAGGGTGAAAGGCATACGTGATTAGCAGAATGGTAGGGTAAAAGGCATACGTGATTAGCAGAATGGTATGTTAAAGGCATACGTGATTAGCAGAATGGTAGGGTAAAGGCATACGTGATTAGCAGAATGGTAGGGTGAAAGGCATACGTGATTAGCAGAATGGTAGGGTGAAAGGCATACGTGATTAGCAGAATGGTAGGGTAAAAGGCATACGTGATTAGCAGAATGGTAGGGTAAAGGCATACGTGATTAGCAGAATGGTATGGTTAAAAGGCATACGTGATTAGCAGAATGGTAGGGTGAAAGGCATACGTGATTAGCAGAATTGGTAGGGTAAAAGGCATACGTGATTAGCAGAATGGTAGGTTAAAAGGCATACGTGATTAGCAGAATGGTAGGGTAAAGGCATACGTGATTAGCAGAATGGTATGGTTGAAAGGCATACGTGATTAGCAGAATGGTAGGGTGAAAGGCATACGTGATTAGCAGAATGGTAGGTGAAAGGCATACGTGATTAGCAGAATGGTTGGTGAAAGGTCATACGTGATTAGAATGGTGGTTGAAAGGCATACGTGATTAGCAGAATGGTAGGGTAAAAGGCATACGTGATTAGCAGAATGGTAGGTGAAAGGCATACGTGATTAGCAGAATGGTAGGTAAAGGCATACGTGATTAGCAGAATGGTAGGTGAAAGGCATACGTGATTAGCAGAATGGTAGGTGAAAGGCATACGTGATTAGCAGAATGGTAGGGTAAAAGGCATACGTGATTAGCAGAATGGTATGTTAAAAGGCATACGTGATTAGCAGAATGGTATGTTAAAAGGCATACGTGATTAGCAGAATGGTATGTTAAAAGGCATACGTGATTAGCAGAATGGTATGTTAAAAGGCATACGTGATTAGTCGAATGGTATGTTAAAAGGCATACGTGATTAGCAGAATGGTATGTTAAAAGGCATACGTGATTAGCAGAATGGTATGTTAAAAGGCATACGTGATTAGCAGAATGGTATGTTAAAAGGCATACGTGATTAGCAGAATGGTATGTTAAAAGGCATACGTGATTGGCAGAATGGTGTGTTAAAAGGCATACGTGATTAGCAGAATGGTATGTTAAAAGGCATACGTGATTAGCAGAATGGTATGTTAAAAGGCATACGTGATTAGCAGAATGGTATGTTAGAAGACATACGTGATTAGCAGAATGGTATGTTAAAAGGCATACGTGATTAGCAGAATGGTATGTTAAAAGGCATACGTGATTAGCAGAATGGAAACAGCGCCATTCGGAATGATTCAGCTAATACCCAACTTTAATTGTCAATCTGACGCTACCCATCCCGCTGGTTATACAGACTTACATACACAACACCGTACATTCTGTCTGACACAACTGTATTTATTATTATTATCTCAAACACTACATGTTTCGATCAAGCCGATCGTCATCAGGTTTTTATTTTATATAAAAACTTAAATCTCAAAGTAAAAATGTAAATTGCGAGATCTCACAAATATAAACTGCACTAACTGACACACTAATGTAACATGTAGACTGCACTAACTGGCACACTAATGTAACATGTAGACTGCACTAACTGACACACTAATGTAACATGTAGACTGCACTAACTGGCACACTAATGTAACATGTAGACTGCACTAACTGACACACTAATGTAACATGTAGACTGCACTAACTGACACACTAATGTAACATGTAAACTGCACTAACTGACACACTAATGTAACATGTAAACTGCACTAACTGACACACTAATGTAACATGTAAACTGCACTAACTGACGCACTAATGTAACATGTAAACTGCACTAACTGACACACTAATGTAACATGTAAACTGCACTAACTGACACACTAATGTAACATATAAACTGCACTAACTGACACACTAATGTAACATGTAAACTGCACTAACTGACACACTAATGTAACATGTAAACTGCACTAACTGACACACTAATGTAACATGTAAACTGCACTAACTGACACACTAATGTAACATGTAACCTGCACTAACTGACACACTAATGTAACATGTAAACTGCACTAACTGACACACTAATGTAACATGTAAACTGCACTAACTGACACACTAATGTAACATGTAACCTGCACTAACTGACACACTAATGTAACATGTAACCTGCACTAACTGACACACTAATGTAACATGTAAACTGCACTAACTGACACACTAATGTAACATGTAAACTGCACTAACTGACACACTAATGTAACATGTAACCTGCACTAACTGACACACTAATGTAACATGTAAACTGCACTAACTGACACACTAATGTAACATGTAAACTGCACTAACTGACACACTATCAAGACTTACAAGTTGATTGCAAGTTACATTTTATATCGTTTGTGAGATATCGCAGACGTTTACATATTTAAACTTAATATTATGCATTCCGTACATTTTATTTTCTTTATTTCTTATCCACAAATGTACACATTTACTGACTATTAATTTGTGTAACACAGTGCTACATGTTTCGAACTTTATCCCGGTTCATCTTCAGTGACCTCAGTATTTACACTGACTTTTTACATCAATGGTACAATTATGCTACTGCCACGGGTGAAAACCCAGTTGCAGTAAATAATAATAATATAATAATATAATAATAATTATACACTGGTTAAAATGGTAGACACTAAATAACACATCACTTTGTATGAATTTATACATTGGTTAAAATGATACAAAGTGTATAAATATGGCAGCTGTCTGTTTCGATGTTACAAATGAAGGTATGCACAGGTTAAAATGTTAATGTACATTTTTACTTTGAGTTTTAAATTTTTGCATAAAAAACACACGATGGTGATCGGCTTGATCGAAACATGTAGTGTTTGAGATAATAATAATAATAATAATAAATACAGTTGTGTCAGACGGAATGTACGGTGTTGTGTATGTAAGTTTAACAGTAGCTATTGTGGCAGCACGTTTGAGGACAGGCCGCGACGTGTTCACGCGCTGCTACACTGAAATATTCTAACAGTAGACAGCATTGTGACGCGCACAGTAACCAGTGAGGTGTTGCAGACTGGTTATAACCATCAAAACTGGTTATAACAATCAAAACCGGAGCGTGGCTTCGCGCAACAACGAAACTTTGTTGTAACCATAGGAACCCAGTGACCATCGGAACCGTGGTGTGACTCACTCAATCACTCACACGAGGGTATTTTACATAAGGAGATTACCTGCAGGTATGGAGGGTAGTTTAGCGTATGTTGAATAAGCAGTTATGGATAGCCGACAAGGGGTTGTTATTTAGATGATAGTAAGTCGTCAAAACGCATGTTACACTGACGACTTCGACATAATGTGCAGAAGTGCTGTGTCTGAATGCGTTGCCGCTGGAGCTGCTAACACAGGTGGTGCGTGCGCAATAGGCATAACAGCGCAATGCTAATTTGGCGTTCGTAGATTGATTACATTGGTACTGCAGTCGATTGAGTCAGTGGTCTGTAAGTCACATGAAAGGGAGGAGCTGTGTGCTGCGTCTGTCACATAGCGTTTGTGTGGTCAGAAGTATTGCAAATAATGTGTGGCTTAAAATGAATTGAACTGTGGCGGAAATACAGGGTGTTCCTGAGTCACGCCGCACAGACATCGACTTTCGAATTGAGGGGTAGAATTGGCAGTCACCCGGATTACAGGCAATTTTTATGGCAAAGAAATGAGTTCTGTAAGAAATGAAGGATTATACGGCCGGTTCATATATTTGGCCTCAGATTATTGCATTGTTGCCATATTTGTTCTTTGTAACAGTATTTTGAAGATATCAGTGTTGGTGTAATTTAGAATTCCGAAGGATGAGGACTAGATAACTTAAGAAATTACACAGGAATTATAAATTATACAGGGTGTGTAATATTGTCATGGTAAAATTTATTTTATTATTGTAAGTAAAGACATGTGAAACCGGGGGGGGGGGGGTTGTGGGCGCTGTAGATAAAAACACAATTTGTATCTGTGATTTATTATCTTGCTTGTAGTCTTGAGTGTTATATCCAGGCAAATGCAATCAACACACTCAAATTCTCCCCGTTAAACACCATTTGATGTGCCACAATCAGCTTATTCTAGGCAGATTCTAAGGTGGAATTAAACATGAACTGATATAAATTATCCCCTCGGATCGTCGCCATCTATTTTGAAAAATTTAAGCTTATATCTTGCATGGAGGTAAAATTGTTCGCGTGTTATTTCGTGTAAATGGATCTAGAAAAGTGATAGGAGTGCAAGGGGAAAGATCACGTGACCAGAAACACTCACCGTGCATCATGGACCAAATAATGTCCGCCATTACAGTTCAGTTACGAGGTAGTTATGTCGCTCTTACACTTACGTAAATAAAACAGATTACTTCCGAACACGACCGTCCTGCGGCCTGTACGTTGTATCATTGGCACGCTGGTTACGTGGAATTTCTATAAGGCCACGTATTTCCCACAAAGTATACAATTTAGTGACGTCATTGTCAGTCACCAGTGTCATAGTGCTTTGTCTAGGAAGTTCGTTAGCTGCCTACATCTTGTGTGAACCATACAGCTGTCTTTAGTGTTGTCTCCATTAAGCCCGTTATATCATTGAAACGTATGCTGACTTAAGACATTGTTTTAACATCTTTATATAACAATAATAATAATAATAATAATAATAATATCCACGTTTTGACTTCTTTCTTCTTTCTTTATCGTGTCCGGACAATTAAATTAAAGATTTTTTGCCAGTTTTGACTGAATGCATTATATAAGAAAGACATCAGTATTAGGTCTTCCATATGGAAGTACTGTAGGCCGCGATAGCTCAGCCGGTATAGCGACTTGCTACAGGCTGGACGATCTGGGGATCGAATCCCGGTGGGAGCGAGATATTCAGCACCCGTCCAGACCGTCCCTGGGGCCTACCCAGCCTCCTATACAATGGGTACCGGGTCATCCCCGGGGGTAAAGCGGCCGAAGCGTGTAAACTCTAAAATATAAAATTGGATGTATGAAGTGCAGAGATTTTGAATCAAGGCAGGTCAAGACACTTTTCTTTTCTCTAATTGGTCCATAATATCTCGGTAGCCCTTCCAGCCTACTATTAATAGGTACCGGGGTAAAGCTGCTGAAGCTTGAAGCCAGGTTCGTAACTTTATGCAGTGCCGTGGATAATAAGTTGAGCTATACCTCCACGCCGCCGTCTCCACACATTCCTTAATGACGTACACAAGGACACTTCGGCGTCACTTTGTGAGCTGAAGACTTGAGAACGTCGGGAGAGTTAGCCGGATGTACAAGTTGGGCGACATGCGTACCTGAGTGACGTCATGTTAGCCGGATGTACAAGTTGGGCGACATTGCGTACCTGAGTGACGTCATGTTAGCCGGATGTACAAGTTGGGCGACACTGCGTACCTGAGTGACGTCATGTTAGCCGGATGTACAAGTTGGGCGACACTGCGTACCTGAGTGACGTCATGTTAGCCGGATGTACAAGTTGGGCGACATTGCGTACCTGAGTGACGTCATGTTAGCCGGATGTACAAGTTGGGCGACACTGCGTACCTGAGTGACGTCATGTTAGTCGGATGTACAAGTTGGGCGACACTGCGTACCTGAGTGACGTCATGTTAGCCGGATGTACAAGTTGGGCGACACGCGTACCTGAGTGACGTCATGTTAGCCGGATGTACAAGTTGGGCGACACTGCGTACCTGAGTGACGTCATGTTAGCCGGATGTACAAGTTGGGCGACACTGCGTACCTGAGTGACGTCATGTTAGCCGGATGTACAGTTGGGGACACTGCGACTGATACGTCTGGCGATGTCAGTTGTCGGACTATGGAAATCTGGGACCGCGGGGTGGCGTAGACGAGGTTAAATTACGGAACGACAGGGTGAAGTGTGACGAGAGGGGGGAAACGTTGGAAACAGGATTTAGTGGAAGTTATAATAATTAATTTGACTAATCCAGAAGATAATTAGGAGGTGTAACTAGTTGCTCGTAATGTCCTACAGAGTGTGTCTATAAATGACGACATTGCGCGATGTACTTCCGCTGTGTGTTGTCGGCTTTTATCATCACAACATGTAGAGAATGGCGGTGTGTTACTTTCTGTGTTTCCTGGTTGGTTTGGCACAACTACAGCCATTCTGTCTGTCTGTCTATCTATCTGTCTGTCTGTCTGTCTGCTTTACAACCTTTTTTTTCAATGGCTCAACAGCCCCTTGGGGGCCTAGGCCGCCTCATTTTTAGAGGCTTCACAATCATACAATTTAGACACACCACAGTCGGTAGGACTCCTCTGGACGAGTGATCAGCCCGACACAGAGACCTCTACCTGACAACAACACACAACACACACAATAGACAGACATCCATGCCCCTGGCGGGATTCGAACCCACGATCCCAGTAAGCGAGCGGTCGCAGACCCAAGCCTTAGACCGCGCGGCCACTGGCTTCCCATGCCTTGCCTAAATCATTATCGATGACAGCCACCATCTAGTGCTGATAAAAATGACGCGACTGTCAATAAGAGATACGAACTAGATCAGCAGCCAGCGAGTCAAACAGTCAGCAATCAGTCAGCCAAGAAACCGTCAATCAGACTGCTTGTCAATAGGAAAATCGACGTTCGTACTGTCAGCCAGCTGCCAGTGCATAACACAGTCACTCTACCAATAACACTGCGCTACAAGCAGGAAGGTCGCGGGTTCGATTCCCCATGTTGTCATTGACAGAATCCTTTCAGTCGCACTATGGCCCTGGTGTCGACTCAGCCTCTAACAGAAATGAGTACCAGGAACATTTCCTGGGGAGGTAAAGGCGGCCGGTGCGTAAGGCTAACAACCTTACCACCTTCATGTGCCGATTGTCTATAAATCTATGAGCCTCAACCTCTTGGAACCTTAAGGGCCTGTCCAGGACTGTAATGGGGTTGCTGTACCTTTACCTTTACTATTTTAAATATAAAGTTTTTTATTTTTCATTATCCTGAGCCAGTTCAATCAATCTGTTAATTATTCAGGTCCACCATAATATCAGGATTCCTTTTCATTTTATCTTGCTCTCCCTGCGTAAAACAAATTAAATTTAGAATGTTCGTGTGTTGCGTAATGAGGGAAGAGCTGCCTGCTAACTTTATGAAAAACCCGTCATTGATTATCCGTAAGACACTAAAGACGACTGTTGGTGTCTGTGACCACGTGACCAGCCAGAGGCAGACCAGAACACTTTCTACTGCTACATCTGTTTTCAGAAACACAGGGACATCGGCTGCTGTCAGAATATCGGCGTCTGCATGCCACCAGACAGACTGACAGACAGACAGAAGAACAATGAAAGAGAAATGAAGATCTGGCATTACGTGCCGAGTAATTAGAACTGATGCAAGGACTCTGTCAGGCTTGATTACAAAGGAGGACCCTCACATGGGCCTCTGGGTTTTGTTCTCATGTTCAGTGCCTTCTTTCGTGCTGACAGTTGTCATCATTTTGCAGCTTCCGTACTAATGAGGGGGTTTGAAAATTTAAAGCGGAAGTTGTGTTGGGAGGAAGATTCGTCTGATTTCTTCACATGCAAGTTTTTCCGCCGTGTTTATTTGTCCCATTTCAGTCAGCATATTTGACTGGGCTGTGGAATAATGATATGATATATACGATTGTGTTGTCACCCGGTGGCAGTGGTCCGTACACGTGTACACAGTGGTCCGTACACTTGTACACAGTGGTCCGTACACGTGTACACAGTGGTCCGTACACGTGTACACAGTGGTCCGTACACGTGTACACAGTGGTCCGTACATTTGTACACAGTGGTCCGTACACGTGTACAAGTGGTCCGTACACGTGTACACAGTGGTCCGTACACGTGTACACAGTGGTCCGTACACTTGTACACAGTGGTCCGTACACGTGTACAAGTGGTCCGTACACGTGTACACAGTGGTCCGTACATTTGTACACAGTGGTCGTACACGTGTACAAGTGGTCCGTACACGTGTACACAGTGGTCCGTACACGTGTACACAGTGGTCCGTACACTTGTACACAGTGGTCCGTACACGTGTACAAGTGGTCCGTACACGTGTACACAGTGGTCCGTACACTTGTACACAGTGGTCCGTACACGTGTACAAGTGGTCCGTACACGTGTACACAGTGGTCCGTACACTTGTACACAGTGGTCCGTACACGTGTACACAGTGGTCCGTACACTTGTACACAGTGGTCCGTACACGTGTACAAGTGGTCCGTACACGTGTACACAGTGGTCCGTACACGTGTACACAGATAGAAAGAACAATGTCTTCGGTGTTTCAAGCTACGACTGAACCGCAAATTGTACGCAAAACGTCACGCCGACAAGTTGAATGTTGGCGATCTTTTTTTGTGGGTGTTAAAATGTTTTAGCTGCTTGAGTGAGGGAAGGGCGAAAGAAAGAAAGAAAGAAAGAAAAGAAGTTGACTGTATTGGAGTTTGTATTTTGTCAGACATTTTTACAAGTTGTTATATGTATGTGTTTATGTCTCTGTAATGGTTAGCCGTGGCTTGTGGTATGAGAAGTCGGTCGCGTAGTTTACGCTCTTGAGATGGGAGCGACGCCTGGTGAAGACGTGATCTATCGCGCTGCCGGCGAGCGTGGTAGATTGCGCGGGATCGTTGCGTGATTTTGACATGGCCGCCATTTTGGCAGATTTCAAGATTTTTCGATGATTCTTTTTTTAGCTTGTAGGCATATTCCTTACCTTTCAAACTATGTATCGTTCACTGCTGTAGTCGAAGTAGGCGCGGAGCGCTGTGAAGAAACGTAGGTAACGCGAACGTCTGACACCGCGAGCGCCGAGGTGACCCACCTGTGTGTACCGAAATGTAAGATGTTTTACGTCAAAACAGCGCCGAGGTGACCCACCTATGTGTACCGAAATATAAGACGTTTTACGTCAAAACAGCGCCGAGGTGACCCACCTATGTGTACCGAAATGTAAGACGTTTTACGTCAAAACAGCGCCGAGGTGACCCACCTGTGTGTACCTAAATGTAAGACGTTTTACGTCAAAACAGCGCCGAGGTGACCCACCTGTGTGTACCGAAATGTAAGACTTTTACGTCAAAACAGCGCCGAGGTGACCCACCTGTGTGTACCGAAATGTAAGACGTTTTACGTCAAAACAGCGCCGAGGTGACCCACCTATGTGTACCGAAATGTAAGACGTTTTACGTCAAAACAGCGCCGAGGTGACCCACCTATGTGTACCGAAATGTAAGACTTTTACGTCAAAACAGCACCGAGGTGACCCACCTGTGTGTACCGAAATGTAAGACGTTTTACGTCAAAACAGCGCCGAGGTGACCCACCTATGTGTACCGAAATGTAAGACGTTTTACGTCAAAACAGCGCCGAGGTGACCCACCTATGTGTACAGAAATGTAAGACGTTTTACGTCAAAACAGCGCCGAGGTGACCCACCTATGTGTACAGAAATGTAAGACGTTTTACGTCAAAACAGCGCCGAGGTGACCCACCTATGTGTACCGAAATGTAAGACGTTTTACTTCAAAACAGCGCCGAGGTGACCCACCTATGTGTACAGAAATGTAAGACGTTTTACGTCAAAACAGCGCCGAGGTGACCCACCTATGTGTACCGAAATGTAAGACGTTTTACGTCAAAACAGCACCGAGGTGACCCACCTGTGTGTACCGAAATGTAAGACGTTTTACGTCAAAACAGCACCGAGGTGACCCACCTGTGTGTACCGAAATGTAAGACGTTTTACGTCAAAACAGCGCCGAGGTGACCCACCTGTGTGTACCGAAATGTAAGACGTTTTACGTCAAAACAGCACCGAGGTGACCCACCTGTGTGTACCGAAATGTAAGACGTTTTACGTCAAAACAGCACCGAGGTGACCCACCTGTGTGTACCGAAATGTAAGACGTTTTACGTCAAAACAGCGCCGAGGTGACCCACCTGTGTGTACCGAAATGTAAGACGTTTTACGTCAAAACAGCGCCGAGGTGACCCACCTGTGTGTACCGAAATGTAAGACGTTTTACGTCAAAACAGCACCGAGGTGACCCACCTGTGTGTACCGAAATGTAAGACGTTTTACGTCAAAACAGCACCGAGGTGACCCACCTGTGTGTACCGAAATGTAAGACGTTTTACGTCAAAACAGCGCCGAGGTGACCCACCTGTGTGTACCGAAATGTAAGACTTTTACGTCAAAACAGCGCCGAGGTGACCCACCTGTGTGTACCGAAATGTAAGACGTTTTACGTCAAAACAGCACCGAGGTGACCCACCTGTGTGTACCGAAATGTAAGACGTTTTACGTCAAAACAGCACCGAGGTGACCCACCTGTGTGTACCGAAATGTAAGACGTTTTACGTCAAAACAGCGCCGAGGTGACCCACCTGTGTGTACCGAAATGTAAGACTTTTACGTCAAAACAGCGCCGAGGTGACCCACCTGTGTGTACCGAAATGTAAGACGTTTTACGTCAAAACAGCGCCGAGGTGACCCACCTGTGTGTACCGAAATGTAAGACGTTTTACGTCGAAAAAACAACTATATACATAAGCAGACAGATACACAGAACAATACAAAAACACAGAACAATACAAAAACACAGAACAATACAAAAACACAGAACAATACAAAAACACAGAACAATACAAAAACACAGAACAATACAAAAACACAGAACAATACAAAAACACAGAACAATACAAAAACACAGAACAATACAAAAAAAAAGAACAATACAAAAACACAGAACAATACAAAAACACAGAACAATACAAAAACACAGAACAATACAAAAACGCAGAGCACACAAAAAAATGCTTACAAAACACGAAAACAAACATAAGACAAACATAAAACATAAAAGACAAACATAATGACCGATAAATCGCGGTTCCATTTCAGGAAGTGTCAAGAACGTTTGCTCGTCACCACAACGGTCCGACGGTCTCTGTGTCCCACTCAGCTTCCAATGCAATGGGACTTCAGGGCTCAAACGGCCGAGAAATGAACTTGAAGTGAGACAGAAACAAAATAGAATTGACCTTGAACTAAGCTGCGTAAAAATAGGTGGATTTGCTTGACATTTACGTAACGGGTAGAAGGATTCATTCTTAAGCGTGTGATTCTTATTTGAAGTTTTTATCTCTAGAAATGTACGCAGTACAACGTGTAATATCAGCGGGTACCAAAACAGGTATTTAACGCGACAAGAACTCAGGCCGTCAGCGGCTACTTTGGGATTTAAATCTTCCGTAGTTTGAAGGTTAACCACACACATCGGTCTTGTGACAGGGATAAGAATGCGCGAAGTTCTACGTCCACAGTTTTGTCAACTATACCATATTTACCATTTTCTCCTTATCTATTTAATTCCGTGACGTACAATTTTCACGATCTCTTACTAAATTCGACAATGGAGCCATTGTGCAGAACGTGTGATAATCTATACTGCAACCACACTTATCAGTTTGTCTTATTTATTTTTTAGGCTAAGCAACTTGTTACGTCTTCATTCAGTCTCTACGTCACTTGCCAGGCTGTCTCGATTTTCTTCTTACGCAGGTGTTTTCCGTTATTAGTTTCCGAATGCAGCTGCCATCTGTAGGCCTTATTCCTTCTCTTGCTCGCGCAGTTTGGTAGCGAGGTTAGACACTAGAATGCAGGCCTCTCGAGTGCCAGATTTTTTTTTTGTTTTGTGGAGAAGCGCCCCGCAGCAGAAGCTACGGACGCACCGCAGCCTTGAGGCTTCTTGTGCAATCGTGTGATGAAGATGAAAGATGATCAGTTTTTTTTTATTTTCCCAAGTAATGGAGAGCACCCGTCGACCTCGGTGGACTAGTGGTTAGCGTGCTCGCCAGTGGACCCAAGGTTCACGGGTTCGATCCCGACCGAGGTCGATGGATTTTTAAGGGTGATAAAAATCCGTAGCACAACTTCCTTCGGAGGGGAAGTAAAGCCGTCGGTCCCATGTCGTAGATTTACGGCATGTAAAAGAACCTTACGGGCATGAATAGAGATGTTGCGTAAGCTAAATTGCCTCCATTTCTCACCCAAGTCTCCTGACTGCCTGCCAGATGGCTCTGGCGGGCACATCAGGATCGATAGAATAGTAGCGCGGCCAGTTGACCAGTCACCAACTGCCACGAATGCGCACGACTTAGTAACCTCGAAAAGAGGAGGCAAGAGGAGGCTGTTGAGCCAAGGTTATTATTATTAAAATAATGGAGAGCACCGAATTATTCGGGGAATAACCTGTCCTAGTGCCACTTTGTCCCCCACACACAATTCCCCGGTGTTTCCGCGGTGGGAGGCCTCGACTAACCACCTGAGCCATGGCACGGCCTTTAGTGCCAGTTGTAGCTAGCAGTGCTGGCTGCGGGTAATTTAGAAACCTTGAAAGGTGAAATAAAGAATTGGAGAAAGTTTTGAGATTTAAACTTATAACGGAAGTTACTATAAGGATTGTATTCTTATATGGGACTTGACACCGTGTAGTTTGGTACGTAAGTACCGAGACGTTAAATGTACCTGCTCCCTCAATTTTAAGGCTATATGAAAAAGTTCTGAAAAGGCAGATGAATCAGATTCGTCGAAAATATATTTCCTTGACGCTGACAGCAGAATATGTAGTTCTGCCCACTGAAGATGACAGCAGTAGATGACTTAGACACGCCCATTTTACTCAGACGATGACATCATTAAAGCCCCACGGAACAGCCCTTCTTTGACTGTGAGACAAACGTGACATGTTCTGCAACACGTGTTATGCACCTCTGCGTGACGTCATATCTTAAGTCGGTAACGTTGTACTGTCACACAAGCAAGTGCAGCGGGCCGTCTACTTTCCAGGTGACGCCTAAAATATCCTCAAATAGTGACTACTTTTTGGTAACCTGGACCTTGCAAGGCCATCAGCCTGTGGCACTTCAGGTCTAAGGCCGGTGAGGTCAGAAGACTTTTCGGTGACCCCATGCTCTCACTGTCATTTGTACCAAGCTGAGGTGACTTTACTGTTAACAGACAGGGCCACGTGAATATCTCGATCGGGGTTTGAACACGCGATTCTAGCGTCAGAGCTGTGTAGGATGAGCTCGGTGCACTGTCATGGGCATTCATGCTCTTTGGAAGGAAGATTTAAATAGATTGTATTTAAACGTTGTTGTTGAGATATTTGTGTTGGACATGACAGCAAGAATTTGGGTTTGTTTGGAAGTGCGGAAATCCGCAATACACAGTGAATTTATATGTCATAAGGACGCAAAGCAATTCAGTGAACACAGTTGTCTGACGCAGGCCAATTGTCGCAATTTGTCAGTGAGCCCGGTAAAGTTTATGACATACAAAACGTGTATTCGCCAAGTCATCTCCTGTTGAGGGACATGATAAAACGGACAGGCTGTGCTTTGTTTCACGACCCAAGCACGAATAAACGTAATTTTCAGCTGAGGTGCGACGTGAAATTAATTGTTTCAACTTATTTTATTGCTTCTGTTTATAATGATAGAACTTCCCGGGTTCAAATACGGGCAAAATAATGGTTATGTCTGATACTGCGCCACCTACGTCGCGATACTAAATTAACGACAGTCATTTGTTTTATGGGTAATGGAGTTGTGATACTGCGAAATGGCTCTTAGCTTTGTCTTTCGAATTGTGTTTGTTGACAATTAGTGTAAATTGGATAGAAGAGACTTGTGTATAATATTTGAATATTGGGATAAAGAGAAGTTTATATTTTTTTTTTAAAAACTCCCTCTTCTGATTGAGAGTAAATACCTGAAGATCTGAAAACACAAAGTTTTGATTTTATATTTTATGTGGGTTTGAAACTTGGTCTCTCGCCCTAAGGGATGTACTCAGATTGTGTCTGGGAATGTTTGGACTAAGAGGGAGGCACTGAAGTGTTGCGAGCTTCGTAATTTGTTCTCACCACAAGATACAATTTGGATAACAAATCGAGGTTGAGATGGGTGTGCCATATAGCACGCATGGAAATGGGGCCAAATACTTGAAACGTTTGTCGGCAAACCCGAAGGCAACAGATCAAGCAGGACTTATGTTGCTAGATGGAAATATAATGTGAAAATGTATCTTAACGGAAATATAATGTGAAAATGTATCTTAACGGAAATATAATGTGAAAATGTATCTTAACGGAAATATAATGTGAAAATGTATCTTAACGGAAATATAATGTGAAATGTATCTTACGGATTAATGTGAAAAATGATTTAAGAGGAGTTTGTGGATGTTCTTAGGCATTAATGTGCACACGTGAATGTATTTACGGAAAGTGAATGTGATTAAATGTACTCGTTACAGGAACTGATAACGTGAAAATGCACTCGTAACGGATAAGTGAATGTGAAATGATTACACGTGACAAAGTGAAACTGTGATTTCAGTGCACACGGAAAACGTGTGATTACAGTGCACGCGTGAACGTGATTACAGTGCCACGTGAACGTGATTACAGGCACGTGACCGTGATTACAGTGCCACGTGAACCGTGATTACAGTGCACACGTGAACCGTGATTACAGTGCACACGTGAACCGTGATTACAGTGCACACGTGAACCGTGATTACAGTGCACCGTGAACCGTGATTACAGTGCACCGTGAACCGTGATTACAGTGCACATGTGAACCGTGATTACAGTGCACACGTGAACCGTGATTACAGTGCACACGTGAACCTTGATTACAGTGCACACGTGAACCGTGATTACAGTGCACACGTGAACCGTGATTACAGTGCACACGTGAACCGTGATTACAGTGCACACGTGAACCGTGATTACAGTGCACACGTGAACCGTGATTACAGTGCACACGTGAACCGTGATTACAGTGCACACGTGAACCGTGATTACAGTGCACGCGTGAACCGTGAATACAGTGCACGCGTGAACCGTGATTACAGTGCACACGTGAACCGTGATTACAGTGCACATGTGAACCGTGCTGTTGCGATCAAGGCGTGAGTGTAAATATTTTAATTGTATTAATAAAGTATTTCTTAACCACAATTTTATACAATTTCTTCAGAGTCCAGAGATTCAGAACCACGATGTGTCGTGTGCGCCAGTTTTAAATACGTTCAGCGGTATACCGGAGTTAACTGGAGCAAAGATATGTGATTGGTGGAGCACGTAACACGCATGGTAAAAGTAGAGGAAACTGTCTCGGTGCAGGACGTCAAGTTACTGTTGCTTAGACTGACTTAGCACTAGATAAGTGATACTGGATACTTTCACGCTCCTCCCGCCTTACCCTCAAGAACCGAGCCACTTTACACACTGAATAGAGGGCCGGTTGGGCTCTAAAAAGTGTTTAAACTCTTTGGATAAAATAGGAATCGCCAGAAATCGAAAATAAACTCTTGGTTAAGCAACTCGCAGTCTAGTCCAGGGTTCTCAAATTAAAGTATGATGCGGCCAGAAAGGATAATTTTGAGATTTAATACGGACTAAATATAATTTTTTTCCAATGGATCGACACCCCCTCAGGGGCCCAGGCCGCCTAATTTTTCGAGGCTTCACGATCACACTCAGACACACAACACTCGGTAGGACTCCTCTGGACGAGTGATCAGCCCGTCGCAGAGACCTCTACCTGACAACACACAACACTCACAACACAAACATCTATGCCCTAGGCGGGATTCGAACCCGCAACCCCAGTAAGCGAGCGGCCGCAGACCCACTCCTTAGGCCGCACGGCCACTGGGATCGGCAAACATCATTTTAAGTAGTATAAGAAGCGTTTTATTGAAAATTATACACAACGTTGAAAATAATGTATATATTTTATAAAAATTAATGTGTTTTAATTACTGAATTTAATACTTATTTCACTATTACCTCTGTCTGCTGACGTACGCTGTACCTCTCTCTGCTGACGTACGCTGTACCTCTCTCTGATGACGTACGCTGTACCTCTCTCTGCTGACGTACGCTGTACCTCTCTCTGCTGACGTAAGCTGTACCTCTCTCTGCTGACGTACGCTGTACCTCTCTCTGCTGACGTAAGCTGTACCTCTGTCTGCTGACGTACGCTGTACCTCTCTCTGCTGACGTACGCTGTACCTCTCTCTGCTGACGTAAGCTGTACCTCTGTCTGCTGACGTACGCTGTACCTCTCTCTGCTGACGTAAGCTGTACCTCTGTCTGCTGACGTACGCTGTACCTCTCTCTGCTGACGTAAGCTGTACCTCTGTCTGCTGACGTACGCTGTACCTCACTCTGCTGACGTACGCTGTACCTCTCTCTGCTGACGTAAGCTGTACCTCTGTCTGCTGACGTACGCTGTACCTCTCTCTGCTGACGTACGCTGTACCTCTGTCTGCTGACGTAAGCTGTACCTCTCTCTGCTGACGTACGCTGTACCTCTCTCTGCTGACGTAAGCTGTACCTCTGTCTGCTGTACGTACGCTGTACCCTCTCTCGCTGACGTAAGCTGTACCTCTGTCTGCTGACGTACGCTGTACCTCTCTCTGCTGACGTACGCTGTACCTCTCTCTGCTGACGTAGCTGTACCCTCTGTCTGCTGGACGTACGCTGTACCTCTCTCTGCTGACGTACGCTGTACCTCTGTCTGCTGACGTAAGCTGTACCTCTCTCTGCTGACGTACGCTGTACCTCTCTCTAGCTGACGTAAGCTGTACCTCTGTCTGCTGACGTACGCTGTACTCTCTCTGCTGACGTACGCTGTACCCTCTCTCTGCTGACGTAAGCTGTACCTCTGTCTGCTGACGTACGCTGTACCTCTCTCTGCTGACGTACGCTGTACCTCTCTCTGCTGACGTAAGCTGTACCTCTGTCTGCTGACGTACGCTGTACCTCTCTCTGCTGACGTACGCTGTACCTCTCTCTGCTGACGTACGCTGTACCTCTCGTCTGCTGACGTACGCTGTACCTCTCTCTGCTGACGTACGCTGTACCTCTCTCTGCTGACGTAAGCTGTACCTCTGTCTGCTGACGTACGCTGTACTCTCTTGCTGACGTAGCTGTACCTTTGCGAGACGTACGCTGTACCTCTTCTGCTGACGTACGCTGTGGTACCTCTCGTCTGCTGACGTACGCTGTACCTCTCTCTGCTGACGTACGCTGTACCTCTCTCTGCTGACGTAAGCTGTACCTCTGTCTGCTGACGTACGCTGATTACCTCTCTCTGCTGACGTAAGCTGTACCTCTGTCTGCTGACGTACGCTGTACCTCTCTCTGCTGACGTAGCTGTACCTCTCTCTGCTGACGTACGCTGTACCTCTTCTGCTGGACGTACTGCTGTACCTCTCTCTGCTGACGTAGCTGTACCTCTGTCTGCTGACGTACGCTGTACCTCTCTGCTGTACGTACGCTGTACCTCTGTCTGCTGACGTACGCTGTGACCTCCTGCGCGTAAGCTGTACCTCTGTCTGCTGACGTAGCTGTACCTCTGTCTGCTGACGTACGCTGTACCTCTCTCTGCTGACGTACGCTGTACCTCTGTCTGCTGACGTAAGCTGTACCTCTGTCTGCTGACGTACGCTGTACCTCTCTCTGCTGACGTACGCTGTACCTCTGTCTGCTGACGTACGCTGTACCTCTCTCTGCTGACGTACGCTGTACCTCTCTCTGCTGACGTAAGCTGTACCTCTGTCTGCTGACGTACGCTGTACCTCTCTCTGCTGACAGTATCGCTGTACCTTACCTCTCTGCTGACGTAAGCTGTACCTCTCTCTGCTGACGTACGCTGTACCTCTGTCTGCTGACGTACGCTGTACCTCTTGCTGACGTACGCTGTACTCTCTGCTGACGTAAGCTGTACCTCTGCTCTGCTGGTACTGTACTCTTCTGCTGACGTACTGACCTCTGTCTGCTGACGTAACGCTGTCACCTCTGTCTGCTGACGTAAGCTGTACCTCTTCTGCTGACGTACGCTGTACCTCTCTGCTGACGTAAGCTGTACCTCTGTCTGCTGACGTACGCTGTACCTCTCTCTGCTGACGTACGCTGTACCTCTCTCTGCTGACGTACGCTGTACCTCTGTCTGCTGACGTACGCTGTACCTCTCTCTGCTGACGTACGCTGTACCTCTCTCTGCTGACGTAAGCTGTACCTCTCTCTGCTGACGTACGCTGTACCTCTCTCTGCTGACGTAAGCTGTACCTCTGTCTGCTGACGTACGCTGTACCTCTCTCTGCTGACGTACGCTGTACCTCTCTCTGCTGACGTAAGCTGTACCTCTGTCTGCTGACGTACGCTGTACCTCTCTGCTGACGTACGCTGTACCTCTGTCTGCTGACGTAAGCTGTACCTCTGTCTGCTGACGTACGCTGTACCTCTCTCTGCTGACGTACGCTGTACCTCTCTCTGCTGACGTAAGCTGTACCTCTGTCTGCTGACGTACGCTGTACCTCTCTCTGCTGACGTAACGCTGTACCTCTGTCTGCTGACGTAAGCTGTACTCTCTTGCTGACGTACGCTGTACCTCTGTCTGCTGACGTAAGCTGTACCTCTGTCTGCTGACGTACGCTGTACCTCTCTGCTGACGTACGCTGTACCTCTCTCTGCTGACGTAAGCTGTACCTCTGTCTGCTGACTACGTTACCTCGCTGTACCTACTCTCTTGCTGACGTACGCTGTACCTTCTCTTGCTGACGTAAGCTGTACCTCTGTCTGCTGACGTACGCTGTACCTCTCTCTGCTGACGTACGCTGTACCTCTGTCTGCTGACGTAGCTGTACCTCTCTCTGCTGACGTACGCTGTACCTCTCTCTGCTGACGTAGCTGTACCTCTGTCTGCTGACGTACGCTGTACCTCTCTCTGCTGACGTACGCTGTACCTCTCTCTGCTGACGTAAGCTGTACCTCTGTCTGCTGACGTACGCTGTACCTCTCTCTGCTGACGTACGCTGTACCTCTGTCTGCTGACGTAAGCTGTACCTCTCTCTGCTGACGTACGCTGTACCTCTCTCTGCTGACGTAAGCTGTACCTCTGTCTGCTGACGTACGCTGTACCTCTCTCTGCTGACGTACGCTGTACCTCTCTCTGCTGACGTACGCTGTACCTCTGTCTGCTGACGTACGCTGTACCTCTCTCTGCTGACGTACGCTGTACCTCTCTCTGCTTGACGTAAGCTGTACCTCTCTCTGCTGACGTACGCTGTACCTCTCTCTGCTGACGTAGCTGTACCTCTGTCTGCTGACGTACGCTGTACCTCTCTCTGCTGACGTACGCTGTACCTCTCTCTGCTGACGTAAGCTGTACCTCTGTCTGCTGACGTACGCTGTACCTCTCTCTGCTGACGTACGCTGTACCTCTGTCTGCTGACGTAAGCTGTACCTCTGTCGCTGACGTACGACTTCGCTGTACCTACCTCTCTGCTGACGTACGCTGTACCTCTCTCTGCTGACGTAAGCTGTACCTCTGTCTGCTGACGTACGCTGTACCTCTCTCTGCTGACGTACGCTGTACCTCTGTCTGCTGACGTAAGCTGTACTCTTTTCTGCTGACGTACGCTGTACCTCTCGTCTGCTGACGTAGCTGTACCTCTGTCTGCTGACGTAGCTGTACCTCTTCTGCTGACGTACGCTGTACCTCTCTCTGCTGACGTAAGCTGTACCTCTGTCTGCTGACGTACGCTGTACCTCTCTCTGCTGACGTACGCTGTACCTCTCTCTGCTGACGTAGCTGTACCTCTGTCTGCTGACGTACGCTGTACCTCTCTCTGCTGACGTACGCTGTACCTCTGTCTGCTGACGTAAGCTGTACCTCTCTCTGCTGACGTACGCTGTACCTCTCTCTGCTGACGTAAGCTGTACCTCTGTCTGCTGACGTACGCTGTACCTCTCTCTGCTGACGTACGCTGTACCTCTCTCTGCTGACGTAGCGTACCGTCTGTGATACCTGTACTCTCTGCTGACTAGCTGTCCTTCTTGCTGAGTAAGCTGTACCTCTTTTGCGTACGCTTACTCCTCGCGACGTAGCGTCTCTGTTGCTGACGTAGCTGTACTCTCTCTGCGACGTACGCTGTACCTCTCTCTGCTGAGTAGCGTACTCGTTGCTGAGTACGCTGTACCTCTTTCGCTACGCTGTCCTCTCTCTGCTGAGTAGCGCCTGTGTACGTCGCTGTACTCTCTCTGTGACGACGCTGTACCTCTTCTGCTGACGTACTGTACCCGTCTGCGAGTACGCTGTACCTCTCTCTGCTGACGTAAGCTGTACTCTGTCTGCTGCGTACGCTGTACTTCTCTGCTGACGTAGTGTACCTCTTCTGCTGACGTAGCTGTACTCTTCTGCTGACGTAGCTGTACTCTTCTGCTGACGTAGCTGTACCTCTTCTGCTGAGTAAGCTGTACTTTTGTGATCTCCCTTGCTGACGTAGTGTACTCTTCTTGGTAGCTGTACCTCTTTGCGAGTCGCTTACTCTTCTGCTGGTAGTGTACTTCTCTGCGTGCTGTCCTCTGTCTCTGACGTAGCTGTACTCGTCGGGTCCTGTACTCTTGCGACGTACTGACGTAGCT
This sequence comes from Reticulitermes speratus, assembly GCA_021186555.1. Classification (NCBI taxonomy): domain Eukaryota; kingdom Metazoa; phylum Arthropoda; class Insecta; order Blattodea; family Rhinotermitidae; genus Reticulitermes; species Reticulitermes speratus. The sequence continues at coordinate 1,106,245 of JAJKFL010000427.1, forward strand.
ACCTCTGTCTGCTGACGTAGCTGTACCTCTCTCTGCTGACGTACGCTGTACCTCTTCTGCTGACGTAGCTGTACCTTCTCTCTACTTGCTGACGTACGCTGTACCTCTCTCTGCTGACGTAGCTGTACCTTTGCTGACGTACGCTGTACCTCTTCTGCTGACGTACGCTGTACCTCTCTCTGACTGTACTCTCTGTACGTCTGTCCTTGCTGACGTAAGCTGTACCTCTGTCTGCTGACGTACGCTGTCTCTCTGCTGACGTACGCTGTACCTCTCTCTGCTGACGTAAGCTGTACTCTGTTGCTGACGTACGCTGTACCTCTCTTGCTGACGTACGCTGTACTCTCTGCTGACGTAAGCTGTACTCTGTCTGCGGGCGTACTCTGTACTCTTCTCTGTCGCTGTACCCTGTCTGCTGACGTAAGCTGTACCTCTCTCTGCTGACGTAGCTGTACCTCTGCTGACGTAAGCTGTACCTCTCTGCTGACGTACGCTGTACTCTCTCTGCTGCGACGCTGTACCTCTGTACGGCTGTACCTTCGCTGACGTCGCTGTACCTCTCTCTGCTGACGTACTGTACCTCGTCTGCGTACTGTACTCCTCTGCTGACGTACGCTGTACCTCTCTCCTGCGTAGTGTACCTCTGTCTGCTGACGTACGCTGTACCTCTTCTCTGACGTAGCGTCCCTCTGCTGACTACGCTGTACCTCTGCTGACGTACGCTGTACCTCTCTTGCGGTACGCTGTACCCTCTGCTGACGTAAGCTGTACTCTCTCTGCTGACGTACGCTGTACCTCTCGCTGAGTAAGCTGTACCTCTGTTCTGACGTACGCTGTACCTCTCTCTGCTGACGTACGCTGTACCTCTCTCTGCTGACGTAAGCTGTACCTCTGCTGCTGCGTACGCTGTCTCTTCCTGCTGACGTACGCTGTACCTCTTCTGCTGACCGCTGTCCCTCTGCTGCGTACGCTGTACCTCTCTGCACGTACGCTTACCTCTCTCCTGACGTAAGCTGTACCCTCTGTCTAGCTGACTGTGACTCGCTGCCTCTCGCTGCTACCTGTCCCTCGCTACGTAAGCTGTCCTCTTCTCTGACGTACGCTGTACCTCTTCTGCTGACGTAAGCTGTACCTCTGTTGCGGTCCTGTACCTCTCTGCTGACGTACGCTGTACCTCTCTCTGCTGAGACTGTCTCTTCTGCTGACGTACGCTGTACCTCTCGCTGACGTGCGCCTCCCTGCTAGCTGTACCTCTTCTGCTGACGTACGCTGTACCCTCTCTGGTCGCTGTACCTCTGTCCTGCTGACGTAAGCTGTACCTCTCTGCTGACTAAGCTGTACCTCCTGCTGACGTAAGCTGTACCTCTGTGCTACGTACCCTTGTACTCTCTCTGTGACGTCGCTGTACCTCTCTCTCTGCGTACGTTACTCTGTCTGCTGACGTACGCTGTACTCTGTCTGCTGACGTACGCTGTACCTCTCTCTGCTGACGTAAGCTGTACCTCTGTCTGCTGACGTACGCTGTACCTCTCTCTGCTGACGTAAGCTGTACCTCTGTCTGCTGACGTACGCTGTACCTCTCTCTGCTGACGTACGCTGTACCTCTGTCTGCTGACGTAAGCTGTACCTCTCTCTGCTGACGTACGCTGTACCTCTGTCTGCTGACGTAAGCTGTACCTCTGTCTGCTGACGTACGCTGTACCTCTCTCTGCTGACGTAAGCTGTACGTCACCGTCCATGAACGTCTAAACGTTCTGAATCTTGAAGCCCGTGACGACGCTCCTTCTAAATCAGGAAGTTATCGGCACAAACAGACCGCAGTCTGTAATTAGAGTGAGGTCAGGGTCAGGACCTCATGTTTGAGACCCTGGTCTGGCCTCTGTACTGACTGACTGACATAGTGGGGTTGGAAATTGAGAAACACTTAAAAGTTGGTGACAGTTTAGTATTAAGTGGTCTCAGAAGTGTAGGCTGGGAACGTGGGTGGATCAAACTGGCACAGGGTAGAGCCGTTGTGAACACGACAATGGCTATTTGGACTCAGCATAGTGCAAGCGATTTAGAGATTATCGGAGCAACTGCTAGCTTATGAAAGAACGTAACTCTGTTCCACATTTAATTGTCTTTCGTCAGGCCTTGCGACTTGCACTGGTAGCGCGGTGCGCCGTTCCCGGGCGACCACTTCTCCGACACGTCTGTCGTGCGGACAGTCTAAACATCTGTTTGCAGGCGCTTTCAACAAACACCACCTGGTTACGTTCCTTTAGCAGAAAATGCTTAAAAGGAAGGCGTAATAGGGAGACCATGTTTGTCACTCCGTGCACACTACTCATCTGTGTAAGTACACGTGTACTGTAGACGTCATGTTGCACAGCAAGGACATGAGTGCTGAGCGCAATACGTCGGCGGGCGTCCGTTTTTTGTTGAATCAATAACAACTAAGATTAACCTGAATTGTGTTTAAAGACTCAGTCCGTACCGCGCAGTAAAAACTCTCCGTCTCAGTTATACAAACCAGTCAGTTAATGTTGTACAGTGAAATAATCGCTGTTTGTTCTGAGATCCACACAAAACACATAAATACAGTCCGTACCGCGCAGTAAACACACTCCGTCTCAGTTATACAAACCAGTCAGTTAATGTTGTACAGTGAAATAATCGCTGTTTGTTCTGAGATCCACACAAAACACATAAATACAGTCCGTACCGCGCAGTAAACACACTCCGTCTCAGTTATACAAACCAGTCAGTTAATGTTGTACAGTGAAATAATCGCTGTTTGTTCTGAGATCCACACAAAACACATAAATACAGTCCGTACCGCGCAGTAAACACACTCCGTCTCAGTTATACAAACCAGTCAGTTAATGTTGTACAGTGAAATAATCGCTGTTTGTTCTAAGATCCACACAAAACACATAAATACAGTGCGTACCGCGCAGTAAACACACTCCGTCTCAGTTATACAAACCAGTCAGTTAATGCTGTACAGTGAAATAATCGCTGTTTGTTCTGAGATCCACACAAAACACATAAATACAGTCCGTACCGCGCAGTAAACACACTCCGTCTCAGTTATACAAACCAGTCAGTTAATGCTGTACAGTGAAATAATCGCTGTTTGTTCTGAGATCCACACAAAACACTTAAATACACTGTGTGGGCAGAACGTAGAATTGTTGAATGTTAAACTGGTGGTACATATAGTAACCACTGGGCTTTAAGGGGTCTTCAAACCCACACGACATATGAAACGAATGTGGTGGAAATCAGGTATAATTATTTGCTCTGCAACTTTTGCCACAAACATATTTCAGTACGACATATATATATATCTACGTTCCCAGCAGAAGGACGCGCAGGTTTGATATGAAACGTGTCTCACTTGTACGATTGTAACAAATGTGGCTTGTGGGCACGTACTTGTGTTTTTATTAAAACTCACCAAACCAATTTCCAGATAAAAATTTAACAGCGATTTCGGAGTTTCACCAAACGGACAGATAGACAGAGAGACAGACAGACATACACAGTGAAGTCAATAGACGCAGCTCTGTGACGTGTCGCACTGTTACTAGAAAATTAAAAACTTGACATTTAATTAATTATCTCCGGTAGGCATATTCCTCAGACTAAAATTCTCTTTGAATGAGTTACCTTAGGGCGTTTTATTACGTTCTGTTATGAAACACAATAGTACATAAGTTGAGCAATGTAGCTGTGTGCCGGTAGATTTTGTAAATTATTGAAATAGTAACAAATGCCTTTTGTGAAGGATATATTAGACAGAGACTGTAACCAAATAAACAGCACAATATGTTCAGCTCAGCACACCTCACATCTCATATCCAATATCTACTCAGTACAAAACAGAAATGAAGAAGTATTACATAGAGTGAAGGAGGAGAGGAATATCGTACATACAATAAAAAGAAGAAAGGCTAACTGGATTGGTCACATCTTGCGTAGAAACTGCCTTCTGAAACATGTGATTGAAGGAAAGTTAGAGGGAAGGATAGTAATGACGGGAAGACGAGGGAGAAGACGTAAGCAGCTACTGGATGACCTTAAGGAAAAGAGAAGCTACTGGAAATTGAAAGAGGAAGCACTAGATCGCACCCTGTGGAGAACTCGCTTTGGAAGAGGCTACGGACCTGCAAGACAGACTGCAGAATGAAGAGGCTACGGACCTGTCGTAAGACAGACTGCAGAGTGAAGAGGCTACGGTCCTGTCGTAAGACAGACTGCAGAATGAAGAGTCTACGGACCTGTCGTAAGACAGACTGCAGAATGAAGAGGCTACGGACCTGTCGTAAGACAGACTGCAGAGTGAAGAGGCTACGGACCTGTAAGACAGACTGCAGAATGAAGAGGCTACGGACCTTGTCGTAAGACAGACTGCAGAATGAAGAGGCTACGGACCTGTCGTAAGACAGACTGCAGAATGAAGAGTCTACGGACCTGTCGTAAGACAGACTGCAGAATGAAGAGGCTACTGACCTGTCGTAAGACAGACTGCAGAATGAAGAGTCTACGGACCTGTCGTAAGACAGACTGCAGAATGAAGTGGCTACGGACCTGTCGTAAGACAGACTGCAGAATGAAGAGTCTACGGACCTGTCGTAAGACAGACTGCAGAATGAAGAGGCTACGGACCTGTCGTAAGACAGACTGCAGAATGAAGAGTCTACGGACCTGTCGTAAGACAGACTGCAGAATGAAGAGGCTACGGACCTGTCGTAAGACAGACTGCAGAGTGAAGAGGCTACGGACCTGTCGTAAGACAGACTGCAGAATGAAGAGTCTACGGACCTGTCGTAAGACAGACTGCAGAATGAAGAGGCTACGGACCTGTCGTAAGACAGACTGCAGAGTGAAGAGGCTACGGACCTGTCGTAAGACAGACTGCAGAATGAAGAGGCTACGGACCTGTCGTAAGACAGACTGCAGAATGAAGAGGCTACGGACCTGTCGTAAGACAGACTGCAGAATGAAGAGGCTACGGACCTGTCGTAAGACAGACTGCAGAGTGAAGTGGCTACGGACCTGTCGTAAGACAGACTGCAGAATGAAGAGGCTACGGACCTGTCGTAAGACAGACTGCAGAGTGAAGAGGCTACGGACCTGTCGTAAGACAGACTGCAGAGTGAAGGGGCTACGGACCTGTCGTAAGACAGACTGCATAGTAAAGAGGCTACGGACCTGTCGTAAGACAGACTGCAGAGTGAAGAGTCTACGGACCTGTCGTAAGACAGACTGCAGAGTGAAGAGGCTACGGACCTGTCGTAAGACAGACTGCAGAGTGAAGAGGCTACGGACCTGTCGTAAGACAGACTGCAGAGTGAAGAGGCTACGGACCTGTCGTCAGACAGACTGCAGAGTGAAGAGGCTACGGACCTGTCGTAAGACAGACTGCAGAGTGAAGAGGCTACGGACCTGTCGTAAGACAGACTGCAGAGTGAAGAGGCTACGGACCTGTCGTAAGACAGACTGCAGAGTGAAGGGGCTACGGACCTGTCGTAAGACAGACTGCATAGTAAAGAGGCTACGGACCTGTCGTAAGACAGACTGCAGAGTGAAGAGGCTACGGACCTGTCGTAAGACAGACTGCAGAGTGAAGAGGCTACGGACCTGTCGTAAGACAGACTGCAGAGTGAAGGGGCTACGGACCTGTCGTAAGACAGACTGCATAGTAAAGAGGCTACGGACCTGTCGTAAGACAGACTGCATAGTAAAGAGGCTACGGACCTGTCGTAAGACAGACTGCAGAGTGAAGGGGCTACGGACCTGTCGTAAGACAGACTGCATAGTAAAGAGGCTACGGACCTGTCGTAAGACAGACTGCATAGTAAAGAGGCTACGGACCTGTCGTAAGACAGACTGCAGAGTGAAGGGGCTACGGACCTGTCGTAAGACAGACTGCATAGTAAAGAGGCTACGGACCTGTCGTAAGACAGACTGCATAGTAAAGAGGCTACGGACCTGTCGTAAGACAGACTGCAGAGTGAAGAGTCTACGGACCTGTCGTAAGACAGACTGCAGAGTGAAGAGGCTACGGACCTGTTGTAAGACTGCAGAATGAAGAGGCTACGGACCTGTCGTAAGACAGACTGCAGAGTGAAGAGGCTACGGACCTGTCGTAAGACAGACTGCAGAGTGAAGAGGCTACGGACCTGTCGTAAGACAGACTGCAGAATGAAGAGGCTACGGACCTGTCGTAAGACAGACTGCAGAATGAAGAGGCTACGGACCTGTCGTAAGACAGACTGCAGAGTGAAGAGGCTACGGACCTGTCGTAAGACAGACTGCAGAATGAATGACACAACAGATAGCGGCACTAGGACCGTCATCAGGTGTGCCATTAGGCCTCAGTGTAAGGTAACAATTGTCATCTTTGTGAGATCTCACAAAATATCGAAAATTTTACGAGTATTTGTTACAATAACATATTGTAACCAATATTGTAACAAATACTCGTAGATTGATATTTTGTAAGGTCTCACAAATGTTACAATTGTTACCTTACACTGAGGCCTAATGGCACATCTAATGACGGTCCTAATGCCGCTATCTGTTGTGTACTGAGTAGATATTGGATATGAAATGTGAGGTGTGCTGAGCTGAACATATTGTGCTGTTTATTGGGTTATTTTCGCACAGCGGGATGGATCGAGTTACATTTAGAGACTAACATAACCTGTGCCGATCCCAGTGGCCGCGCCGTCTAAGGCGTGGACCTGCGGCCGCTCGTTTGCTGGGATTGTGGATTCGAATCCCGCCGAGGGCATGGATGTCTGTCTGTTGTGAGTGTTGTGTGTTATCAGGTAGAGGTCTCTGCGACGGGCTGATCACAAGTCCAGAGGAGTCCTACCGAATGTGGTGTGTCTAAAGTGTGTGATCGTGAAGCCTCGATAATGAGGCGTCCTAAGCCCCCAAGGGGCTGTCGAGCCATTGGAAAAAGCAACCTGAGAGGGCAGTATGACCCTGACTTGAAGAACGACGTTAGGGATGGTCTTTAAGGATACTACCTGGCCCTGTCACAGACCCATTCATGATTTGCGCAATAACACAGCACAGGGAGACTTTATGGATATTTAAGGCCAAATAACATTTCGCCATGTCTTTCTGCTGGGTAAGAAAGACAAAATATTTTCGTTGGATGGAATACAAGGCTAAAATTTATAAAAACGTAATGCACTGTGTTTACTGTACGTAGGCGTCAGCAACGTGTCGATTGGTAAGCAATTACCAATGTTTCGGCGGAACATATCTTATTCCTCCCCCCTGAAGATGGAGGCAGCAGCTTCGTCCTAAACATTGCTGTAAACTGTGAACATTTAGAAGTAATGAACATTTATCGTAGTCTTGTAAGAAAGCGTTGTGTGTAAGTGTTAACATAACATCATCACAGACTATGTGACATTTAGAAACATGTCGTCTGGTAATACTCGTGGTAATTAGTTACACGCATTTTGTTCTTGACAATCGTCAAGTGCATTGCTCAGTCCTGATTCTTGTACAAACACAAAAGCAATGTGCCTTCTACTGACGGCTCTCGGGCGTTGGGCTATGCAGTATCCGTCAATCAGCAAACAGAAACTCGCTTAAAGGGGATGGATCAGTATCTTGTGACGTCTGTTTAACATTTCGAGAGTTGCTATATGTTACAGGGTGTTAACAGTCTAAATATGTGGTAGACCAATAGAGTGACACGATGCATTACCGGGGTTTGATTCTAGTTTATGACAGCGGTTTACATATTCAACATTGAGGGCTACCAAGCTTGAGTAACACATGGATACAGGAGGCTCTTTCTCTAGGAGTATGGGTGGCAGGCAGTTCACGCTCCATAAAGTTCGGAGATTATAATAATGTAGAGATTTATCTCTGCTCTGTCAAGCGTCATCATGTCGTTATGCTTAATCAGCCATGCATTTCAAATAAGTCAGTGTAATTAGTGGAACAGCTATAATTAAGGTTGCGTGAGTTCTTGTATTCTTTAAGCAGCAGCTGATTACAGAAGCAGGATGCAACGCAGAACCATTGAACATTTGCGTGACTGCTTGTGAAGACGTGATGACGCAATAGAACACGGAATTACTGGCTGGCGGTTAAACGAAGGCGGTGGATTTAGCATTTCTTGTGGACTGCTGGCGGTAACTAAGGCGGTGGATTTAGCATTTCTTGTGGACTTCTGGCGGTAACTAAGGCGGTGGATTTAGCATTTCTTGTGGACTTCTGGCGGTAACTAAGGCGGTGGATTTAGCATTTCTTGTGGACTTCTGGCGGTAACTAAGGCGGTGGATTTAGCATTTCTTGTGGACTTCTGGCGGTAACTAAGGCTGTGGATTTAGCATTTCTTGTGGACTTCTGGCGGTAACTAAGGCGGTGGATTTAGCATTTCTTGTGGACTTCTGGCGGTAACTAAGGCGGTGGATTTAGCATTTCTTGTGGACTTCTGGCGGTAACTAAGGCGGTGGATTTAGCATTTCTTGTGGACAGCCGGCGGTAACTAAGGCGGTGGATTTAGCATTTCTTGTGGACAGCCGGCGGTAACTAAGGCGGTGGATTTAGCATTTCTTGTGGACTGCTGGCGGTAACTAAGGCGGTGGATTTAGCATTTCTTGTGGACAGCCGGCGGTAACTAAGGCGGTGGATTTAGCATTTCTTGTGGACTTCTGGCGGTAACTAAGGCGGTGGATTTAGCATTTCTTGTGGACAGCCGGCGGTAACTAAGACGGTGGATTTAGCATTTCTTGTGGACTGCTGGCGGTAACTAAGGCGGTGGATTTAGCATACCTTGTGGACAGCCGGCGGTAACTAAGGCGGTGGATTTAGCATTTCTTGTGGACTGCTGGCGGTAACTAAGGCGGTGGATTTAGCATTTCTTGTGGACTTCTGGCGGTAACTAAGGCGGTGGATTTAGCATTTCTTGTGGACTTCTGGCGGTAACTAAGGCGGTGGATTTAGCATTTCTTGTGGACTTCTGGGTGCTGCGTGCTTTGTTACTTGTGATTGCTTTATCAATCGCAAAAGCAGACTTACCGTTCGTCTTTGAGTACAGACATTTTGTACTGCGCTCTTTTCTTTACCGCTTATTGAGCCATCGATAAATAATCACAGAAAGTTATTTGTGTCAAAATTACGTTTCGGCCATAATTTTCTTACACTTTTTGAAATTATTAAGTCGTAATACGTAGACATTAAGGCATATTAAGTTCTAAGTAAGTTTCCAAGCTTTGTTACCCCCGGCGCCAAATGGAGACAACTGTCAGCTTCACTCGCCAGCTGCTTTACCCCTGACAGGTAGCGTCCTGTACTTGATAAATGTGGAACTGTGTGGGCACTGCCGGCGGTCTCTAGGCGATGACGAAGAACAGGGTGTCTTCACCCTGCCGGAAATCTAAACTCGGTACTTCGATCCTACATCCAGTAATCTAGTCACTGATCTAACTGAGCTATTCCCGACATTAACAGTATCATCTGTAACGCAATACTTGTGTTTGTATACATTCACATTTATTTGTACTAAATTTTATTGAAATCTGGTTAATCAGAAAAGTTTAGAGTTTTGATTTGGTCATTAAATAAATAGCGGCTTGAGATTGACTGCAATACGTATAACTGCGCCATGACAGTTATCGTACAGTCAATGTCGTGTCACATGTCTTAAATTAATACCACTGTATAAAAAATGCACTTGAATATTCACTCGCTTTTTTAAAATATTATTAAGGAAGAAAATTAAAAGACTATATAATTAACCCTCTGAAGCCCAGTGGTTACTATATGTATTACCAGTTTAACATTCAACAATTCTAAGTTCTGCCTACAGAGTGTATTTATGTGTTTTATGTGGATCTCAGAACAAACAGCGATTATTTCACTGTACAACATTAACTGACTGGTTTGTGTAACTGAGACGGAGTGTGTTTACTGCGCGGTACGGACTGTATTTATGTGTTTTGTGTGGATCTCAGAACAAACAGCGATTATTTCACTGTACAACATTAACTGACTGGTTTGTATAACTGAGACGGAGTGTGTTTACTGCGTGGTACGGACTGTATTTATGTGTTTTGTGTGGATCTCAGAACAAACAGCGATTATTTCACTGTACAACATTAACTGACTGGTTTGTATAACTGAGACGGAGTATGTTTACTGCGCGGTACGGACTGTATTTATGTGTTTTGTGTGGATCTCAGAACAAACAGCGACTATTTCACTGTACAACATTAACTGACTGGTTTGTATAACTGAGACGGAGTGTGTTTACTGCGCGGTACGGACTGTATTTATGTGTTTTGTGTGGATCTCAGAACAAACAGCGACTATTTCACTGTACAACATTAACTGACTGGTTTGTATAACTGAGACGGAGTATGTTTACTGCGCGGTACGGACTGTATTTATGTGTTTTGTGTGGATCTCAGAACAAACAGCGACTATTTCACTGTACAACATTAACTGACTGGTTTGTATAACTGAGACGGAGTGTGTTTACTGCGCGGTACGGACTGTATTTATGTGTTTTGTGTGGATCTCAGAACAAACAGCGACTATTTCACTGTACAACATTAACTGACTGGTTTGTATAACTGAGACGGAGTGTGTTTACTGCGCGGTACGAGCAGAATGTTTATGTATGATTCAGGCTAATTGTAGTCTTTAAATATGTATTACAATTGTAGGTAGCAATATTCCGGTAGCTGAACAAAAGCTACGTATCATATAGCGCAGCCAAACACCTCCTTGCTGAAGCAATAAACCCCCCGGTTTCATAATTCCTCTCGATATTTTGAAGGTCTTGTGTTCGTACCTTGGTCCGCCGATCAGCTGTCTTGTCACAGTTACTGTCACACTTTGTCCCTCGTACTTCCGGAGTCTTACTTCATCGTAACTGAAGAGGGCCTCCTTCCCATCCCCTGAAATTCATCATGTTATTATTACAATGCATTGTTTTGGTGCCTAATCCTATCCAATCCTGAACGTATCCCATAATCAGGACACTCCTACATGTGTGTGACACAAATTAAAATGGACCAGTTAGCTGATGGCATTGCTCACACAAACGTTAAATCTAATTATTTTTCAATAATAACTACAAAGTCAAATTTCGGGCCCAGAAGTATCGCGTTAGAACTAATCATCACAGTGCATTCAGCTGTCTGTGAAGAGTAGAATAGCAGGCACATGCGCGCATGCGCGCTGCTTTGTTTGTTAGCAGCTCAGATAAAGCGAAAATAAACTGCGAAATAATTAGCTAAAATATCGGCAGTTGGGAATTCATGACAGAGCCTGACCACTGCTTACGCCCGCTCGCCCTTCTATCCTGTTTATACTGCCCTCTCATTCCTTTAAGATAAAGCAGACGGAACGTGAAGTTTGTCAATAACTTCTCATTAGTGCTAAAGTTAACGAATGCCTACAGCTGAGCCCCCACATAGGAAAAGTCCGTGTGGTTGAGTTAGGATTTGTGACCGAACCAAATTTGAGCCGACAGTAGCCGATAGAGAAAAGTCGAGCAGCACTGAAGATAGAGCAGCAGGATCTTTATAGAAATCCTGCAATATCGATTTCAGTTCTGTTCTTAGAAAGCTCTTAATTTCGGCTGCCTTCTAAATGCTCATTCAAACACGTAATACCTCTTTGTTTCTCTCCCAGAACCCTTTGTTAACCCTTGTGACATATATATATATATATATATATATATATATATATGTCATTTCCTCATCAGCCACAACGTAAAGCCTCTCACACGACCTTCGTACAAACTACAGTCACTGTAAGAACAGGGCAGAAAATGCGATGGACGGGTGTCTGTTCTTGTAGTGGACTGTACTTTGTGACACAAGTAAATGTTACAATTAGCGTAATGTCGTACTGTCTCAGTTACAATTAGCGTATTGTCTTACTGTCTCAGTTAGAATTAGCGTATTGTCGTACTGTCTCAGTTAGAATTAGCGTATTGTCGTACTATATCAGTTAGAATTAGCATATTGTCGTACTGTATCAGTTAGAATTAGCGTATTGTCGTACTGTCTCAGTTAGAATTAGCGTATTGACGTACTGTCTCAGTTAGAATTAGCGTATTGTCGTACTGTATCAGTTAGAATTAGCGTATTGTCGTACTGTCTCAGTTAGAATTAGCGTATTTACGTACTGTCTCATTTAGAATTAGCGTATTATCGTACTGTCCCAGTTAGAATTAGCGTATTGTTGTACTGTCTCAGTTAGAATTAGCGTAATGTACTGTCTCAGTTAGAATTAGCAGTTACAATTAGCGTATTGTCGTACTGTCTCAGTTAGAATTAGCGTATTGTCGTACTGTATCAGTTAGAATTAGCGTATTGTCGTACTGTCTCAGTTACAATTAGCCTATTGTCGTACTGTCTCAGTTAGAATTAGCGTATTGTCGTACTGTCTCAGTTAGAATTAGCGTATTGTCATACTGTCTCAGTTACAATTAGCCTATTGTCGTACTGTCTAGGTTACAATTAGCTTATTGTCTTACTGTCTCAGTTATAATTAGCCTATTGTCGTACTGTATCAGTTAGAATTAGCGTATTGCCGTACTGTCTTAGTTACAATTAGCCTATTGTCGTACTGTCTCAGTTAGAATTAGCGTATTGTCGTACTGTCTCAGTTACAATTAGCCTATTGTCGTACTGTCTCAGTTACAATTAGCGTATTGTCGTACTGTCTCAGTTACAATTAGCCTATTGTCGTACTGTCTCAGTTAGAATTAGCGTATTGTCGTACTGTCTCAGTTAGAATTAGCGTATTGTCGTACTGTCTCAGTTACAATTAGCGTATTGTCGTACTGTCTCAGTTAGAATTAGCGTATTGTCGTACTGTCTCAGTTACAATTAGCCTATTGTCGTACTGTCTCAGAATTAGCGTATTGTCGTACTGTCTCAGTTACAATTAGCCTATTGTCGTACTGTCTCAGTTAGAATTAGCGTATTGCCGTACTGTCTCAGTTAGAATTAGCGTATTGTCGTACTGTCTCAGTTACAATTAGCGTATTGTCGTACTGTCTCAGTTAGAATTAGCGTATTGTCGTACTGTCTCAGTTACAATTAGCCTATTGTCGTACTGTCTCAGAATTAGCGTATTGTCGTACTGTCTCAGTTACAATTAGCCTATTGTCGTACTGTCTCAGTTACAATTAGCCTATTGTCGTACTGTCTCAGTTACAATTAGCCTATTGTCGTACTGTCTCAGTTAGAATTAGCGTATTGTCGTACTGTTTCTTATTCGTTATGTCTTACGGGTTTCTGTTTAGGATGACAACACTGCTTACAGTTATTGGCATTCCTTTGCTGTGTAAAGCCTGTAACATTGATTGCTGTCAAATTATGTCAAAGTTAGCAAAGCCACGTGACTAGACTTTGTTGTACTTCAGATGTCAAATCGTGCTTGTACTGTTCGTACTTACTGTAGGGTACGTTGTGCTGGTCCGTCGTTAAACGTTTGGCTATGCACTGCACTGCAGGTCACCACTGCAGGTCACCACTGCAGGTCACCACTGCAGGTCACCACTGCACTTACTGTAGGGTATGTTGTGCTGGTCCGTCGTTAAACGTTTGGCTATGCACTGCACTGCAGGTCACCACTGCAGGTCACCACTGCACTTACTGTAGGGTATGTTGTGCTGGTCCGTCGTTAAACGTTTGGCTATGCACTGCACTGCAGGTCACCACTGCAGGTCACCACTGCACTTACTGTAGGGTATGTTGTGCTGGTCCGTCGTTAAACGTTTGGCTATGCACTGCACTGCAGGTCACCACTGCAGGTCACCACTGCACTTACTGTAGGGTACGTTGTGCTGGTCCGTCGTTAAACGTTTGGCTATGCACTGCACTGCAGGTCACCACTGCAGGTCACCACTGCAGGTCACCACTGCAGGTCACCACTGCAGGTCACCACTGCAGGTCACCACTGCACTTAGCAGACTGCCGCCTGTGACTGACACGTTGCCGGTAAATGTAAAGTGTTGCCGGTGATTAAGCACGTCATGCGGGCACGTAGCAGTCATGACAAGTGGAGCGTTACACAAAAGATATTCATCAAAAAGTCAAACTTTTAAAAACCAATTCCATCCAGCAGAATTCTTCGTGAGAAGCTAACAGTTTCTCAACGTGTCAAAAGATCCCCGCAATTTATGCAATTAAAATACTGTCCCTATCCTGAGCCAAATTAAGCCAGCCCGTACCGTCATTCTATTTGTTTAAGATAAATTTTAATATTATCCTCCCATCTACGTTTGGGTCTTCCCAGTTTTTCATATCCTTCGGGCTTATTCACTAAAACCCTATATGTATTCCTTTTTCCCCACATTCGTGCCACATTCCCCGCCAATCTCATCCTTCGTCATGTGCTCACCCGAACAGCGTTTCGTTAACAGAACAAAAAACTAAACTCCACATGATGAGCTGAAAATAAAAGCTTTTATTCCAAAGTGTTTTTCGATATAGACAGTGAATTACATACATCGTATATATACAGTCAAACCCGGTTATAACGACATCGGTTTATACGACACCTCCTCTATAGCGTCAGATCTGCTGTGGTACCAATTAATTCCTCACTGTTAACCATAACATTACACTACTCGGTTATAACAACACCCGTTTATAACGACACGAAATATTCAGTCCCTTTCATAACGTTATAACCGAGTCACACTGTATATACAAATAAGCTAGCCTGTGACACTCCACGAGCCCTGTAAGTCCTTCATTAGGTTTCGAATAATACTAAAGAGCAGGTAACAGTTCTGCTATCATATCGAACTACTAAAGAGCTGGTAACAGTTCTGCTATCATATCGAACTACTAAAGAGCTAGTAACAGTTCTGCTATCATATCGAACTACTAAAGAGCTGGTAACAGTTCTGCTATCATATCGAACTACTAAAGAGCTGGTAACAGTTCTGCTATCATATCGAACTACTAAAGAGCTGGTAACAGTTCTGCTATCATATCGAACTACTAAAGAGCTGGTAACAGTTCTGCTATCATATCGAACTACTAAAGAGCTGGTAACAGTTCTGCTATCATATCGAACCACTAAAGAGCTGGTAACAGTTCTGCTATCATATCGAACCACTAAAGAGCTGGTAACAGTTCTGCTATCATATCGAACTACTAAAGAGCTGGTAACAGTTCTGCTATCATATCGAACTACTAAAGAGCTGGTAACAGTTCTGCTATCATATCGAACCACTAAAGAGCTGGTAACAGTTCTGCTATCATATCGAACCACTAAAGAGCTGGTAACAGTTCTGCTATCATATCGAACTACTAAAGAGCTGGTAACAGTTCTGCTATCATATCGAACTACTAAAGAGCTGGTAACAGTTCTGTTATCATATCGAACTACTAAAGAGCTGGTAACAGTTCTGCTATCATATCGAACTACTAAAGAGCAGGTAACAGTTCTGCTATCATATCGAACTACTAAAGAGCTGGTAACAGTTCTGCTATCATATCGAACTACTAAAGAGCAGGTAATAGTTCTGCTATCATATCGAACTACTAAAGAGCAGGTAACAGTTCTGCTATCATATCGAACTACTAAAGAGCAGGTAACAGTTCTGCTATCATATCGAACTACTAAAGAGCAGGTAACAGTTCTGCTATCGTATCGAACTACTAAAGAGCAGGTAACAGTTCTGCTATCATATCGAACTACTAAAGAGCAGGTAACAGTTCTGCTATCATATCGAACTACTAAAGAGTAGGTAACAGTTCTGCTATCATATCGAACTACTAAAGAGCAGGTAACAGTTCTGCTATCATATCGAACTACTAAAGAGCAGGTAACAGTTCTGCTATCATATCGAACTACTAAAGAGCAGGTAACAGTTCTGCTATCATATCGAACTACTAAAGAGCAGGTAACAGTTCTGCTATCATATCGAACTACTAAAGAGCAGGTAACAGTTCTGCTATCATATCGAACTACTGAAGAGCAGGTAACAGTTCTGCTATCATATCGAACTACTAAAGAGCAGGTAACAGTTCTGCTATCATATCAAACTACTAAGGAGCAGGTAACAATGCTGCTATCATATCGAACTACTAAAGAGCAGGTAACAGTTCTGCTATCATATCGAACTACTAAAGAGCAGGTAACAATTCTGCTCTCATATCGAACTACTAAAGAGCAGGTAACAGTTCTGCTATCATATCGAACTACTAAAGAGCAGGTAACAATTCTGCTATCATATCAAACTACTAAAGAGCAGGTAACAGTTCTGCTATCATATCGAACTACTAAAGAGCAGGTAACAGTTCTGCTATCATATCGAACTTCTGAACATATCTGATGCAAGACTGTTTGGTCTTGTGGGATCGCAGTCGATAGCCCATTGCACGCTGACAGATCGATTGTATGGGCTTTGAACACGAGGGCAAGTTCACTTGTTCGTAAAACCGTGACGTTCATAAATCGACCCTTTATATGCAATTAGTAACTGCACAGGTTATTTCAGCTGTCATTACACAGCGTGTCTGCGTGTTGCATAAATACAGGATATACACAAAAGAATGGTGCGGTTTAAATGGTGAATAAAGGGAAACCGCACCATTCGTTTGTGTATACCCTGTATATCGAGTACAGTCCTCAGGACAAGCAGCATTAACCGACTGATATTTGTAACGGAGAATAGTGTGTTTTCTGTGAGACTCGAACTGCTTGTTTATCATTTAGATAGGTCAGTTTCAGCACACTTCCTGCTGACTTAACTTCTCCAAACCTCAACGCTCAACCTTTACATGACGGAAAAGCGAGCAAAACCTGGAAACCTTCAGAGCAGTGAATTTTCCTGTAGTTTCCGTAATAAATGTAATTGCTGTCGTTACGTTCCTTTTTTTTTTACTACTCTTCTTATTTTCCTTGTTCTTCCTTAGCCTTTTTTCCGGTCTTCTAAATGTTAATGCTGAAAGTTTTTAAGCCTTTAGAACATCTGTGTCGTAACTCGACATTTCGGCGACAAGCATTGTACACCCCTGTCACAACCAATCCTTGTTCTCGCCCACTGAACGCCCAAATTATGAATACAAAGCAGGGCCTGTCTGCTCGCTTCTCGTCTTACAGTCGGTTCACTGGGTTTCTCATAAAAGAAATGAATGACAATTTTACTTTCAATTTGACTTGCTGTGTGTCGTATTTACATTTTCTCTTCTCTTTGCCAGGTGACTCAGCGCGATCCGTAGAACTGAGTGAAGCACAACTGTGTAAGGTAGGGAGTAGCTTGAGAGTCTACAGATGTGAAATTTATTTGCATTTGATTTATAGGGGGAATATCTTGCACGAGATATCGATGGGGATCGTATTGTGTGACGGAGCGTGTTGCTTTGTTGTGTGTAACAAGATCGTGTGTCAAAGCCATTAGGAAGGAAGCGCGTTTTTAGAGTTAAGCACGAGATATCTCGCTAGACTCACTGACAGTTATGTTACGATTGCAGACGTAAGTCTTCCGCGTTCTCTAACGATTTTCAGAGTTTGAGCAGTAGAATGATGTAGACATTCTACTGCTACTGGCTACTGACACACTACTGCCAATTGATTATGTCAACGTAAAATGTACCTTGCCAATCCCAGTGGCCGCGCGGTCTAAGACGTCGGTCTGCGGCCGCTCGCCTGCTGGGATTGCGGGTTCCAATCCCGACTAGGACATGGATGTCTGTCTGTTGTGAGTTGTCAGGTAGAGGTCTCTGCGACGGGCTGATCACTCGTCCAGAGGAGTCCTACCGAGTGTGGTGTGTCTGGCTGTGATCGTGAAGCCTCGATAATAATGAGGCGGCCTAGGCCCCAAGGGGCTGTGGAGCCATTGGAAAAAAAGTCCCTTTTATTAATTAAGCAATACGCTAAGACGTAGTTTACCCCCCCCCCCCTATGGAGAGGGCCCCATACATATTATTACCCTGTGTGGCCCCACAGCTGGTCTAAACTCTGCTGAAAACAGGAAGTGTCTTCCCCTGTTAGTCTAATCTCCATCTTAATCTCCAGTCCGTACCTCAGTCACTACACCAACTGAGCTATCCCAGCTCTCCAGGTAAGATCTCCATGTCGTGTTCGAAGCTGGTATAACTCTAGTATGAATAAGGATTGCCAACTTTTACCCTGAGAGTTTACAGGGTGACGTAACTGTTGTTGGTCTGGTTGGTGACAATGGGTGAGACGGACGATGCACTGAGCATGCAGAATGCACCTGAGTACAAATTTTTTGTTTAAGAGCTCAAGGCACGAAACAATTGGAAGACGTTTGCTTAATTTGGAGGGTACCATTAGCATGACTGTTGGAGGATTATAATGAGAAGTTATTACATGGCCGTAAGTCTTAACGCTTGAAAGACGTACATTAATATGAATTGTATTTGAAGACCCAGTCCGTACCGCGCAGTAAACACACTCCGTCTCAGTTATACAAACCAGTCAGTTAATGCTGTACAGTGAAATAATCGCTGTTTGTTCTGAGATCCACACAAAACACATAAATACAGTCCGTACCGCGCAGCAAACACACTACGTCTCAGTTATACAAACCAGTCAGTTAATGTTGTACAGTGAAATAATCGCTGTTTGTTCAGAGATCCACACAAAACACATAAATACAGTCCGTACCGCGCAGCAAACACACTACGTCTCAGTTATACAAACCAGTCAGTTAATGTTGTACAGTGAAATAATCGCTGTTTGTTCTGAGATCCACACAAAACACATAAATACAGTCCGTACCGCGCAGTAAACACACTCCGTCTCAGTTATACAAACCAGTCAGTTAATGCTGTACAGTGAAATAATCGCTGTTTGTTCTGAGATCCACACAAAACACATAAATACAGTCCGTACCGCGCAGTAAAACACACTCCGTCTCAGTTATACAAACCAGTCAGTTAATGCTGTACAGTGAAATAATCGCTCTTTGTTCTGAGATCCACACAAAACACATAAATACAGTCCGTACCGCGCAGTAAACACACTCCGTCTCAGTTATACAAACCAGTCAGTTAATGTTGTACAGTGAAATAATCGCTGTTTGTTCTCAGATCCACACAAAACACATAAATACAGTCCGTACCGCGCAGTAAACACACTCCGTCTCAGTTATACAAACCAGTCAGTTAATGCTGTACAGTGAAATAATCGCTGTTTGTTCTGAGATCCACACAAAACACATAAATACACTGTGTGGGCAGAACGTAGAATTGTTGAATGTTAAACGTGGTGGTACATATAGTAACCAATGGGCTTTAGGTGTGTACATATAAAGACCCAGTCCGTACCGCTCAGTAAACACACTCCGTCTCAGTTATACAAACCAGTCAGTTAATGCTGTACAGTGAAATAATCGCTGTTTGTTCTGAGATCCACACAAAACACATAAATACACTGTGTGGGCAGAACGTAGAATTGTTGAATGTTAAACGTGGTGGTACATATAGTAACCAATGGGCTTTAGGTGTGTACATATAAAGACCCAATCCGTACCGCTCAGTAAACACACTCCGTCTCAGTTATACAAACCAGTCAGTTAATGCTGTACAGTCCGTACCGCTCAGTAAACACACTCCGTCTCAGTTATACAAACCAGTCAGTTAATGCTGTACAGTGAAATAATCGCTGTTTGTTCTGAGATCCACACAAAACACATAAATACACTGTGTGGGCAGAACGTAGAATTGTTGAATGTTAAACGTGGTGGTACATATAGTAACCAATGGGCTTTAGGTGTGTACATATAAAGACCCAGTCCGTACCGCGCAGTAAACACACTCCGTCTCAGTTATACAAACCAGTCAGTTAATGCTGTACAGTGAAATAATCGCTGTTTGTTCTGAGATCCACACAAAACACATAAATACAGTCCGTACCGCGCAGTAAACACACTCCATCTCAGTTATACAAACCAGTCAGTTAATGCTGTACAGTGAAATAATCGCTGTTTGTTCTGAGATCCACACAGAACACATAAATACAGTCCGTACCGCGCAGTAAACACACTCCATCTCAGTTATACAAACCAGTCAGTTAATGCTGTACAGTGAAATAATCGCTGTTTGTTCTGAGATCCACACAAAACACATAAATACAGTCCGTACCGCGCAGTAAACACACTCCGTCTCAGTTATACAAACCAGTCAGTTAATGCTGTACAGTGAAATAATCGCTGTTTGTTCTGAGATCCACACAAAACACATAAATACAGTCCGTACCGCGCAGTAAACACACTCCATCTCAGTTATACAAACCAGTCAGTTAATGCTGTACAGTGAAATAATCGCTGTTTGTTCTGAGATCCACACAAAACACATAAATACAGTCCGTACCGCGCAGTAAACACACTCCGTCTCAGTTATACAAACCAGTCAGTTAATGCTGTACAGTGAAATAATCGCTGTTTGTTCTGAGATCCACACAAAACACATAAATACAGTCCGTACCGCGCAGTAAACACACTCCGTCTCAGTTATACAAACCAGTCAGTTAATGCTGTACAGTGAAATAATCGCTGTTTGTTCTGAGATCCACACAAAACACATAAATACAGTCCGTACCGCGCAGTAAACACACTCCGTCTCAGTTATACAAACCAGTCAGTTAATGTTGTACAGTGAAATAATCGCTGTTTGTTCTGAGATCCACACAAAACACATAAATACAGTCCGTACCGCGCAGTAAACACACTCCGTCTCAGTTATACAAACCAGTCAGTTAATGTTGTACAGTGAAATAATCGCTGTTTGTTCTCAGATCCACACAAAACACATAAATACACTGTGTGGGCAGAACGTGGAATTGTTGAATGTTAAACCTGGTGATACATATAGTAACCACTGGGCTTTAGAAGGTTAACTTAAAATGTCTCAAGCTCTCTGTTTTTGAGCTGCTTACAGGAATACTTGGGTATCAAATCGGTCTCCATTACAATTACAATTACAACTAACTAACTAACTAACTAACTCCATGGAGCAGAGTCCTTCTTGAGAAGCTAACAGGTCGTCAGCTACTCCAAAGAATCCGTCCAGGTCCGAGGCTTTTTTTGAATGATTCGTAACTTGTTAATTTTTTAGCACCTCGCCCAACCCCCAAGCAGGAGGACCACCCTTGTCGGCTGTCCGTGACTGCTTATTCAATATATTCGCAGCTACCCTCCATATCCGCAGGCCGTTCCTCCATCCGCAACCTGAGGACGCGCCATGCCGTGGTGACAGGGACCGACTTATCGTGGTGACAGGAACTGACTTACCGTGGTGACAGGGACCGAATTATCGTGGTGACAGGGACCGACTTATCGTGGTGACAGGGACCGACTTATCGTGGTGACAGGGACCGACTTATCGGGGTGACAGGGACCGACTTATCGTGGTGACAGGGACCGACTTATCGTGGTGACAAGGACCGACTTATCGTGGTGACAGGGACCGACTTATCGTGGATTACAGGGACCGACTTATCGTGGTGACAGGGACACACTTATCGTGGTGACAGGGACACACTTATCGTGGTAACAGGAACCGACTTATCGTGGTGACAGGGATCGACTTATCGTGGTGACAGGGACCGACTTATCGTGGTGACAGGGACACACTTATCGTGGTGACAGGGACACTCTGATCGTGGTGAAAGGGACACTCTTATCGTGGTGACAGGGACACACTTATCGTGGTGACAGGGACACACTTATCGTGGTGACAGGGACACACTTGTCGTGGTGACAGGGACACACTTATCGTGGTGACAGGGACACACGAATCGTGGTGACAGGGACACACTTATCGTGGTGACAGGGACACACGAATCGTGGTGACAGGGACACACGAATCGTGGTGACAGGTACATACTTATCGTGGTGACAGGTACACACTTATCGTGGTGACAGGGACACACTTATCGTGGTGACAGGGACACACTTATCTTGGTGACAGGGACACACTTATCGTGGTGACAGGGACACACTTATCGTGGTGACAGGGACACACTTATCGTGGTGACAGGGACACACTTATCGTGGTGACAGGGACACACTTATCGTGGTGACAGGGACACACGAATCGTGGTGACAGGTACACACTTATCGTGGTGACAGGTACACACTTATCGTGGTGACAGGGACACACTTATCGTGGTGACAGGGACACACTTATCGTCGGGTGACAGGGACACACTTATCGTGGTGACAGGGACACACTTATCGTGGTGACAGGGACACACTTATCGTGGTGACAGGGACACACTTATCGTGGTGACAGGGACACACTTATCGTGGTGACAGGGACACACTTATCGTGGTGACAGGGACACACGAATCGTGGTGACAGGTACACACTTATCGTGGTGACAGGTACACACTTATCGTGGTGACAGGGACACACTTATCGTGGTGACAGGGACACACTTATCGTGGTGACAGGGACACACTTATCGTGGTGACAGGGACACACTTATCGTGGTGACAGGGACACACTTATCGTGGTGACAGGGACCGACCCACTTAACATTACATATAAAGGAACCTATACATAGAGGTTTATACATATATGTACATGCATATATATAATCCGCATAATATGAGAGTAAAAGAAACGTTGCTGGTTTAGTCGTTCTAAATTAAGGTAGAGGTTTGACTTCTTGCCTATTTAAAGGCAGCGAGTATTTGCGTAAATTTGACCTTTGTTTACTGTAGAGAAGGCTTTATCATAATCACCAGCATACATTTATGCTTCAGTGTTGCAACGTTGACGTATTGCTGTGTGGAAAGTGGAAACACTTTTAAAATGTGTTTATTGTTTGTGTTTGAGTGATTGACATCGTCAATTTTGCCCAATTGTGAGATAGAGAAAAAAATTTAAGATTCACAACGTACAAATCCGCAGACAAAGAAGACGAAGCGACAGAAACCATAAGTTATGCTATATTTACCTTACGTTATGCTATATTTACCTTACGTTATGCTATATTTACCTTACGTTATGCTATATTTACCTTACGTTATGCTATATTTACCTTACGTTATAAAAGACGACAAAGAAGAAGTGGGGAGGCGGAAGGAGGAGTTTGCGGGCAGCACAGGCGTTAATTTCCCCAGTTGGTAAATATAAAAAGAGTGTGTAGTTACGTTGGCAGCACTGTGTACGAGTGGCTGTAAGTGCAGACGCAAGGTGCTGACAAACACCTTCGCACACGTCCGTAGTTCTTCTGATTTGGCATACAAATAGACTGTAACTCAATTACGTGCAGCACGCATGGCGTTCCGGAAGTGACGTAAGGGCGAGCGACGCCAAACGGACTGACGTTAACTCAACGTGCATGCTAGAGGACGTTCGGCTGCTTCCGGCGCCATGTTCCGTAGTGATTGAACTCTTGTCTCGTTACTGTTTTATGTTTCTTCATATTTCTATTCTCAGTTCTTTCTCGTCTTTTCACCACTTATCTCTATACTTCCCATCATCTTTTTTCGATTTCTCTTAAACCCTTAAATCTTTATTTATGTGTTTCTTATCTCACCTTTCTAATTCTCCTACATCATTGTTCTTCTCCCATTTACCCCCAACCTGACGTTCGCTTTACCAGCATTGCCGGTCTCCCAATAAACACCAACCACTGTGTCACTGCTGTGAAGTCTCTTGTGCGTCCTCTCGGTTATTCTCTGTTATTTGCAGTAGTTTGTTTCCTCCTCTTTTCCTGTGCCCAGTACTTGCCTCGGAAACGTGGGCAGCCACAACAGTTAATGGCTTTGTGCCAGAGATAACAGATCGTACCGGCAGTTACAGTAGTTGCTTTGTGTCAGAGATAACAGATCGTACCGGCAGTTACAGGAGTTGCTTTTTGTCAGAGATAACAGATCGTACCGGCAGTTACAGGAGTTGCTTTTTGTCAGAGATAACAGATCGTACCGGCAGTTACAGGAGTTGCTTTTTGTCAGAGATAACAGATCGTACCGGCAGTTACAGGAGTTGCTTTTTGTCAGAGATAACAGATCGTACCGGCAGTTACAGGAGTTGCTTTTTGTCAGAGATAAGAGATCGTACCGGCAGTTACAGGAGTTGCTTTTTGTCAGAGATAACAGATCGTACCGGCAGTTACAGGAGTTGCTTTTTGTCAGAGATAACAGATCGTACCGGCAGTTACAGGAGTTGCTTTTTGTCAGAGATAACAGATCGTACCGGCAGTTACAGGAGTTGCTTTTTGTCAGAGATAACAGATCGTACAGGCAGTTACATGAGTTGCTTTTTGTCAGAGATAACAGATCGTACCGGCAGTTACAGGAGTTGCTTTTTGTCAGAGATAACAGATCGTACCGGCAGTTACAGGAGTTGCTTTTTGTCAGAGATAACAGATCGTACCGGCAGTTACAGGAGTTGCTTTTTGTCAGAGATAACAGATCGTACCGGCAGTTACATGAGTTGCTTTTTGTCAGAGATAACAGATCGTACCGGCAGTTACATGAGTTGCTTTTTGTCAGAGATAACAGATCGTACCGGCAGTTACATGAGTTGCTTTTTGTCAGAGATAACAGATCGTACCGGCAGTTACAGGAGTTGCTTTTTGTCAGAGATAACAGATCGTACCGGCAGTTACAGGAGTTGCTTTTTGTCAGAGATAACAGATCGTACCGGCAGTTACAGGAGTTGCTTTTTGTCAGAGATAACAGATCGTACCGGCAGTTACATGAGTTGCTTTTTGTCAGAGATAACAGATCGTACCGGCAGTTACAGGAGTTGCTTTTTGTCAGAGATAACAGATCGTACCGGCAGTTACATGAGTTGCTTTTTGTCAGAGATAACAGATCGTACCGGCAGTTACATGAGTTGCTTTTTGTCAGAGATAACAGATCGTACCGGCAGTTACATGAGTTGCTTTTTGTCAGAGATAACAGATCGTACCGGCAGTTACATGAGTTGCTTTTTGTCAGAGATAACAGATCGTACCGGCAGTTACATGAGTTGCTTTTTGTCAGAGATAACAGATCGTACCGGCAGTTACATGAGTTGCTTTTTGTCAGAGATAAGAGATCGTACCGGCAGTTACATGAGTTGCTTTTTGTCAGAGATAACAGATCGTACCGGCAGTTACAGGAGTTGCTTTGTGTCAGAGATAACAGATCGTACCGGCAGTTACAGGAGTTGCTTTTTGTCAGAGATAACAGATCATACCGGCAGTTACATGAGTTGCTTTTTGTCAGAGATAACAGATCATACCGGCAGTTACATGAGTTGCTTTTTGTCAGAGATAACAGATCATACCGGCAGTTACATGAGTTGCTTTTTGTCAGAGATAAGAGATCGTACCGGCAGTTACAGGAGTTGCTTTTTGTCAGAGATAACAGATCATACCGGCAGTTACATGAGTTGCTTTTTGTCAGAGATAACAGATCATACCGGCAGTTACAGGAGTTGCTTTTTGTCAGAGATAACAGATCATACCGGCAGTTACAGGAGTTGCTTTTTGTCAGAGATAACAGATCATACCGGCAGTTACATGAGTTGCTTTTTGTCAGAGATAACAGATCATACCGGCAGTTACATGAGTTGCTTTTTGTCAGAGATAACAGATCATACCGGCAGTTACATGAGTTGCTTTTTGTCAGAGATAACAGATCATACCGGCAGTTACAGGAGTTGCTTTTTGTCAGAGATAACAGATCATACCAGCAGTTACAGGAGTTGCTTTGTGTCAGAGATAACAGATCGTACCGGCAGTTACAGGAGTTGCTTTTTGTCAGAGATAACAGATCTTACCGGCAGTTACAGGAGTTGCTTTTTGTCAGAGATAACAGATCGTACCGGCAGTTACAGGAGTTGCTTTGTGTCAGAAATAACAGATCGTACCGGCAGTTACAGGAGTTGCTTTTTGTCAGAGATAACAGATCGTACCGGCAGTTACAGGAGTTGCTTTGTGTCAGAGATAACAGATCGTACCGGCAGTTACAGGAGTTGCTTTTTGTCAGAGATAACAGATCGTACCGGCAGTTACAGGAGTTGCTTTGTGTCAGAGATAAGAGATCGTACCGGCAGTTACAGGAGTTGCTTTGTGTCAGAGATAAGAGATCGTACCGGCAGTTACAGGAGTTGCTTTGTGTCAGAGATAAGAGATCGTACCGGCAGTTACAGGAGTTGCTTTGTGTCAGAGGTAAGAGATCGTACCGGCAGTTACAGGAGTTGCTTTGTGTCAGAGATAAGAGATCGTACTACGGCAGTTACAGGAGTTGCTTTGTGTCAGAGATAAGAGATCGTACCGGCAGTTACAGGAGTTGCTTTGTGTCAGAGATAAGAGATCGTACCGACAGTTACAGGAGTTGCTTTGTGTCAGAGATAAGAGATCGTACCGGCAGTTACAGGAGTTGCTTTGTGTCAGAGATAAGAGATCGTACCGGCAGTTACAGGAGTTGCTTTTTGTCAGAGATAAGAGATCGTACCGGCAGTTACAGGAGTTGCTTTTTGTCAGAGATAAGAGATCGTACCGGCAGTTACAGGAGTTGCTTTTTGTCAGAGATAAGAGATCGTACCGGCAGTTACAGGAGTTGCTTTGTGTCAGAGATAAGAGATCGTACCGGCAATTACAGGAGTTGCTTTGTGTCAGAGATAACAGATCGTACCGGCAGTTACAGGAGTTGCTTTGTGTCAGAGATAAGAGATCGTACCGGCAGTTACAGGAGTTGCTTTTTGTCAGAGATAACAGATCGTACCGGCAGTTACAGGAGTTGCTTTTTGTCAGAGAAAACAGATCGTACCGGCAGTTACAGGAGTTGCTTTTTGTCAGAGATAACAGATCGTACCGGCAGTTACAGGAGTTGCTATGTGTCAGAGATAACAGACAGACTGCGAATTTCATATTCATTCATTCACTCTGCAGTCTGTCTTACGACAGGTCCGTAGCCTCTTCCAAAGCCAGTTCTCCACAGAGTGCGATCTAGTGCTTCCTCTTTCAATTTCCAGTATCTTCTCTTTTCCTTAAGGCCATCCAGTAGCTGCTTACTTCTTCTTTCTTGTCTTCTCGTCATTTCTATCCTTCCTTCTAACTTTCCTATAAATTTCCTAGATGATCATTATTTTATTTGACAGCCGTCGCCATTTACTTCCCGTCGACTCGATTAATACAAAGCTTTGACAAGCAATTAACAACGTGTTTGTTGTCTACGAGCCGAAGGAAGACGTTTCCAGCGCCTTCTTTAAGTATGGCGACTGCAGAGCCAATATTAACTTCAATACGTTAGTCTAAAGGACCTGGATCCAAACTCACGGCACAGTGAAGAGGCGGCGAGCGCAGCGCTGCCTGAGTGACGCGGAAGTATCGGAATTAAGACTGATGCACTCTGTTAGATCAGGGATGACCAATATGCAGCCCTCGAGGGAAGTATTTGCGGCCCTACGGTCACCTGAATATTTTCAGTAACACAATTTAACAAACATACTACAATAGGTCTACAGATCGTAATATAGCAACTTTAGTAAATAGCAATAAAGGCAAATGTTATTTGTAAAGAACGGCCTGCTAGTTAATTCAATCTCCCCTTTCGATATGCCGCCCTTGGGCGATTCCTTACGAATTTTGTGTCCTTCCTATGGGTTAAAGTTCGCCAGCCAAAACATCAGTCCATGAATATAAAGGGCACAGAGTGTTTGGGAGATTTCGGGATAATATTAAAAAAATATTGAAGAAATAACATATGGGGAGTTATCGTGTGGATTCCGCTTGTTTATGATATAATGCAGCAAACAATTATTGTGAACAATCACAAACGGTGCTTCACTGCATGTTAATGCACATTTAAGAAGGCGTTTGCATGTGCTTGGTTAATTAGTGTCTTAGTTAATTGGTTAATTCGTTGAGTGGTTGTTGATTTGTGCCATTGTCCATCTTGTTTGCGGATATTTCCGATTTGTCCTATATGCGTCCTAAACCCATAAACCCAGACCTCCTACCGCTCGGGCAAGAAAACAAGCTTCCTTGATCCCACCGCCTAGTTATAAGTTCCGCCACAGAGCCGTGGATCATAGCATCATCGTCCGCTGTTGTCGATAATTCCGCTCGAGGCGGCTTGCAGTACCTTTGTCACCGGCAGCTCTGCCTAACGGCTGAGAACGGAACTAAGCCTGATTGCAATCAACGAAGGGGCCTTAATTTCTTGAAAGGACTTCGCAACTAAATTTATGGACGCTTAATTTCTACTTAGTTAACAGCACGTACCAAGCTACGTTCAGTGCACATATTTTATCGTGGTTTCCTTCAGACATTGCAGGTAAATAATAGAAAATAATCTTGAATTCGACAACGACCATCATTTTAAGTTATGTTATTTGTACCGTACATTTATGTTATTTAACCGTGCATTTATGTTATTTGTACCGTACATTTATGTTATTTTACCGTGCATTTATGTTATTTGTACCGTACATTTATGTTATTTGTACCGTACATTTATGTTATTTGTACCGTGCATTTATGTTATTTGTACCGTATCATTTTTCTCATTTATTATGTACCGTGACATTTATGTTATTTGTACCGTGCATTTATGTTATTTGTACCGTGCATTTATGTTATTTGTACCGTACATTTTGTTATTTAGTACCGTACATTATGTTATTACCACTTTATGTATTTGTACCGTACATTTATGTTTTTGTACCGTACATTTATGTTATTTGTACCGTACATTTATGTTATTTGTACCGTAATTTATGTTATTGTACCGTACATTTATGTTATTTGTACCGTACATTTTGTTATTTGTACGTCATTTATTATTGTACCGTACATTATGTTATTGTACGTACATTTATGTTATTTGTACCGTACATTTATGTTATTTGTACGTACATTATGTTATTTGTACGTACATTTATGTTATTTGTACCGTACATTTTGTTATTGTACGTACATTTATGTTATTTGTACAGTACATTTATGTTATTTGTACCGTACATTATGTTTTTGTACCGTACTTATGTATTTGTACCGTACATTATGTTATTTGTACGTACATTTATGTTATTTGTACGTACATTTTGTATTTGTACCGTACATTTATGTTATTGTACCGTACTTATGTTTTTGTACCGTACATTTATGTTATTTGTACCGTACATTTATGTTATTTGTACCGTACATTTATGTTATTTGTACGTACATTTATGTATTTGTCCGTACATTATGTTATTTGTACCGTACATTTATGTATTTGTCCGTACATTTTTCTTCATTATATAATCGTCACCCGACAATGTACACCCTTATTACTGCTATTTAATACAGTTTATATTAAAAATAGTCCAACATGTTTCGAACTGTTGCAGTTCATCTTCAGGGACTCAATTGTTTATTACACCAGCTATATACGTACGGTACTCATTAAAATATATAAGTTAGTTTGATGAAATGTCGTTAGCTGTGTTGAGTTTGCGGACACTGTATCAGCTGCTTCGTGTTCACCATTTGATTGTTAGTGTACACCACTGTACATGAACTGTAACACAGTTCGAAACATGTTGGACTATTTTTAACATAAACTGTATTAAATAGCAGATAATAAAGGGTGTACATTTGTCGGAACACGATTTTATATAACATCTTAAGTTCATCAACTCTGATCAACCCCCCACCCACCATAAATTGACGCCAAATAATTCCTGCAGTTGGTGCAGGGTCTTTAAATAACATACGATATAACCAGTCAGTCCCTCTTCTGTTCCCTTCTGTACTCATTGTTTCTAGTTTATCTTTTCTATTTTTAACTTTTTTTTCCCCTTTTTTGTCTTCTTTGTTGAGGCCTATTTATTTATACCTTCTTTCCTTTATGTTAATCTTCCCTGTTCTCTGCTCTCTTTGTCTGCTTTCTCCGCTCCTCTTCACGCCAATAACATTCCTTCCTGTTCTGCTTATAAATTGTAGACATAATGCATGCATATTGCGTTCTGCGCGATATAGGCAAATAAACAATATCACGGCCATTACATATTTCATTATAAAATCATTTGGGAATGTAAAGAAGTCTTTTGAATGTTTCGTCTCCTTGTACATCATTTACCTGCTTCATATACCGCTGTCGCACGCAGCACCAATAAAGTTACCGCCAGTCGCAACAATATGTGACGAAACAGCTGAATCATCAGCTTGACTCCTCAAGAGACCAGACAAACTTCGCTGTCTCTAATCGAATGAGACCTGCAAACAATTGCATTACAGTGAGCGTGTTCCATTATTGTGTCTTTGGTCTTGGCACCGCACAATAGATGGCTCTACCATGCTGGACGCGAGCTCTGTTTGGCCACAGAGAAAGAAAACATTAGAACGTCGAGTGTATGTCTTGACAGTGAGGGCTTCACGAAAGAAACAAACAGTTCGTGTAGTGATAAAGAATGCAGAAAGAGGGAATTCAGAGAACATGTCTAGAGGGCGGGAAAGTCTTGTTTTGTGTCCCAGTATCGTTCTAAATACTGCAGAACTGCTCTCTGTTGGCACGCTATTTGTTGCTGCGTGTTTGAGGTTGGTAGAGCTGAAAGGTACAACAAATGTCTTCAGGTCTACACGAGTGTTTCTTGATCTCTCTAGCACAGCCGGACCCCTTGCAAGGTCTCAGCAATTATACAGGGCTCCTCCCAAAATTTGTCACAGATTACTGACAATTAGATTTCGAATAATTACAAATCCGAGACACGGCAGCTGGTTTATAGGAAAGGCAGTAACATATGCCGCTCACTGGCAATGTAAATTGTGGTATAAATAATACAGGTGCTGCCTGCGACATCTTTGGTTGTACTTTTGTACTACTAGTTCTAAGTTTTCGTCAACCCACACATCTGCAGTTACTCCAGAATCTTCGTTTTTTGTAATCAAAGGTGAAGCAAAACTCACTTAACATGGCCTTTCTGTTGTTATGAGTGTCAACTAACTTTTGCAACATCCTATATAAATGCTACATTTTCTAATTTTCGCACTGCGCTACAAGCCGGAAGATCGCGGTTTCGATTCCGATGGTGTCATTGGAATTTTTCATTAACATAATCATTTCGGTCGCACTATGGCCCTGGGGTCGACTCAGCCTCTAACAGAAATTAATACCAGGAATATTTCCTGGGGGGTAAAGGCGGCCGGTGCGTAGGGCTGACAACCTTACCACCTTCATGTGCCGATTGTCTATAAATCTGGGAGCCTCAACCTCCTGGAACCCTAAGGGTCTGTCCGGGCTGTAATGGGATTGCTTTACCTTTACCTTTACCTAAGTTTTGCTTTCGTCGTAAAAATGCGGGAAATTTAAATGACTATTTCTTCTTAGCCTATGCGAGAGACGTGCTGATACGACTTCGCTGGACCAGCAGATAAGAAATAAAGTAATGCTTCTTATAATTACGGACACGTCGGCTAGGTGGCAGTGTCTTCTGAAGAAGTGCCCAAGTTTTGTGTTAATTTCGCTCGGTATTGCAGACACGAACTGACAATAAAATTGTTCTCTTCATAGTAACACCATTATTCTGTAAGCTGGCGTTTAAGAATGTTTAAATAACATGGCGTGAATATGCAGCGAGAATGTGACTTAGGGACTGTAACGTGATCAGCTGGAGGATTTTGAGTGGTGAATTTTGTAGAGATGGTGCCTGTGTTTTGTTTCAGCTGACTTTACGTACTGGTTGCTGTAAAATTGCACTTCAGTATTTCGTTTTTTCCTTTATGTGAAGCTCACATGTGACATTAAACTGGGACTGTATTATTGAAACAAAAGGCCGCAACCACCGGAATGGTCGATGTCCCGTTTTGTTTTATTCAGGCGCTAGTAACCGCTGTGAGGTGGGTGAGAGCACGACCATCGGGGTAGCCACAATCTGTTTACGGACACGCACAAACGCACATTGTAATTAGTTTAAAGTAGCCATACCTTGAAGACCTACAACAAGAATGTAGGTAAATTTTACAATTTACAATTTTACAATTCATACTGTGCATTTTCAGTCTATCACACATCTCTTTAACCAACCAATGCACAGTTATTATTCTTTATTATACAATACAATTTACCATAAAATTAGTCCGACATGTTTCGAATCTCTATTTTTGGGATCAAATCAGGAATGAATTGGTTCACATTTTATACCATCGTCAAACAATTATGGAATTTTAATACAAAGCTTAATGTTGGATATTTTCAGTGTGTGTTTGTACTACTGTGCATCAGAAGCTTTGTGGTCAGTGTAGTGTCTATACAGTACTGTACATAGATGTTTGGTGTCATACTGTAGAGTCTAGTACAGTACTGTATCAGTGTTTTGGTGTCATGTACGTGTAGAAGTCTAGGACAGTACTGTGCTTGAGGAATGTTACGTGTGTTTACGTGTACAGGTCTAGAGGTCAAGTACTGTGTCATCAGAAGTTGTGTGCTTTAGGGTAATGTACGTGGACAGCAGTACCAGTGAGTTTAATTCAATGACTGGACAACCTACAGCCAGTGTGCTAGAGCATGTAAGGTTTATAAGACGACCATGTGTTGTAGAGGTCTGTCCTTACCTTCACCCAGGGAGGGAAAAAGAACTGCGTTCGAAACGTACGTGATGTTTAGATATTGTAGTTTTATACACGTACAAGTACAGTGAGCATTTGGTTCACAATGTTTTTATACATGTACAGAACAGTTTTAGATATTTTCTCAAATACTTACCAGTGTGCTTTAAGTCAATGTACGTGCTGTTATACAGTACAGTACCATGTGCTTTAGAGGTCAATGTACGTGCTGTTATACAGTACAGTACCAGTGTGCTTTAGAGGTCAATGTACGTGCTGTTATACAGTACAGTACCAGTGTGCTTTAGAGGTCAATGTACGTGCTGTTATACAGTACAGTACCAATGTGCTTTAGAGGTCAATGTACGTGCTGTTATACAGTACAGTACCATGGCTTTAGAGGTCAATGTACGTACTGTTATACAGTACAGTACCAGTGTGCTTTAGAGGTCAATGTACGTGCTGTTATACAGTACAGTACCAGTGTGCTTTAGAGGTCAATGTACGTGCTGTTATACAGTACAGTACCAATGTGCTTTAGAGGTTTAAAGCGACTAAGGAAGGCTGTGGTGTGTTGCAGGTTGCAGTGGACTCCCCTAGTGACACTCCAAGCTCCTCTGCAGCTCCCAAGTGAGTATCCTGACAGCTAATAGTGCAGACATTTGTCGCATGTGGCGCTGCCGTAGTAAGGACCGTAATAATTATTGAAAATATTGTGAAATGAAATATGGCGTTAAATATCTGGAAAACCTAGCGAATGTCACTTTTTGTAGCGTACATTCTGAACAGTTTTAGTGTCTATGAGAACAAACTTTATTAATTAGAATTAGATTGTAAATTGAACGCGTTACCGGCTTGGGATCCACAAAATTCCTATTAAAGAGGTAAGGGGACTTAATGCACCAGGGATAAAGCCACCGGAGCGTCAAGCTGAGCACTCATCTCCACATACTGTCGAGGTAACGAATTAGTGGAGCTATAGTTCCACTCCATCATTACCTTCTCGGGGTACACAGGAATCGCTTTGTCTATCTTTTGTTTCTGTAATCTGTAAGGAGATTGTTTGTACCAAAACAGAGGCGATAACAGATATTGGTAAAAATTGCATAATGTGTATTTTGGGAAGTTGACTTCCAAAGAATAATATTGAGGTGATTAAATTAAGAGTGGTAATAAAGGCAGTGCATATAGCACGCATGTTAAGGATAAAGTCGTAGATATCTTTTGCGAGATATTTATATAGTTGGGAAGAAAACAGATAATCGATCTTTAAAAAAATTAAGATAGATTAGTATGAACTGGATTCAGCTGGCTCAGAATATGGCACTATGATTGCATCTTTTTTAAAAAGGTAATTTACATTCGGGTTTCAAAAAGGGTACTTTTTTGACTTAACACTCTGTCTCTTGCTCTTCCTTATTAATTCTTCTTCTTTTTTCCTCAAGCACTACACTCCAGTGTGGATCTTGGCTCCAGTACAATCTACCTCCAGTACAATCTACCTCCAGTACAATCTACCTCCAGTACAATCTACCTCCAGTACAATCTACCTCCAGTACAATCTACCTCCAGTACAATCTACCTCCAGTACAATCTACCTCCAGTACAATCTACCTCCAGTACAATCTACCTCCAGTACAATCTACCTCCAGTACAATCTACCTCCAGTACAATCTACCTCCAGTACAATCACTACCTACCTAGTACAATCTACCTCCAGTACAATCTACCTCCAGTACAATCTACCTCCAGTACAATCTACCTCCAGTACAATCTACCTCAGTACAATCTCCCTCCAATTCCGACGCTCTCTGACCATTAAGTTCTTGTTCCTTATTCCCCATTATATTTAAATCCTCTTCAATTTCTTCCCCCCATCTTTTACGCGGTCATCCTGTTTTTCTTATTCCTTCCCTTTTAGCTGTTGCTATTTGTTGTGGCAAAATTTGGTTTTGCATATTTTCAATAAGACCGTACCGCCCTATTCGGAGGTACTTTATGTATCTGCAACGCCCTCCCCTTCTAATACGCACTTCGCCAACACCCTCCCCTTCTAATACGCATTTCGCCAACACCCTCCCTTCTAATACGCACTTCGCCAACGCCCTCCCCTTCTAATACGCGCACCTTCTACCATTAACGCCCTCCCCTTCTAATACGCACTTCGCCAACGCCTCCCTTTCTAATACGCATTTCGCCTCCTTGTTAGTTCTAACGCTTCATCGCCGTCACTAATTACTCTCAGGAAAAACTGCACTTTGTGCTGTTAGCTCATATGGTACAGGAACAAAATTTACTTTTGTTATAACCTAATATGGCATAGCGTTGTTAAATAAACACTAAAAACGCAAGCGTCTTGAATAAAGTCCCTCATCTTCTAAACCCAATTTGCCAAGCGTAACGCTGCTAGTCGCTTACTTTGCGATCCAATTGAAGGGAAGAAGCCTCCGGAAGTAAGTAGGCGCCTTGTTTGTATGCAGCCCCCAGCAGCCGCTGTTGCTACGTGCTGCCTAACGACACGGAGACGGTGGCATGTCTGTGTGTCATTTGCGTGTCTGACTTTGGGGAAGAGATTCAGGGCGCAAGGTTTGGGTTGTCTTCGTCCTTAGCAGTGATTACGGTTGTTAGCAGTGCCTGTGACTGCACACTGTTAGCAGTGCCTGTGACTGCACACTGTTAGCAGTGCCTGTGACTGCACACTGTTAGCAGTGCCTGTGACTGCACACTGTTAGTAGTGCCTGTGACTGCACACTGTTAGCAGTGCCTGTGACTGCACACTGTTAGCAGTGCCTGTGACTGCACACTGTTAGCAGTGCCTGTGACTGCACACTGTTAGCAGTGCCTGTGACTGCACACTGTTAGCAGTGCCTGTGACTGCACACTGTTAGCAGTGCCTGTGACTGCACACTGTTAGCAGTGCCTGTGACTGCACTGTTAGCAGTGCTGTGACTGCACACTGTTAGCAGTCTGTGACGCACACTGTTGCGTGCTGTGACTGCACTGTTAGCAGTGCTGTGACTGCACATGTTAGCAGTGCCTGTGACTGCACACTGTTAGCAGTGCCTGTGACTGCACACTTAGCAAGTGCCTGTGACTGAAACTGTTAGCATGCTGACTGACAACGTTAGCAGTGCTTGATGCACACTGTTAGCATGCTGTGACTGAACACGCAAGACTTAGAGCTTCCTCGATAAGGATATCTTTACATGAGTCTGGTCTCGGTTTATGCGGCGTTGTGTGGTAGTTGTTTAGCGACGTTTCGTGACGACGTATCGGTCCCATATTGAAGGGTCAAGAGTTTTTCTCCTCGGAATCTTGACCTTGAGATGGGAACGGAACTTTGCCGAAACTTCGGTAAATAATTACCACACGACGCCGCGTACTATCCCAGAACAGCGCAGATCTCATCAACATCGCGGCGGAAGTCTGAAATCAATTCTTTATCATGTCCCTGAGTACCGTAGCTGTCAGTGGATGTCCCAGCGGATGCAGGCTTTCTGTGCGATAAAGCTACCGTGCTTGGAGACACGATAAAGGGGACACTTTTAGTACAAGATACATCCCTTATTTGTGACAACCGACTGTCAGGAACGTGTTGAAAGAAACACCCTCTAGTTCAAGCATTGCCCTACTTTTTCAGAAGCCAAATGTCAGGAACAAATGAAGTGAGACGCCGTGTGTTTCAAGCAGTGTCACAGCTCCTATAAACAAATGAAGTGAGACGCCGTGTGTTTCAAGCAGTGTCACAGCTCCTATAAACAAATGAAGTGAGACGCCGTGTGTTTCAAGCAGTGTCACAGCTCCTATAAACAAATGAAGTGAGACGCCATGTGTTTCAAGCAGTGTCACAGCTCCTATAAACAAATG
The DNA here is from genome assembly GCA_021186555.1 of Reticulitermes speratus. Classification (NCBI taxonomy): domain Eukaryota; kingdom Metazoa; phylum Arthropoda; class Insecta; order Blattodea; family Rhinotermitidae; genus Reticulitermes; species Reticulitermes speratus. Next base: position 1,142,623 of record JAJKFL010000427.1, read on the forward strand.
AAGTGAGACGCCGTGTGTTTCAAGCAGTGTCACAGCTCCTATAAACAAATGAAGTGAGACGCCGTGTGTTTCAAGCAGTGTCACAGCTCCTATAAACAAATGAAGTGAGACGCTGTGTGTTTCAAGCAGTGTCACAGCTCCTATAAACAAATGAAGTGAGACGCCGTGTGTTTCAAGCAGTGTCACAGCTCCTATAAACAAATGAAGTGAGATGCCGTGTGTTTCAAGCAGTGTCACAGCTCCTATAAACAAATGAAGTGAGACGCCGTGTGTTTCAAGCAGTGTCACAGCTCCTATAAACAAATGAAGTGAGACGCCGTGTGTTTCAAGCAGTGTCACAACTCCTATAAACAAATGAAGTGAGACGCCGTGTGTTTTTCAAGCAGTGTCACAGCTCCTATAAACAAATGAAGTGAGACGCCGTGTGTTTCAAGCAGTGTCACAGCTCCTATAAACAAATGAAGTGAGACGCCGTGTGTTTCAAGCAGGTTCACAGCTCCTATAAACAAATGAAGTGAGACACCGTGTGTTTCAAGCAGTGTCACAGCTCCTATAAACAAATGAAGTGAGACGCCGTGTGTTTCAAGCAGTGTCACAGCTCCTATAAACAAATGAAGTGAGACGCCGTGTGTTTCAAGCAGTGTCACAACTCCTATAAACAAATGAAGTGAGACGCCGTGTGTTTCAAGCAGTGTCACAGCTCCTATAAACAAATGAAGTGAGACGCCGTGTGTTTCAAGCAGTGTCACAGCTCTACTATTATAAACAAATGAAGTGAGACGCCGTGTGTTTCAAGCAGTGTCACAGCTCCTATAAACAAATGAAGTGATACGCCGTGTGTTTCAAGCAGTGTCACAGCTCCTATAAACAAATGAAGTGAGACGCCGTGTGTTTCAAGCAGTGTCACAACTCCTATAAACAAATGAAGTGAGACGCCGTGTGTTTCAAGCAGTGTCACAGCTCCTATAAACAAATGAAGTGATACGCCGTGTGTTTCAAGCAGTGTCCATAGCTCCTATAAACAAATGAAGTGAGACGCCGTGTGTTTCAAGCAGTGTCACAACTCCTATAAACAAATGAAGTGAGACGCCGTGTGTTTCAAGCAGTGTCACAGCTCCTATAAAGCCTAATGCACCTCGCAGTAATGTCTTGTTAACAGCCTGACACACGTCTCTGTTAGCAAAGGGCAGGCGGGACACCTCAGGTACATTTAACTTGTCGTCGTAACGAGATATGTAGCTCAGTAAACTGCCCACTTGGGTTGCAAGCGCCCTCCGGGTCTGACAGTACTGTGACAGTAACCGCCCTGTGGCTGCGCGCTGCTTCACACAGTGCACTGCAATACTGCGATGTAAATAAACACGAAGGGCGTCAAAATTAAATTCCGCGGTGCTACGAAAAAGCCATTTTATTTTATCGTGTTTTGAAATGTGAAGCTAAGGTGCGTGGGCCCCCGTCCGGTCTGCAAATTTTCGGAGGAATCTTTGTTACTCCTTGATTTCAGGCTTCCGCCGCGATGTTAACGAGCTCTGCGCTCTTCTGGTATATTACTCGGCGTCGTGTGGTAAATTGTTTACCGACGTTTCGGGAAAACGTATCGGTTCCATCTAAACGGGTCAAGAGGGAATCGAAAACTGGAATCGCAATGTATGTGGATAACTGAAGTATGGGTACTTGCCGTGGTTCCTTAACCGTTAAAGCACAGTGGTAATTATATTTACCACGTATACTAATATTAAATCAATTCTAGTTTCTGCCCACATGTTGTGTGTCTATATTCCGTATGATGTCAGAACAAACAGCGATTATTTCCCTATAAAATACCAATTGGTGTCTGTAATAGAGACGGACTGTTCTCTATGCGGTACGAGCTGAATTATTCCATATAGTTAGTTGGCTGTCAGTCTTAAACGGCTAGCTTCATGTAATCACAGGCCAAGCTTATTACGGCTTGGGCTGTCTGACCATTACGTAGCTGTGACGTGTATTGTTATACGGGTTGTGGCTTGTAAGGAGACGCTGAACTCTGTGATAAAGGTCATGTGAGGTGGCATAGAGTGCGGGGATACGTGTGTTGTGAAACCGGGTGTATAAAAATGTGGATCTTAAGGTGGCGTGTGATTGCTGTACCTGTCCATCAGTGAGTAGGTAGATGACACCAAGGTTGGGTTTTGAGCAGTCAGCGTGCCTGATTGGTGTCAGCGCGGTCCACGCTACTAATGATGGCACGAGAGCAGACTGATAGCTCAGTTAATTTCATATATAATTCTTTTTATTGGTGCAACAGTCTCTAGTGGGCCAGGGCCTCATTATCGAGGCTTCACGATCATACTCAGACACACCACACTCCTCTGTACGAGTGATCAGCCCGACGCAGAGACCTCTACCTGACAACACAACACTCACAAGAGAGAGACATCCATGCCCCGGCGTGATTCGAACCCGCGATCCCAGCAATCCAGCAGCGGTAGATTCACGACATAGACCACGCGCGGCCACTGGGATTGGCAATATACTACATAATATCTTAAAACAGGCCACGGCTGCTTTTTCACATTATTCTCTGTTATTATTAAAACACTAAACTACCTTTCGACTGAAAATACAAAAAAGATTTGAAAAGCGTCGTTAAAGAAGGCAGTCGACTGTGGTCACGAGTAAGGTAACCCCCTCCGGCTAGGATTATACATGGAGGACAAATCAGTTCGTTGTCATGACGACAGTTCAACGACGCACTGGTGTTCTCAGGTGATGGTGGACAGAGAGCAAAGCTGCTGTAACTAGGTACAGCGGTTATATCGCTTTCCTTATTTTCACATCTTGAGCAGCAGAATTGTCGGTTCTTTGCTCGGAACGTCACAATATGCGGCTTTGAAAAAGTGCAAATCAGATTAAGAAATTGTAGCCCATTGTTGCGATTAGTAACAAAAGACTGTATTGTAAGCCTCACGGCCGTAAACTGAACCTCAGCACTTGAAACATCACGTAAGCACAAGCGGTCTACATATAGTTGGTAAGGGCATGCAGTAAATTTGATATCTTTTGTGTCTTCTCTGTTAGGTCCGCGCTAGGAAGTAAATTTATAAGTTGCTTTTATAAATAAATAATTCATATTTTTGTATTTGTTTCTCGCCTACATGCTTTCTTTCAATTTTTGTTCTTATTTCTACCCCTTTTTTCGTTCTTTCCTATACTTGTTCTGTTTGCCTTTTTAAAATTCTAAACCTCAACTTAATTTAATGCAATATCCTATTTGCTGTTACATTTAGCATGTCTGCACAAACATGTACAGGACAGTTCATTTCCTTACTATCAGCTATAAGTAACGACAACTGCCTCTCTACATATGCAGTCCCTTTAGCAACAGCCAGTATGTTTTGCATCATTAATTCTGTTAAACAGAGACTTGTGGGACGATTTAATTATCAGCCACGACCGCTGTGGGTGGCGATGGGAAATGTCGTCTTTAGGAGTGCAGCTGTTAAATGCTGACGTCTGTAGTCGAGGTTTGTGCCCTGCTGGGGTCAGGTGACCGGTCACGAATAGCGTGAGGGTGTTGTTGGACACAAGGATGGGGAGTAACAGAAATTGGAGAAAATTACTTAACAATTAACATTTATAATTTATGTTATTAGACAGATGTTAGGATGATACAGTAAGGAGTTATGAAGAAGGGCTGGTCGTGTAGCACGCCAGGGAAGTGATAAATGTACAAGAAGTATTAGAAGGGCTGGTCGTGTAGCACGCCAGGGGAAGTGATAAATGTACAAGAAGTATGAGAAGGGCTGATCGTGTAGCACGCCATTGGAAGTGATAAATGTACAAGACGTATGAGAAGGGCTGATCGTGTAGCACGCCAGGGGAAGTGATAAATGTACAAGAAGTATGAGAAGGGCTGGTCGTGTAGCACGCCAGGGGAAGTGATAAATGTACAAGAAGTATGAGAAGGGCTGGTCGTGTAGCACGCCAGGGGAAGTGATAAATGTACAAGAAGTATGAGAAGGGTGGTCGTGTAGAGCAGGGAAGCTGTTAAATGTGAGTTTAGATCGAGGTTTGTAGCCCCAGGGACAGTGTAGTCACGAAGTATGTGAGGGTGTATGTGACCAGATGGGGATAAGTACAGAATTGAGAAGATTCGTGTAACAATTAAATTGTAGTAATTTAGGGTGTCTGTAGACGATGTTGGATGTGATACAGTACAAGAGTTATGAGAAGGGCTGGTCGTGTAGCACGCCAAGGGAAGTGATAAATGTACAAGAAGTATGAGAGGGCTGGTCGTGTAGCACGCCAGTGGAAGTGATAAATGTACAAGAAGTATGAGAAGGGCTGGTCGTGTAGCACGCCAGGGAAGTGATAAATGTACAAGACGTATAGAAGGGCTGATCGTGTAGCACGCCAGGGGAAGTGATAAATGTACAAGAAGTATGAGAAGGGCTGGTCGTGTAGCACGCCAGTGGAAGTGATAAATGTACAAGAAGTATGAGAAGGGCTGGTCGTGTAGCACGCCAGGGAAGTGATAAATGTACAAGAAGTATGAGAAGGGCTGGTCGTTGTAGCACGCCAGGGAAGTGAGACGTTTATAGGAAGTTTCAATCACGAAATATACGAGGCCAGGACAGTGAGACACAAGTTTTGATGGGATGTATATTAAATGGATATGACACGCATTTTCGAAAGTTGTGAACTAATTGCTTTAGGGTGCACTCAACTGGTAGCTGTTGTTTGTTGTGAACATGCACACAACTTTCGAGTTTCAGGAAGGCGGAACATTTTCTGAGCAATAAAAGGCGACTCGTAGGTTCTAAAGAAGTTCTGTGCGCGTGCATTTAGACACTTGAAGTGTGGCACAACTTTGCGACGTCGGTTTATGAACCGCTGTGCATTTAGACACTTGAAGTGTGGCACAACTTTGCGACGTCGGTTTATGAACCGCTGTGCATTTAGACACTTGAAGTGTGGCACAACTTTGCGACGTCGGTTTATGAACCGCGTGCATTTAGACACTTGAAGTGTGGCAAACTTTGCGACGTCGGTTTATGAACCGCCGTGCATTTAGACACTTGAAGTGTGGCAGAACTTTGCGACGTCGGTTTATGAACCGCTGTGCATTTAGACACTTGAAGTGTGGCAGAACTTTGCGACGTCGGTTTATGAACCGCTGTGCATTTAGACACTTGAAGTGTGGCAGAACTTTGCGACGTCGGTTTATGAACCGCTGTGCATTTAGACACTTGAAGTGTGGCAGAACTTTGCGACGTCGGTTTATGAACCGCTGTGCATTTAGACACTTGAAGTGTGGCAGAACTTTGCGACGTCGGTTTATGAACCGCCGTGCATTTAGACACTTGAAGTGTGGCACAACTTTGCGACGTCGGTTTATGAACCGCCGTGCATTTAGACACTTGAAGTGTGGCAGAACTTTGCGACGTCGGTTTATGAACCGCTGTGCATTTAGACACTTGAGTGTGGCAGAACTTTGCGACGTCGGTTTATGAACCGCTGTGCATTTAGACACTTGAAGTGTGGCAGAACTTTGCGACGTCGGTTTTAGAACCGCCGTGCATTTAGACACTTGAAGTGTGGCACAACTTTGCGACGTCGGTTTATGAACCGCCGTGCATTTAGACACTTGAAGTGTGGCAGAACTTTGCGACGTCGGTTTATGAACCGCTGTGCATTTAGACACTTGAAGTGTGGCAGAACTTTGCGACGTCGGTTTATGAACCGCTGTGCATTTAGACACTTGAAGTGTGGCAGAACTTTGCGACGTCGGTTTATGAACCGCTGTGCATTTAGACACTTGAAGTGTGGCAGAACTTTGCGACGTCGGTTTATGAACCGCTGTGCATTTAGACACTTGAAGTGGGCAGAACTTTGCGACGTCGGTTTATGAACCGCCGTGCATTTAGACACTTGAAGTGTGGCAGAACTTTGCGACGTCGGTTTATGAACCGCTGTGCATTTAGACACTTGAAGTGTGGCAGAACTTTGCGACGTCGGTTTATGAACCGCTGTGCATTTAGACACTTGAAGTGTGGCAGAACTTTGCGACGTCGGTTTATGAACCGCTGTGCATTTAGACACTTGAAGTGTGGCAGAACTTTGCGACGTCGGTTTATGAACCGCCGTGCATTTAGACACTTGAAGTGTGGCAGAACTTTGCGACGTCGGTTTATGAACCGCCGTGCATTTAGACACTTGAAGTGTGGCAGAACTTTGCGACGTCGGTTTATGAACCGCTGTGCATTTAGACACTTGAAGTGTGGCAGAACTTTGCGACGTCGGTTTATGAACCGCTGTGCATTTAGACACTTGAAGTGTGGCAGAACTTTGCGACGTCGGTTTATGAACCGCCGTGCATTTAGACACTTGAAGTGTGGCAGAACTTTGCGACGTCGGTTTATGAACCGCCGTGCATTTAGACACTTGAAGTGTGGCACAACTTTGCGACGTCGGTTTATGAACCGCCGTGCATTTAGACACTTAAAGTGTGGCACAACTTTGCGACGTCGGTTTATGAACCGCCGTGCATTTAGACACTTGAAGTGTGGCACAACTTTGCGACGTCGGTTTATGAACCGCCGTGCATTAGACACTTGAAGTGTGGCACAACTTTGCGACGTCGGTTTATGAACCGCCGTGCATTTAGACACTTGAAGTGTGGCAGAACTTTGCGACGTCGGTTTATGAACCGCTGTGCAGTCAGACAACTGCAGACTAGAACGTTATGACGACGAAGTTCGCTCTTCGAGAGGATTCACCCGTTTCCTTTCCTCCATTTTTCCCTTTCCACCCGAAATCCTTACAAACATTCTGGTATTTCCCGCCGCTGGCAGTGACAATTCGTGCGACTGGTTTTATCAGAAGTCTGAGATGCTTTTGTTTTCTTTGCGGTCCGACACGGCCAAATACAACACCGCTCTATATATTGATGGAAGAGTGGCGATCTCTGACACGTGCAAGCGACCAAAGTTTTGGTCGCCATAGCGACTGAGACATAACAGTTCCTATCTTCTCACTTGCAGCATTTCGTCTCAATGTGTAGACACGGTTTTACCTTCTAACCTTTAAAATTATCGTAAATGTTAAAATTAAAATTTCTTAAGAAATTGCTTTATTGAATGCGCTTGGGTTATGACTTCCTAATTTAATTACTATTTTTCCTGTGGCTCGACAGCCCCGAGGGGGCCTAGGCCTCCTCATCTTTCGAAGTTTCGTAATCACACACTTTTAGACACACAACACTCGGTAGGACTCCTCTTGACGAGTGATCAGCCCATCGCAGAGACCTCTACCTGACAAAACACAACACTCACAACAGACAGACATACATGGCTCCGGCGGGATTCGAACCCACAATGCCGTCGTCTGGGCACTAATTTTCTTATTTAACAACGCGCCAGTGATGACTGTTCAATTCGAGACAGGAGCTGCTTTTCCTTCTGCAAAGCACGCAGAGAAGCTCTGGGACTTACCTACCGCTCTATTCGATAGGTATGGGGTGTAAAGCGGCCGGGACGTGAATATGGCCCTTACTTCGTTAGAACAGAAGTTAAGAATGAGTGGAGCTATACCTCCGCACACCCATACAAATTGTGGCGTGAATAGTGACAATTTTACCCAGACTTTATATATCTTACGAAAGCTGTAAGCACTTTGCGTCAGTAAAGGAATGTTATCAGTGTGGCCGCTCGCTTGCTGGGATTGCGGGTTCGAATCCCATCGGCTCAAGGATGTCTGTCTGTTGTGAGTCTTGTTTGTTGTCAGGTAGAGGTCTCTGCGACATGCCGATCCCTCTTCCAGAGGAGTCCTACCGAGTGTGGTGTCACTGAGTGTGATCAGGTGCTACAATAACCCTCTACACTTACAATGAGTAGGTAGACAGAGGTCAGACTAAAATAAGACTATTGGCGCCTAATGTATTTGAAAGAACGTAGTGAGAAGCTGTCATGGCCTGATATGCAGTGCTATTAAGGTAGTTGGATAGAAGAAATGAGAAAAACAATGACAAACCTCAATCTGGGAAGCTAAATTTAGGGCCTAATTTTAAAACCGAAACCTCCAATACGTAACAGAATGATGCCTTCTGGACCCTGAGGTTAGGTTCATCGCTGAACAGGCGCGAAGAAATAGACACATATCGATATTTTTTCAAAATTTCCTTTCTCGTTCCACTGCCAGTCTGTCGCCTCCCCTTCCCAATCCTCACCCCCAACTTCCGCCCATATCAATCTATCTGTAGATTGTGTGTTGTTGCATGCACTGCAGGACATGTGTGCGGTGTACCAACTCAACAAATTGAACTGTCTCTCACAATTGATACGAATCCCGCAAATAACCCTCCCATTAAGCCAGGAGTTTTTGTACACAACATTCAGTGTCCAGAAGCTGCAGGACAGGGCTTGATCAGAAACACGTGACTTACAGGTTGACCGATATATGCAGAAGGTTACGACAAGCTGGGCACGTAGCTCAGGTGATGCCAGGTCACACTAACTGTATTGGTTTAAATGCAGGTCACACTAACAGTATTGGTTTAAATGCAGGTCACACTAACTTATTGGTTAAATGCAGGTCACACTAACGTATTGGTTTAAATGCCAGGTCACACTAACTGTATTGGTTTAAAGCCAGGTCACACTAACTGTATTGGTTTAAATGCCAGGTCACACTAACGTATTGGTTTAAATGCCAGGTCACACTAACGTATTGGTTTAAATGCCAGGTCACACTAACTGTATTGGTTTAAATGCCAGGTCACACTAACAGTATTGGTTTAAATGCAGGTCACACTAACAGTATTGGTTTAAATGCCAGGTCACACTAACTGTATTGGTTTAAATGCCAGGTCACACTAACAGTATTGGTTTAAATGTCAGGTCACACTAACTGTATTGGTTTAAATGCCAGGTCACACTACTGTATTGGTTTAATCGGTCACACTACTGTATTGGTTTAAATGCCAGGTCACACTAACGTATGGGTGTAAATGCCAGGTCACACTACACGTATTGGTTTAAATGCCAGGTAACTAAGTATGGTTTAAATGCCAGGTCACACTAACGTATTGGTTTAAATGCAGGTCACACTAACTGTATTGGTTTAAAATGCAGGTCACACTAACTGTATTGGTTTAAAATGTCAGGTCACACTAACGTTTGGTTTAAATGCCAGGTCACACTAACGTAGTTGGTTTAAATGCAGGTCACACTAACGTATTGGTTTAATGCCAGGTCACACTAACAGTATTGGTTTAAATGCCAGGTCACACTAACTGTATTGGTTTAAATGCCAGGTCACACTAACTGTATTGGTTTAAATGCCAGGTCACACTAACGTATTGGTTTAAATGCCAGGTCACACTAACTGTATTGGTTTAAATGCAGGTCACACTAACAGTATTGGTTTAAATGCAGTCACACTAACGTATGGTTTAAATGCCAGGTCACACTAACTGTATTGGTTTAATGCAGGTAACTAACTGTATTGGTTTAAATGCCAGGTCACATAACGTATTGGTTTAAATGCCAGGTCACACTAACTGTATTGGTTTAAATTGCAGGTCACACTAACTGTATTGGTTTAAATGCCAGGTCACACTAACTGTATTGGTTTTAATGCAGGTCACACTAACGTATTGGTTAAATGCCAGGTCACACTAACTGTATTGGTTTAAATGCCAGGTCACACTAACTGTATTGGTTTTAAATGTCAGGTCACACTAACTGTATTGGTTTAAATGCAGGTCACAACTAACGTATTGGTTTAAATGCAGGTCACACTAACGTATTGGTTTAAATGCCAGGTCACACTAACGTATTGGTTTAAATGCCAGGTCACACTAACTATTGGTTTAAATGCCAGGTCACATACGTATTGGTTTAAATGCCAGGTCACACTAACTGTATTGGTTTAAATGCCAGGTCACACTAACTGTATTGGTTTAAATGTCATGGATCACACTAACATGTATTGGTTTAAATGCAGGTCACACTAACTGTATTGGTTTAAATGTCAGGTCACACTAATTATGGTTTAAATGCCAGGTCACACTACTGTATTGGTTCAACTCAGGTCAAATAACAGTGGTTACATGCATACCTACTATTGGTTTAAATGCCAGGTCACACTAACGTAATTGGTTTAAAGCCAGGTACTAACGATCTTAACGATTGGTTCTACAGATGGTCAAGGTCACACTAACATGTATTGGTTTAAATGCCAGTCACACTAACGTATTGGTTTAAATGCCAGGTCACACTAACTGTATTGGTTTAAATGCCAGGTCCACATAATGTATTGGTTTAAATGCAGGTCACACTAACTGTATTGGTTTAAATGCCAGGTCACACTAACGTATTGGTTTAAATGTCAGGTCACACTAACGTATTGGTTTAAATGCCAGGTCACACTAACAGTATTGGTTTAAATGCCAGGTCACACTAACGTATTGGTTTAAATGCCAGGTCACACTAACGTATTGGTTTAAATGCAGGTCACACTAACTGTATTGGTTTAAATGCCCAGGTTACACTATCAGTATTGATTTAATTGTCCAGGTCACACTAACGTATTGGTTTAAATGCCAGGTCACACTAACTGTATTGGTTTAAATGCCAGGTCACACTAATTGTTAATGGTCTTAAATGTAGCCAGGTCACACAACTTCGGTTAAATCAGTCACAACGTATTGGTTTTAAATGCCAGGTCACACTAACAGTATTGGTTTAAATGCCAGGTCACACTAACTGTATTGGTTTAAATGCCAGGTCACACTAACGTATTGGTTTAAATGCCAGGTCACACTAACTGTATTGGTTTAAATGCCAGGTCACACTATACGTATTGGGTTCAATGCAGGTCACATAGTTTTAAAATCGTCCAGTTTGTTTAAATGCCAGGTCAACACTACGTATTGGTTTAAATGCCAGGTACACAACTAATTGTTAATGAGTAATTTGGTTTAAATGCCAGGTCACACTAACTGTATTGGTTTAAATGCCAGGTCACACTAACTGTATTGGTTTAAATGCCAGGTCACACTAACTGTATTGGTTTAAATGCCAGGTCACACTAACTGTATTGGTTTAAATGCCAGGTCACACTAACTGTATTGGTTTAAATGCAGGTCACCACTAACGTATTGGTTTAAATGTCATGGTCACACTAACTGTATTGGTTTAAATGCAGGTCACACTAACTGTATTGGTTTAAATGCCAGGTCACACTACAGTATTGGTTTATAATGCCAGGTCACACTAACTGATGATTTTAAATGCCAGGTCACACTAACTGTATTGGTTTAAATGCCAGGTCACACTAACTGTATTGGTTTAAATGCCAGGTCACACTAACGTATTGGTTTAAATGCCAGGTCACACTAACTGTATTGGTTTAAATGCCAGGTCACACTAACAGTATTGGTTTAAATGCCAGGTCACACTAACTGTATTGGTTTAAATGCAGGTCACACTAACTGTATTGGTTTAAATGCCAGGTCACACTAACTGTATTGGTTTAAATGCCAGGTCACACTAACGTATTGGTTTAAATGCCAGGTCACACTAACTGTATTGGTTTAAATGCCAGGTCACACTAACTGTATTGGTTTAAATGCCAGGTCACACTAACTGTATTGGTTTAAATGCCAGGTCACACTAACTGTATTGGTTTAAATGCCAGGTCACACTAACTGTATTGGTTTAAATGCCAGGTCACACTAACGTATTGGTTTAAATGCCAGGTCACACTAACTGTATTGGTTTAAATGTCAGGTCACACTAACTGTATTGGTTTAAATGCCAGGTCACACTAACTGTATTGGTTTAAATGTCAGGTCACACTAACAGTATTGGTTTAAATGCCAGGTCACACTAACTGTATTGGTTTAAATGCCAGGTCACACTAACTGTATTGGTTTAAATGTCAGGTCACACTAACTGTATTGGTTTAAATGCCAGGTCACACTAACTGTATTGGTTTAAATGCCAGGTCACACTAACTGTATTGGTTTAAATGCCAGGTCACACTAACAGTATGGTTTAAATGCCAGGTCACACTAACTGTATTGGTTTAAATGCCAGGTCACACTAACAGTATTGGTTTAAATGCCAGGTCACACTAACTGTATTGGTTTAAATGCCAGGTCACACTAACTGTATTGGTTTAAATGTCAGGTCACACTGACTATATTGGTTTAAATGCCAGGTCACACTGACTGTATTGGTTTAAATGTCAGGTCACACTAACAGTATTGGTTTAAATGCCAGGTCACACTAACTGTATTGGTTTAAATGCCAGGTCACACTAACTGTATTGGTTTAAATGTCAGGTCACACTAACTGTATTGGTTTAAATGCCAGGTCACACTAACTGTATTGGTTTAAATGTCAGGTCACACTAACTGTATTGGTTTAAATGCCAGGTCACACTAACTGTATTGGTTTAAATGCCAGGTCACACTAACTGTATTGGTTTAAATGCCAGGTCACACTAACTGTATTGGTTTAAATGCCAGGTCACACTAACAGTATTGGTTTAAATGCCAGGTCACACTAACTGTATTGGTTTAAATGCCAGGTCACACTAACTGTATTGGTTTAAATGCCAGGTCACACTAACTGTATTGGTTTAAATGCCAGGTCACACTAACAGTAGTGGTTTAAATGCCAGGTCACACTAACTGTATTGGTTTAAATGCCAGGTCACACTAACTCTATTGTTTAAATGCCCTTTTCTTGGAACGTAAATAACGGTTGGGGTGATTTTCGTTTGTAGTTCTATTCTGTATTTCCTATCACCTTCCGCAGACAACGTAACTCAGTGTGCACATAAAGCCGTGCCTGTGCTGCGGTACACAAATACGTGACGACAGGTACACAAATACGTGACGACAGGTACACAAATACGTGACGACAGGTACACAAATACGTGACGACAGATACACAAATACGTGACGACAGGTACACAAATACGTGACGACAGATACACACAAATACGTGACGACAGATACACAAATACGTGACGACAGGTACACAAATACGTGACGACAGGTACACAAGTACGTGACGACAGATACACAAATACGTGACGACAGGTACACAAATACGTGACGACAGATACACAAATACGTGACGACAGGTACACAAATACGTGACGACAGGTACACAAATACGTGACGACAGATACACAAATACGTGACGACAGGTACACAAATACGTGACGACAGATACACAAATACGTGACGACAGATACACAAATACGTGACGACAGATACACAAATACGTGACGACAGGTACACAAATACGTGACGACAGATACACAAATACGTGACGACAGGTACACAAATACGTGACGACAGGTACACAAATACGTGACGGCAGGTACACAAATACGTGACGACAGGTACACAAATACGTGACGACAGGTACACAAATACGTGACGACAGATACACAAATACGTGACGACAGATACACAAATACGTGACGACAGGTACACAAATACGTGACGACAGGTACACAAATACGTGACGACAGGTACACAAATACGTGACGACAGATACACAAATACGTGACGACAGGTACACAAATACGTGACGACAGATACACAAATACGTGACGACAGTACACAAATACGTGACGACAGATACACAAATACGTGACGACAGGTACACAAATACGTGACGACAGGTACACAAATACGTGACGACAGGTCGCCCGGGCGACTGTATTTTGTGTGGTGGCGCCTGATATGTTTGGATCCTTTGTGTGGAAATTGCTTAATAATGTCACCTGTTTGACTTAGTCCATGGAGTGGAGTCCTTCTTTAGAAGCTGACATTTCCTCAGCCGGTCAATAAATTTTCCGCATTTTATGCAATTCGAAGTTTCATTACCGCACTCACAACAGCCCGCCACCTTTCCCTCTCCTGAGCCCCATTGATGTAATCTTTCTGACGTCTAGAATTTTGAGAGGTGTTATACGTTTTGAGGAAAATTGTGCACCCGTCGTTACGTGGCCCAGGTTGCCCACAGTCTGGCAATCAGCCTTACCACCTTCTCACCTGAGGAAGGAAACTTTTTCAGTCCCTGAAACGGCGTGTTGTGTTGTAATGCGTGAATGAGATGAATGGCGGGAGAGGGGTAAGGCTAAATGTTTATACTAATACACACACACACATACGTACATATATATATTATATATATACATAAATACATACATAGACACACACACACATACGTACATATATATATACATAAATACATACATAGACACACACTCACACACTCACATGCTCTCTCGTAGCATATATAATGTAATATGTCTGCTTGTTTTCTCCCTTAACAGATAACACACAAAGACATTACAAAACTTACCGCTACTCCTACCAGTATGTACGATAACCACAGCTGTCAGAGTAATGTGCAAGTACTGCGGTACAATTTTGGATGGAATTCGAATCCTCGTTTACAATCTTTTTTTAAATGACGTAAAGGGATTTAATTCTCACTGTGAATGTTAACTGTTCGTTAATGTTTAGCTACAGAGGCGCTGTGTTAACTGTTCGTTAATGTTTAGCTACAGAGGCGCTGTGTGCAGAAACTACTGCATTTTATACAGTTGTATAGACTGAAAAGTTGCCGTGTATGTATGTATGTATGCTGTATGTGGTTATGTATGTATGTATGTATGTATGTATGTTATATGTATGTATTTATGTATGTATATACGTTGTATGTCTACTGATGATGTGGAAATGTTTAACCGAAAAATGTCAGAATTTTGAATAGACAGGCATTGTTGCCTATTTAAGAATGTACTTTGATGGTGCTTATTCTACACGATTAACCAGTCCTTTATATTGTTCTACTGACAAGGATAGCAGCCATATATCGGACACCTCCTGTATCCAGACAGTGTCCATATTGCTGCGTTAAATGTCGGTCTTATCACAGTGACACAAGGAATCGTATTTGTGTCACTGTTACATTAATGGGTTTACGTTGTGTAAATAGGGAAGGGCATATTAGTCCGGCAGCATCTCGCGCGATGGCGTCGTTATTAGTGCTGATTAGAAACGTAGGTACCTGGAAAATTGTCATCACACCGCTAACAGAATTACAGCGCCTCAGACTTAGGCCACACTGAGAGCTATTGCAAGCTGAAACTGGCAATTTGCAGTGGAACGCTTGGCGCTGACTTCTGCTGTTGTGTTGTACATTGCTGCGGGCATTGCCAGATGCGAGAAACCTTGTAGTTAAGCACTGTTGTGCGCAGGCGCAGGTATGAAAGACAGACCAACAAATTAACTAGCTATTACAGATATTAGGCGTTCCTTAAAAGGTAAAGCAATCCCATTACAGGCCTGGACAGACCCTTAGGGTTCCAGGAGGTTGAGGCTCCCAAATTTCTAGACAGTCGGCACATGAAGGTGGTAAGGTTGTTAGCCCTACGTACCGGCAGCATTTACCCCCAGGAAATATTCCTGGTACTCATTTCTGTTAGAGGCTGAGTCGACCCCAGGGCCATAGTGCGACCGAATGATTATGTCAATGAAAAATTTTACGCGTTTCTTATGAAGTACAAAATAACACGTAATGCTCAAATAACCTCCTTCTGTCCGTCTGTCCATCTCTTTATTAGTATCAACTACTGAACCGTTTGACGGATTTGCATGAAATTCGATGTAGGGATTTGTTACAAAAAGTTGTAGAGCGAGCTTGCTTTTCGCGAAAATCTGCTCAGTGATTGACATAATTTAGTGGCGTAAATAAATTTCTAGCCATGGTTGTCGCATTTCTTGACCTATTTGGGTGAAATTCGGTATGAAAAATCTCCACATAATTCTGCTGGGCAGTTGTGAGTTTCGTGAAAATATGTTCAGTTAAATTTTATTTAAGGGCACAAATGAAAATGTTTCTGCAATTTCTACACTTTTCTTCCAATTTTGAACAGAATTCGGTATGTGAGATATTCATACACTGTGCTGAGGGGCTTTTAGTTTACTGAAAGTCAGCGTAGTGAAGCTACTCGTTGCTTAGGAGAGTAGTTGTCTTTCTTTTGCTGGCATTACGAAACATACGGAGGTCGATTTCACTTGCACAATGTTCTTTGAACCTTTATTATTAAAGCAGCTCTTGACATCTGCCCTTTGGAACTGACAACTGACACGCTAACCATCTACAGCTATTTACCAATCAACGTTCCAGAAGACTTCGATCTCCATAAACACCGCTGTGAGAACCTCAAATCTAACAATGTGAATTATATTTGGACCTTAAAATAAATTTGTCAGCAGTAAGAAAAAAACTGCAGTAAATAAGTGTGATTTTTATTGTGAATATTTAATTTGTTTAAATATTCTGTATCAAGTCTGTAGATATTTCACGACGAAAGTCAGTACGATACTTCATGACGAATTGTAAGGATCTGGAAGGAAACTATCACAGCTTCCTTAAGGTTACGTTTATTTGCGCAGTTTCCTTCTGTCGAATTTTTTCGAAGTAACATAAAAGACTGTAGTTTGGTAGATAACTGACGTTTCGGAGTAGACTACTACCTCCATCCATCAGTAAGTCCTGAACTGACAGCTGGCAATATCTTGAAAGACGTGCAATGCATGCTGCAGCAGTGTCTAGGGGATTTGAACACTGGCACAAAACTGTACACGACTGTGTTGGGGAACCTTCCGCTGAAAGAAGTAGCGCGGCGGTTTCAAACCTTTTGCAGAATTAGGACTGCTTCTTAACTAACTAACTAACTAATTAACTAACTCCATGGAGCACAGTCCGTCTTGAGAAGCTAGTCAAGAAATTCCCAGCGTTTTGTGGAACCCGAAGGTTCATTATCGCATTCACAACAGCCCGCCACCTGTCCCTATCCTGAGCCATATCAATCCACTCCATGCCCCCATCCCACTTCTTGAATATACATTTTAATATTATCCTCCCATCTACGCCTGGGTCTTCCAAGTGGTCTCCTTCCTTCAGGTCTCCCCACCAAAATACTGTATGCACATATCCCCTCCCCCATACGTGCTACATGCCCCGCCCATCTCATTCTTCTTGATTTGATCACCCTAATAATATTTGGTGATCAGTACAGATCATTAAGTTCCTCGTTATGTAGTCTTCTCCACTCCCCTGTTACCCCGTCCCTCTTAGGCCCAAATATCCCCCTCAGCACCCTACTCTCGAACACCGTCACCATATGTTCCTCCCTCAGTGTTAGAGACCAAGTTTGACACCCATACAAAACAACAACAAAATTACAGTTCTGTATATCTTAATCTTTGTATTTTTGGACAGCAAACTGTAAGACACAAGATCCTGCACCGAATGATAACAAGCATTACGTGACTTCAGTCTGCTCTTAATTTCCTCCTGAATGGAATTTCGATTTGTTAGGGTTGTTCCCAGATAAGGACTGCTTCTTAACCTAAAAAAATTCGCGCAACCCACATATGAATTTTCTTAATTTTAGTCTCAGTCAATTGAGAACGTAACGACAAAAAATATTTTAACATCAGAATTCCTACAAATAAATTCCCATGACGATAAGAGTAACAACAGAAGATAAGAGAAGGAAAGGGTCAAATTGTCACGAAGTTATGTGAATTCTGTGGGCCCTTGTTATGTTAGCGTTCTGACACATCCTGTAACTTCTCCGAAGCTCCGTGGCCAGAGATCACTGTGCTTTGTGTGACCTCTTTTGTACAATTTACATACAAACACCGTGGCGGATTACTGCAGATTATTTTAAACAGTTAGATGGCTTTTGGAGTTAATTCCACCTGGCTTGTGTCTGCCAGCGCCTCTACAGGCAAGCGCCTGAAATGCTGATCAGTAACAAATATGTCGATCTGTTTACACTCGCGTGTCCGTCCGAATGCTCAGACATTCACGTCGGTATGCTTATCATAAGGCCATCTGTGGTTATCAGCCTGACTGCCCTTTCAACTCCAAACCTTGTGGAAGTTTGAAGGAATTTTAGTGTACTCGTTTTAGTAATTCTGGTGTAATTAGAGGAATGTTTTGGAAGTTGGTGTCAATGTCATGTCACCAGACTTTATCTCACATGTCTGACTTCTAATTATCTACGTAAGTAATACCAGCATTAAAGCCTTGCGAACTCATGAGGTGGAAGAGACAGTTGCGCCTCCGCAAATGATGCAATTAAGCTATATATTCAGAAAATGTTCAGGCTTGTTAGGGCAGTTGTGTTTGGAGTATCAAACGTCAACATGGCTGCCGAGCGAAATCTATCTCACTACTTTATTTACAGCCAACACGCAGAATGACGCAACAGCTAATGAAAAACGAGAGTTAGTATAATCACAGTGTATCCAACCGTTGGAAAAAAATTCCAAAAGCAAGAGTGAGAATAACTAGAATTCAGTTCTTCACTATCTCGGCAGAGGGATTGAGCACGTGGTCTGATAGCGATGGAATAATCAGCTCTTCGAGGTGGTTGTTTGAAATTACGTAGAGAGGGATCATATGCATAACAAAATATGCTCTGTATGTCTATGTGTGTTTTATGAGTTAGGTTTAACTCTCGCAGAGTGATAAACTGCGAGTCAGTTTCTCTGTTACACACACCTGCCTGTTATGTCTCTAGATAAAGTGTCTGGTGAGTTAGGGAAAGTCAGATTTAAACCAAACGACTAAGCCATGATTTAAGCAGAAGTTTCTCGTGTGATGGATACGGCTGAAGAGTCAGGATGAATTTCGTTGCAGTGCTTACAGTTCAGACACTGCTGTTTTTCGAACAGGCTTTGCTCTGCCACGTCAGTACAGCGCCATCTTGTCGTGGGCCTTTGTTCACGTGTGGAATGCTGCGTGAATATTCAGTTTCATCGTTCGCCGAGCAGTCCGACATTTATGTGATTTCATATCGACACACAGTGGCACTGGATCAGGTTCTTCTCCCAGTACTTCAGTTTTCCCCCGTCAGTATTATTCCACCAATGCTCCATACTCATTCATACATCTACCACCAACGCTGTATAATGTTTCTCTCCCAGTACTTCAGTTTTCCCCTGTCAGTATTATTCCACCAATGCTCCATACTCATTCATACATCTACCACCAACCCTCTATAATGTTTTTTCTCCCAGTACTTCAGTTTCCCCTATCAGTATCATTCCACCAATGCTCCATACTCATTCATACATCTACCACAACGCTGTATATGTTTCTCTCCCAGTACTTCAGTTTCCCCTATCAGTATCATTCCACCAATGCTCCATACTCATTCATACATCTACCACCAACGCTGTATAATGTTTTTCTCCCAGTACTTCAGTTTCCCCTGTCAGTATCATTCCACCAATGCTCCATACTCATTCATACATCTACCACCACGCTGTGTAATGTTTCTCTCCCAGTACTTCAGTTTCCCCTGTCAGTATCATTCCACCAATGCTCCATACTCATTCATACATCTACCACCAACGCTGTATAATGTATCTCTCCCAGTACTTCAGTTTTCCCCTGTCAGTATCATTCCACCAACGCTCCATACTCATTCATTCATCTACCACCAACGCTGTATAATGTTTCTCTCCCAGTACTTCAGTTTCCCCTGTCAGTATCATTCCACCAACGCTCCATACTCATTCATTCATCTACCACCAACGCTGTATAATGTTTCTCTCCCAGTACTTCAGTCTCCCCTGTCAGTATCATTCCACCAACGCTCCATACTCATTCATACATCTACCACCAACGCTGTATAATGTTTCTCTCCCAGTACTTCAGTTTCCCCTGTCAGTATCATTCCACCAACGCTCCATACTCATTCATTCATCTACCACCAACGCTGTATAATGTTTCTCTCCCAGTACTTCAGTTTCCCCTGTCAGTATCATTCCACCAACGCTCCATACTCATACATACATCTACCACCAACGCTGTATAATGTTTCTCTCCCAGTACTTCAGTTTCCCCTCTCAGTATCATTCCACCAATGCTCCATACTCATTCATACATCTACCACCAACGCTGTATAATGTTTCTCTCCCAGTACTTCAGTTTCCCCTCTCAGTATCATTCCACCAATGCTCCATACTCATACATACATCTACCACCAACGCTGTATAATGTTTCTCTCCCAGTACTTCAGTTTCCCCTCTCAGTATCATTCCACCAATGCTCCATACTCATTCATACATCTACCACCAACGCTGTATAATGTTTCTCTCCCAGTACTTCAGTTTCCCCTCTCAGTATCATTCCACCATTGCTCCATTCTCATTCATACATCTACCACCAACGCTGTATAATGTTTCTCTCCCAGTACTTCAGTTTTCCCCTGTCAGTATTATTCCACCAATGCTCCATACTCATTCATACATCTACCACCAACGCTGTATAATGTTTCTCTCCCAGTACTTCAGTTTTCCCTGTCAGTATCATTCCACCAATGCTCCATACTCATTCATTCATCTACCACCAACGCTGTATAATGTTTCTCTCCAGTACTTCAGTTTTCCCCTGTCAGTATCATTCCACCAATGCTCCATACTGATTTTAATCTACATGTTGCTCTTACCAGAAGGACAAATGGGCGAAGCCTGGGAACTTCGCAAAAAGCAATGCCCTTTCGTAAATCTGGGAGCATTTAATATAAAAGTACTTTCACAATTAATACTAAGTAACAGGGACTTGATAAGTAAATGTGCAGATGTTATTACGAAGGAAGCGGCTTGTTCCGATCTTGACCATCCGCGTTAACTTCCAACTAAAGCCTAAATGTCTAGTCTGTCTGTCTACAATATATTAACAGTTATGTATGACGTGTAATGTGGCAGGAGCTAAGGTTTTGAAATATAATTTAACGTGAGTTAAACTAAAGTGGACGTAAATCAAATGACACAAAGGTACATTCGTGTCTCTTCAGCACGCTGCAGGCCTGAATGAATGCTTTAATGTTAGCTAACTAGCGCTTCGAAGCCTCTACTGCAGTTAACATATTTCATGTTCTACAGCAGCGGAAACACGCCAAGTCTCCAGTTCAAAGACAAATCAGTTAATTCTACACAGGAAAAGGATAGCTGTTTATTGTGAGTGTCATATGGCACGCACAAATACACTGTGTGGGCAAAATGCGGTGCGTTTAGTGCTACAGGGGTTGTCACTAGCAGGCGGCACTGTGTTTCAAAGTGCAGCAAATTTCAAATGTTTGCCAAAGATACAAAGGAATCAAATTTGTGGGCTTGGTGAAATTAGGAGCAGATTAAGTCCAGAGAGTATTTGCTTGGAATAAGTAAAGTACCTTCTGTATTGTGTTCCGTGTTAAGAGTAAGGGTAATGAAATTGCTCTGTAATTCAAAGTCTGAATTTTTGTACGCTAGAGTTCAGGCCTGTCGCACTTGAATCTGTTGAACAGAGAGCGGCTAAAGGCCCAGTTGGACTGTTCTTAATACAGCAGGCATGGTGCTTGGGGTTCGTTGTGTTGCGAGCAAGAGTGTTTTACAGCACGTGGCTGAGCCGTGGGGGGGCTTTATTCCGCTGTTGCGCTTAGACCTGAATGTTAAATTTTGTCTCCAGTTAGTATTGCAATCTTGAATTTTGTGTGCAGTTAGGATTTCAATCGTTGAATTTTGTGTGCAGTTAGGATTCCAATCGTTGAATTCTGTGTGCAGTTAGGATTCCAATCGTTGAATTCTGTGTGCAGTTAGGACTGCAGCCGTTGAATTTTGTGTGCAGTTAGGATTGTAGTTATTGAATTCCGTGTGCAGTTAAGATTCCAAACGTTGAATTCTGTGTGCAGTTAGGATTCCAATCGTTGAATTCTGTGTGCAGTTAGGACTGCAGCCATTGAATTCAGGGTGGAGTTAGGATTGTAGTCGTTGAATTTTATTTCCACTTAGGATTTCAAACTTTGAATTCTCTGTGCACTTTGGATTACAGTCGTTTAATTCTGTGTGCAGTTAAGATTGAAATCGTTGAATTCTGTGTGCAGTTAGGATTGAAATCATTGGATTCTGTGTGCAGTTAGGATAGCATTCTTCTGGAATGTGACGCCGTGCAGACTGGTGTATAACTACCAACACTTCGGAAGGAAATTCTAACCTGAATATCAGAGACAGCAGGTTATTTCAAAAACTGGATAATATCAGAGAGACTGTACGGTGTCACGCCCCCACATTTCCATCATTAGAGATTATTTCTGTAGGATCCACGTCTTTCTACCTCATGGGCAACCTTCTGTCTTTGCGACGTGATTGAATACAGAAATTAAGCCTGTATTTCTTGTTTCCGCCATCACACATACACTCCCAGTGCACCACAGTCTCCTACATTCCGCTACATAAACAGTGTCACGTGACCTCCACATACCGCTCGCTGTTTCCCGTCATGTAGGCCTATAAGTCCCTTTGAAATTTTAACTGTAAAATGTGACAGTCGCTATTTACAGCTACGATTTCGCAGATAAGCCTTCCATTGATCCACGTCACATATTGCGTCCATTGAGGGTCACTTTTGGGTCACGACGTCACTGTATGTCACGCAGAATACTTGACATCTGGAAAACTGCTGGGTAGAACCGGCTGTTCTGCTGCCTGCTCGACGTAGATGTCTCTGGCTGCTATCTTCTAGTCCTATTCGTCACTACGACCATCACGGCTCTTAACAAGCTTAGTAACATTAGCCCTGCTCGCTTTGACACTATGTTTGAAATGTTAGAGGGGAACCAAACAAAACAATATACACACTTATCATCCCTTTTGGCTCACCTTTGCTGCTAAATAAAGTGTAGTAATGTAAGAACATTAATTGTGTTGTGAGAATGTGAAGTGGAATAAATTAGCTTAGGATTTGACCAGCGGCGGACTTCAATGTCGGCATTGTTATTCCTCTAACACCGATACCAGAGAATTATACGTGTAAGCCGTTAAGTGTTTAGTAATGTGGCGTCAGTTTAAGTGGTTAGTAATTTGACCAGTTAAGTGTTTAGTAATGTGGCCAGTTAAGTGGTTAGTAAATGTGGCCAGTTAAGTTTAGTAATGTGGCCAGTTAATTTTAGTGGTTAGTATATGTGGCCAGTTAAGTGGTTAGTAACGTAGCCAGTTAAGTGATTAGTAATGTGGCCAGTTTAAGTGGTTAGTAATTTGGCCAGTTAAATGGCTAGTAAGGTGGCCAGTTAAGTGGTTAGTAATTTGGCCAGTTAAATGGTTAGTAATTTGGCTAGTTAAATGGTTAGTAAATTGGCCAGTTAAGTGGTTGGTAATGTAGAAAAATGTGGGAAGAAATAGGGGGTTAGTCTTCATACGAAAAGCCTTTAAATGAAAATAAGTTTTCAAACAGGCCATAGATGGTATACATATACATATATACATATATATACATGTTACAACTGAAATAAAGTGTTTCGAAGGTAAACAAAGCATGTATTAAATTGGTCTAGTTTAGGTTACAGCCTTTTATCAAATTTCTAGATGAGCTTAATAATTTGCATATTCCAATCGGCAATTCTGTCCTTTCCTACTGAAAATAATTTCCCATTTTATATCTGAAGGTGTGTAAAACAAGCCAGAAAGTGTTTTCAGACACTCTGTCGTACCGCAGACATAATCTGTTGATGCATCGTGCGTTGTTTCCACACAACACGTGGAAATTCTGCAGTGCCTTTACAGATTTAGAGGCTGAGGGAAAGCCTTGCTAAGCCGGGGAGCTGGCGTCCATACACTGGGCCGGATGCGTGACTTAGCTGTCGGCGTGTCTGTTACCTTCTGAAACAGTCGCAGCTGCACGAACAACCTGCCTTCACATTAAAAAAAAAACTATATTTTTTTCGACACAGTGTAATGTTTTGCGTGACTCACAGAATAAACTGTGATTGTTTCCCCAAACTAAATTGACCGGTGGGTCTTTGTAATGAAGACACATTGTGTTTTTTTGGCAGGTAGGAATTGGATTTCTGAATGTTTACTTCGACTAGGCGTCTGTCCGATTCCTTGCCGCCATTAGAAAGTAGTTTCTTTGCCGTGGTATATAGAGACCTCTGTCGGCTTCTGAACGTACTAATGTAGTCACGTGAGTGAGTTACACACCTGCAATGAAATTCCCCCCGTTTGCTTGGCGTTACAAGAAACTGCTTTCTCTTTGCGTCCATTATTTTTGAACCCCTCCCGTGAACCGGGGCGCTTAAAACTCGGTTTATGTTTCCGGCATGTAGTGGCTGCAGGTGGTGGCTAAGGTACAGTGTGGTTAAGATTGTGTTGAGAATGATGGAATATTTACATGAAGAACACGAGAGAAACAGTAAAGCCTAGATATCAGTGCAGAAGGGCAGCTGCTGTGTTTGTATGTCTTTCGTGAACACTATTAAAACCGCACCATTCTTTTGTGTATGCCCGTATGAGAGACAAAATTTAAGGTTTCACAACTGTGTTGCTGAATACTGAAGTTCGAGAAGCTTTAAAGTCTGAACTTCTTCTTTAATCTGCATAATGGGAAGGATTCAGTTCCTACCTCACAGTAAACACACACTCCGTTACAAATATCATTCATTTGTTGTTTTTTTTAGCGAAATAATAACTGTTTATTTTGATAATTATGTAAAAATATAAATACAGAGTGTGTGTAAAAAATACAGAATTTATTAATGTTGTAGTAGGCGGTACTTATAGTTACCGCTTTGATTTTGAGAGTTAATTCAAAAGCTTTTAATTTCACGTTTATCTCTCGACTTCTATCCTTCGTAAAAACAGGCGCTGTTGTATTATCTGTCTGGCGGGACATTCCTTTCTGTGTGGTTGGTATGTCGTTGGGATCCTGAACATTTAGTAGTTTACAAATAATTCGTGTTAATCTGCGTGCTTAATCACAGCTACATAATTCTTTCTCTCTCTGGTCATAATATTTTTAAAGCAATGCAATGTGTCTGCCGTTGATAAACTGGTTTATTCTCTTCAACGTGTAAGGCTGTAAGATAACACGCAGTGTGCTTTGTGCTCTCAGTGTAGCAGTGGAGGTTTTACATCACGAAGATAGCTTCAGAAATTTTGAGAATGGTAAAAATAAAAATATATTTAGTACCGAATTTTTCTTAATATCTTAAGTATCTGTAATTAGTGATTAGTAAAATTTAAGTCATATTACTGTGTGAAATCACGAGATATATTTACTAATAAAACTGTCGGATGTAAATACATTGTGTATAAAAATATATATACCGGCCTTCGCTCTTTTTAACTCTGTTACAATCTGCTGTATCTTTGTGCCCTCAATTATTTACCGCCGACGTTTACTAAATGGAAGTATTAAATACATATTTTGAACAACATTGTCTTGCCTCAAGTTGCAAGGTAATTATTTCTCACAAATTTCTTAAACCAACAAAATGCACACTTCTTATTTATTATACAGTACAATATTCTTTACAGTAAAATCAGTCCAAAATGTTTCGGTTCCCTATTTTGGGACCATCATCAGGGATAAATTTTATTGTACCAAATTGCTGCATTTAATTTAACCTTGAGGTTTTTATATTGGTAGATCTCTTTTGTCTGTTTGGCATTGATAAACTTCATATAGTTCACACCGTGCGTTTTCATTCGATCACAAATTTCTTAAACCAACAAAATGCACAATTCTTATTTGTTATACAATACAACCTTTTTACAGTAACATCAGTCCAAAATGTTTCGGTTCCCTATTTTTGGGACCATCATCAGGGACAATATAAAAAAGTAAATTATTATTTCCCTATATTCTCGTCACATACAGGGTGTATCTGCTACTATATCTTTCGTTTCTTTTAACTATTTCGGCAGCAATCCATGGCACTCAGTGTCGGAGCCTTAAAACCTCTGTACAGAAAGGCTAGCAGTATAAACAACAAATCGACGTAAAATATTGCATCATCTACAACAACAAATATTGCATCATCTACAACAACAAATATTGCATCATCTACAACAACAAATATTGCATCATCTATAACAACAAATATTGCATCATCTACAACAACAAATATTGCATCATCTACAACAACAAAGATTGCATCATCTACAACAACAAATATTGCATCATCTACAACAACAAATATTGCATCATCTACAACAACAAATATTGCATCATCTACAACAACAAATATTGCATCATCTACAACAACAAAGATTGCATCATCTACAACAACAAATATTGCATCATCTACAACAACAAATATTGCATCATCTACAACAACAAATATTGCATCATCTACAACAACAAATATTGCATCATCTACAACAACAAATAAGCAAACCATCAGCGTGCTTCGTGTACTGAAACCTGGAAGAACAATAGTGCTCCAAAAGACACATCGCTACAAGACCCCCAAAATAATGAGACGCTGAAAGTGTAAAAACGTATTTGATTCTATATAATAATTAATAACAAATAAATAATTAGTAAAGGCACAAGATTTATACTGATAAATATAATTAATTTGTATTATTCAGTACGTTTGTTACAGTACAATGTTTAAAATTCCGTTTTAGTGATGAAACTCACGCTGTATAAAGGTAAAGCAATCCCATTACAGCCCGGACAGACCCTTAGGGTTCCAGGAGGTTGAGGCTCACAGATTAATAGACAATCGGCACATGAAGGTGGCAAGGTTGTCAGCCCTAGGCACCGGCTGCCTTTACCCTCAGGAAATATTCCTGGTACTCATTTCTGTTAGAGGCTGAGTCGACCGCAGGGCCATAGTGCGACAGGAAGGATTATTAAATTAAGTTATAAACCAACCGATGCACACTAAAACCACTTTTTAAGTAGGTTTATTATAAAATTGTTAAAATTGTACCCCAATTTTAACAATTTTAACAATTTTATAATAAAGCTACTTAAAAGTGGTTTTAGTGTGTATCGGTTGGTTTATAACTTAATTTAATATGACGAAGATGCACGGTGGCAACAGTGTGAAATTTATAAGTGCTCAACAAGCAATGCTTTTATAATTTTACAACTTTTAACGAATCTTTTTACAAGATTTTAACTTATGTTTCAAAGTGCAGATAAAATATTTTAAATCATGTGTTGAAGTGACTGTAGCTTTTAGCAAAAAACCCCCCTGACGATGATCCTAGGATCGAAACACGTGTAGGGGTACAATTTTAACAATTTTATAATAAAGCTACATAAAAAGTGGTTTTAGTGTGCATCAGTTGGTTTATAACTTAATTTAATATGACGAAGATGCACGGTGTCAACAGTGTGAAAGGAAGGATTATGTTAATGAAAAATTGTAATGAAACAATCGGGAATCGAAACCGCGACCTTCCGGCTTTTAGCGCAGTGCCTCAACCAACTGTGCCACCGCGTGCCCCCACATACGTTGGTATTGCAATAATATTTGGTGTAATGACACTTTCACTTGATGACAGATTATCACGACACTAGTTGCGGAAATGTGTGATAAACCTACAGTACCAGCTGCTTGTTGTTTCTGACACGAAAGTGTAACATATTTGATCATTTTCAGGGTTTATTTACGAATCCATTGACTCCTTTTAAGCTTCACATAACTGAAGTCGAAACTTAAAAAGCGATGATTCACGAACTGACGAATTATGTCACTTGTTTCACACAAGACTGACACATTGGTAACCATAACAAGGCGAATCCTGCTGCAATTGACCACACATGTACATTTAATTCCCGTACTGTCCCGCAGTAATCCCAGCTGGACGATATATTCAGGTTGGCAAACGTTTGAATTAAAAAAACAATAACTTAAGCAAACAGAGCACCGCATTCATTACACGAAATGGCCGCGTGGGGCAATATATGCTCGTAATTATTTCAGATGGGAGGTCAGCGGGACATGCGCACAATCTAGCGGGAAGTTAGCAAAACAGAGAGTTGCTTGCGGTCGGTGGTTCTGAATGGTTGCGGTAGGTATTACTGCTACTGCATCTTGCCTTTATCGCATGACGCGGTACATACGTCACGTGACAGTTAATGATTGCAGTAGGTATTACTGCTACTGCATCTTGCCTTTATCGCATGACACGGTACATACGTCACGTGACAGTTAATGATTGCAGTAGGTATTACTGCTACTGCATCTTGCCTTTATCGCATGACACGGTACATACGTCACGTGACAGTTAATGATTGCAGTAGGTATTACTGCTACTGCATCTTGCCTTTATCGCATGACACGGTACATACGTCACGTGACAGTTAATGATTGCAGTAGGTATTACTGCTACTGCATCTTGCCTTTATCGCATGACACGGTACATACGTCACGTGACAGTTAATGATTGCAGTAGGTATTACTGCTACTGCATCTTGCCTTTATCGCATGACGCGGTACATATGTCACGTGACAGTTAATGATTGCAGTAGGTATTACTGCTACTGCATCTTGCCTTTATCGCATGACACGGTACATACGTCACGTGACAGTTAATGATTGCAGTAGGTATTACTGCTACTGCATCTTGCCTTTATCGCATGACGCGGTACATACGTCACGTGACAGTTAATGATTGCAGTAGGTATTACTGCTACTGCATCTTGCCTTTATCGCATGACGCGGTACATACGTCACGTGACAGTTAATGATTGCAGTAGGTATTACTGCTACTGCATCTTGCCTTTATCGCATGACACGGTACATACGTCACGTGACAGTTAATGATTGCAGTAGGTATTACTGCTACTGCATCTTGCCTTTATCGCATGACGCGGTACATACGTCACGTGACAGTTAATGATTGCAGTAGGTATTACTGCTACTGCATCTTGCCTTTATCGCATGACACGGTACATACGTCACGTGACAGTTAATGATTGCAGTAGGTATTACTGCTACTGCATCTTGCCTTTATCGCATGACGCGGTACATACGTCACGTGACAGTTAATGATTGCAGTAGGTATTACTGCTACTGCATCTTGCCTTTATCGCATGACGCGGTACATACGTCACGTGACAGTTAATGATTGCAGTAGGTATTACTGCTACTGCATCTTGCCTTTATCGCATGACGCGGTACATACGTCACGTGACAGTTAATGATTGCAGTAGGTATTACTGCTACTGCATCTTGCCTTTATCGCATGACGCGGTACATACGTCACGTGACAGTTAATGATTGCAGTAGGTATTACTGCTACTGCATCTTGCCTTTATCGCATGACGCGGTACATACGTCACGTGACAGTTAATGATTGCAGTAGGTATTACTGCTACTGCATCTTGCCTTTATCGCATGACGCGGTACATACGTCACGTGACAGTTAATGATTGCAGTAGGTATTACTGCTACTGCATCTTGCCTTTATCGCATGACGCGGTACATACGTCACGTGACAGTTAATGATTGCAGTAGGTATTACTGCTACTGCATCTTGCCTTTATCGCATGACGCGGTACATACGTCACGTGACAGTTAATGATTGCAGTAGGTATTACTGCTACTGCATCTTGCCTTTATCGCATGACGCGGTACATACGTCACGTGACAGTTATGATTGCAGTAGGTATTACTGCTACTGCATCTTGCCTTTATCGCATGACGCGGTACATACGTCACGTGACAGTTAATGATTGCAGTAGGTATTACTGCTACTGCATCTTGCCTTTATCGCATGACGCGGTACATACGTCACGTGACAGTTAATGATTGCAGTAGGTATTACTGCTACTGCATCTTGCCTTTATCGCATGACGCGGTACATACGTCACGTGACAGTTAATGATTGCAGTAGGTATTACTGCTACTGCATCTTGCCTTTATCGCATGACGCGGTACATACGTCACGTGACAGTTAATGATTGCAGTAGGTATTACTGCTACTGCATCTTGCCTTTATCGCATGACGCGGTACATACGTCACGTGACAGTTAATGATTGCAGTAGGTATTACTGCTACTGCATCTTGCCTTTATCGCATGACGCGGTACATACGTCACGTGACAGTTAATGATTGCAGTAGGTATTACTGCTACTGCATCTTGCCTTTATCGCATGACACGGTACATACGTCACGTGACAGTTAATGATTGCAGTAGGTATTACTGCTACTGCATCTTGCCTTTATCGCATGACGCGGTACATACGTCACGTGACAGTTAATGATTGCAGTAGGTATTACTGCTACTGCATCTTGCCTTTATCGCATGACGCGGTACATATGTCACGTGACAGTTAATGATTGCAGTAGGTATTACTGCTACTGCATCTTGCCTTTATCGCATGACGCGGTACATACGTCACGTGACAGTTAATGATTGCAGTAGGTATTACTGCTACTGCATCTTGCCTTTATCGCATGACGCGGTACATACGTCACGTGACAGTTAATGATTGCAGTAGGTATTACTGCTACTGCATCTTGCCTTTATCGCATGACGCGGTACATACGTCACGTGACAGTTAATGATTGCAGTAGGTATTACTGCTACTGCATCTTGCCTTTATCGCATGACGCGGTACATACGTCACGTGACAGTTAATGATTGCAGTAGGTATTACTGCTACTGCATCTTGCCTTTATCGCATGACGCGGTACATACGTCACGTGACAGTTAATGATTGCAGTAGGTATTACTGCTACTGCATCTTGCCTTTATCGCATGACGCGGTACATACGTCACGTGACAGTTAATGATTGCAGTAGGTATTACTGCTACTGCATCTTGCCTTTATCGCATGACGCGGTACATACGTCACGTGACAGTTAATGATTGCAGTAGGTATACTGCTAATGCACTTGCCTTTTTTCGCATGACGCGTACATACGTCACGTGACAGTTAATGATTGCAGTAGGTATTACTGCAACTGCATCTTGCTTTATCGCATGACGCGGGTACAATAGTACGTGACCGTTAATGATTGCAGTAGGTATTACTGCTACTGCATCATTGCCTTTATCGATGTACCGGGTTACATACGTCACGTGTCAGTTAATGATTGCAGTAGGTATTACTGCTACTGCATCTTGCCTTTATCGCATGACGCGGTACATACGTCACGTGACAGTTAATGATTGCAGTAGGTATTACTGCTACTGCATCTTGCCTTTATCGCATGACGCGGTACATACGTCACGTGACAGTTAATGATTGCAGTAGGTATTACTGCTACTGCATCTTGCCTTTATCGCATGACGCGGTACATACGTCACGTGACAGTTAATGATTGCAGTAGGTATTACTGCTACTGCATCTTGCCTTTATCGCATGAGCGGTACATACGTCACGTGACAGTTAATGATTGCAGTAGGTATTACTGCTACTGCATCTTGCCTTTATCGCATGACCGGTACATACGTCACGTGACAGTTAATGATTGCAGTAGGTATTACTGCTACTGCATCTTGCCTTTATCGCATGACGCGGTACATACGTCACGTGACAGTTAATGATTGCAGTAGGTATTACTGCTACTGCATCTTGCCTTTATCGCATGACGCGGTACATACGTCACGTGACAGTTAATGATTGCAGTAGGTATTACTGCTACTGCATCTTGCCTTTATCGCATGACGCGGTACATACGTCACGTGACAGTTAATGATTGCAGTAGGTATTACTGCTACTGCATCTTGCCTTTATCGCATGACACGGTACATACGTCACGTGACAGTTAATGATTGCAGTAGGTATTACTGCTACTGCATCTTGCCTTTATCGCATGACGCGGTACATACGTCACGTGACAGTTAATGATTGCAGTAGGTATTACTGCTACTGCATCTTGCCTTTATCGCATGACACGGTACATACGTCACGTGACAGTTAATGATTGCAGTAGGTATTACTGCTACTGCATCTTGCCTTTATCGCATGACACGGTACATACGTCACGTGACAGTTAATGATTGCAGTAGGTATTACTGCTACTGCATCTTGCCTTTATCACATGACGCGGTACATACGTCACGTGACAGTTAATGATTGCAGTAGGTATTACTGCTACTGCATCTTGCCTTTATCGCATGACGCGGTACATACGTCACGTGACAGTTAATGATTGCAGTAGGTATTACTGCTACTGCATCTTGCCTTTATCGCATGACGCGGTACATGTCACGTGACAGTTAATGATTGCAGTAGGTATTACTGCTACTGCATCTTGCCTTTATCGAAATGACGCGGTACATACGTCACGTGACAGTTAATGATTGCAGTAGGTATTACTGCTACTGCATCTTGCCTTTATCGCATGACGCGGTACATACGTCACGTGACAGTTAATGATTGCAGTAGGTATTACTGCTACTGCATCTTGCCTTTATCGCATGACGCGGTACATACGTCACGTGACAGTTAATGATTGCAGTAGGTATTACTGCTACTGCATCTTGCCTTTATCGCATGACACGCGGTACATACGTCACGTGACAGTTAATGATTGCAGTAGGTATTACTGCTACTGCATCTTGCCTTTATCACATGACGCGGTACATACGTCACGTGACAGTTAATGATTGCAGTAGGTATTACTGCTACTGCATCTTGCCTTTATCGCATGACGCGGTACATACGTCACGTGACAGTTAATGATTGCAGTAGGTATTACTGCTACTGCATCTTGCCTTTATCGCATGACGCGGTACATGTCACGTGACAGTTAATGATTGCAGTAGGTATTACTGCTACTGCATCTTGCCTTTATCGCATGACGCGGTACATACGTCACGTGACAGTTAATGATTGCAGTAGGTATTACTGCTACTGCATCTTGCCTTTATCGCATGACGCGGTACATACGTCACGTGACAGTTAATGATTGCAGTAGGTATTACTGCTACTGCATCTTGCCTTTATCGCATGACGCGGTACATAGTCACGTGACAGTTAATGATTGCAGTAGGTATTACTGCTACTGCATCTTGCCTTTATCGCATGACGCGGTACATGTCACGTGACAGTTAATGATTGCAGTAGGTATTACTGCTACTGCATCTTGCCTTTATCGCATGACGCGGTACATATGTCACGTGACAGTTAAGCCAACAATAAAAATGTTTCGCTTTTTCGCCATCTAATTGTTATTTAATTTATTAGAAATATGAGATGTGGGGATCTTATAATTTTGTTGCTGAAGATTCAAGTCTTATGGGACTTTGGCGGTTGTTCTCGACGTTTCGGAGGATCATAATGCCTTTACCTTCAGAATCGAACACTCCAAGCAAAATCTTCTTTCAGTGCTTGACTGTAAAGACGAAGGTACTCTGCACTTCCGTAAACGTCGAGAACTACTAATCCAACGACACGACGTCACGACCCACAACACTGAATCTTCAGTTTTACTAAACATATTCCTACACTAACGGACCGAGATAGCTCAGTCGGTATAGCGACTCGCTACGAGCTGGACGGTCCGGGGATCGACTCCCTGTGGTGGTCCTGGGGCCCACCCAGCCTCCCGTACAGTGGGTAGCTGGTCTCTTTCCCGGGGGTAAAGCGGCCGGGGCGTGGAGTTGACCACCCACCCCCATCTAGCGCCGAGGTTAAAGAAAGAGTAGAGCTATACCTCTACTTGCCCTCTCGGCATTCATGACCTGTTGTAGGGTGAACTTTACCTTTAACTTTACTAAAAATTACCAACATCTCACAGCAGGTTAGCGTGATATTACAATTTTGTCTGTACACTTGCATTATTAACATTTGCCAACTCAACCTAACGGACGTTTCTGTTGGATTTTATACGGTACTTCCTAGCGATTATAAATACAGCGTTTGTATGGTCCAAGATATACTGCCTAAATTGGAGGCACATCATTACTCCCAAACGTTGATAACAACAAACTGCACGGTGTCAAACAAGATAACCACACTACGAACTTCAACACTGGCATTTGTAAAAGTAAACTTCTAACTTTTAAAAGTCATAAGAGATGAATGGATTTTTAAACACCCTGTATCATGACGTGATAAAATGTACTGCCGAAGTTGATGGGAGGCTTCGTTGATAGCATGATGGCTAAGTACCGCATGGCGCCCCTTGTATGGAAATAACCTTTAACAGACATCAAGATTAGTAAGGTTTCGACTTTAGGCCAGTCCATCTGGGATTTGTGGTAGAAAAAGTGGCACTGGGACAGGTGTTCCTCCAAGCATTTCAGTTTTCCCCTGTCAGTATCATTCCACCAATGCTCCATACTCATTCATTCATCTACCACCAACGCTGTATAATGTTTCTCTCCCAGTACTTCAGCTTTCCCTCTCAGTATCATTCCACCAATGCTCCATACTCATTCATACATCTACCACCAACGCTGTATAATGGTTTTCTCCCCAGTACTTCAGCTTTCCCCTGTTCAGGATTATTACTTCCACCAATGCTCCATACCATTTCATTATTTACCACTAACGCTTTATAATGTTTCTCATCTCCAGACTTCAGATTTCCCTGTCAGTATCATTCCACAATGCTCCATACACATTCATACATTAACCACCAACGCTGTATAATGTTCTCTCTTCCTGTACTTCAGTTTTCCCCTGTCCAGTATTATTCCAACCAATGCTCCATAACTCATTCATACATATACCACCACGCTGTAAATGTTTTCCCAGTACTTCAGTTTTCCCTGTCAGTATATTTTCCACCAATGCTCCATACTCATTCATTCATCTACCACCAACGCTGTATAATGTTCTCTCCAGTACTTCCGTTTCCCCTGTCAGTATATTCAACCAATGCTACCATACTCATTCATTACATCTACCACCATCGGTGTTATAATGTTTCTCTCCCAGTTCTTCAGTTTCCCCTGTCAGTATCATTCCACCAATGCTCCATACTCATTCATTACATCTACCACCAACGCTGTATAATGTTTCTCTCCCAGTACTTCAGTTTCCCTGTCAGTATCATTCCACCAATGCTCCATACTCATTCATACATCTACCACCAACGCTGTATAATGTTTTTCTCCCAGTACTTCAGTTTTCCCCTGTCAGTAACATTCCACCAATGCTCCATACTCATTCATTCATCTACCACCAACGCTGTATAATGTTTTTCTCCCAGTACTTCAGCTTTCCCCTGTCAGTATTATTCCACCAATGCTCCATACTCATTCATTCATCTACCACCAACGCTTTATAATGTTTCTCTCCCAGTACTTCAGTTTTCCCTGTCAGTAACATTCCACCAATGCTCCATACACATTCATTACATCTACCACCAACGCTGTATAATGTTTCTCTCCCAGTACTTCAGTTTCCCCTGTCAGTATATTCCACCAATGCTCCATACTCATTCATACATCTACCACCAACGCTGTATAATGTTTCTCTCCCAGTATTTCAGTTTTCCCTGTCAGTATCATTCCACCAATGCTCCATACTCATTCATTCATCTACCACCAACGCTGTATAATGTTTCTCTCCCAGTACTTCAGTTTCCCCTGTCAGTATCATTCCACCAATGCTCCATACTCATTCATACATCTACCACCAACGGTGTATAATGTTTCTCTCCCAGTTCTTCAGTTTCCCCTGTCAGTATCATTCCACCAATGCTCCATACTCATTCATACATCTACCACCAACGCTGTATAATGTTCTTCTCCTAGTACTTCAGTTTTCCCCTGTCAGAATACATTCCACCAATGCTCCATACTCATTCATACATCTACCACCAACGCTGTATAATGTTTCTCTCCCAGTACTTCAGTTTTCCCCTGTCAGTATCATTCCACCAATGCTCCATACTCATTCATACATCTACCACCAACGCTGTATAATGTTTTTCTCCAGTACTTCAGTTTTCCCTGTCAGTTTCATTCCACCAATGCTCCATACCATTCATACATCTACCACCAACGCTGTGTAATGTTTCTCTCCCAGTACTTCAGTTTCCCCTGTCAGTATCATTCCACCAATGCTCCATACACATTCAATACATCTACCACCAACGCTGTATAATGTTTCTCTCCCAGTACTTCAGTTTTCCCCTGTCAGTAACATTCCACCAACGCTCCATACTCATTAATACATCTACCACCAACGCTGTAAATGTTTCTCTCCCAGTACTTCAGTTTCCCCTGTCAGTATCATTCCACCAATGCTCCATACACATTCATACATCTACCACCAACGCTGTATAATGTTTCTCTCCCAGTACTTCAGTTTCCCCTGTCAGTATCATTCCACCAATGCTCCATACACATTCATACATCTACCACCAACGCTGTATAATGTTTCTCTCCCAGTACTTCAGTTTCCTCTGTCAGTATCATTCCACCAATGATCCATACTCATTCATACATCTACCACCAACGCTGTATAATGTTTCTCTCCCAGTACTTCAGTTTCCCCTGTCAGTATCATTCCACCAATGCTCCATACTCATTCATACATCTACCACCAACGCTGTATAATGTTTCTCTCCCAGTACTTCAGTTTTCCCCTGTCAGTATCATTCCACCAATGCTCCATACTCATTCATACATCTACCACCAACGCTGTATAATGTTTCTCTCCCAGTACTTCAGTTTCCCCTGTCAGTATCATTCCACCAATGCTCCATACACATTCATACATCTACCACCAACGCTGTATAATGTTTCTCTCCCAGTACTTCAGTTTCCCCTGTCAGTATCATTCCACCAATCGCTCCATACCATTCATACATCTACCACCAACGCTGTATAATGTTTCTCTCCCAGTACTTCAGTTTCCCTGTCAGTATCATTCCACCAATGCTCCATACACATTCATACATCTACCACCAACGCTGTATAATGTTTCTCTCCCAGTACTTCAGTTTCCCCTTCAGTATCATTCCACCAATGCTCTGTTCTCATGTCTTCATCACCGGCGCTGTATAAACTTACCAATTTACAGTGTCGTTAAACAAAACACTCGAGAACCATGGCACTCCAGTTAAATTTGATGTGCCCTTTCGAGCAAGCTAGCCCCTTCCATGTTATGCATGAGACATATCATTGCACTATTGAATATATATAGGGTGTTTGGAAATAAAGAGTCCTTCTGTCTCAGTGCTTACCACGGTAATACGTTCACAAAAAGGTTAGGTTGAATAAAAACCCTTTAACGAACAGTGACTTCTACTACTGTGTGACACCTGTATCTGTCTCAGAATCTGTTTATGTGTTTCGTATGGTTATCAAATTGAGTAACGATCATTTCCTTATACAGCGTTAACAAAATGGCCTCTGTAATAGAGATGCATTGTGTTTGCTGTACAATAAACATAAAGTATGCCTAGTTAAATCGGGGCACGCGGTAGCGCAGTTGGTTAAGGCACTGCGCTACAAGTCGGAAGGTCGCGGGTTCGATTCCCGATGGTGTCATTGGAATTTTTTATTGACATAATCCTTCAGGTCGCACTATGGCTTGGGTCGACTCAGCCTCTAACAGAAATGAGTACCAGGAGTATTTCCTGGGGGTAAAGGCGGCCGGTGCGTAAGGTTGACAACCTTACCACCTTCATGTGCCGATTTTCTATAAATCTGGAGCCTCAACCTCCTGGAAACCTAAGGGCCTGTCCAGGCCTGTAATGGGATTGCTTTGCGTAGTTAAACAGCACAGTGTAAAGACATATAATCGATTGGAGGTATGGCCCTTATTGTTCTTTAACTTGGCATTAAATAGGAGTGATTAGCTTCATGCTTCGGCCTCTTTACCCTCGGGGAGTGAGTTCTTGTTACCTATTGGGCACGGCGATGAGTGTCCAAGCGCCGGTGTGGATGTGTGGAGAAGAGGAAGTTCTGTACTTATAAGGGAATAGACCACCGTCACTATAGTGACTGAGCTATACCAGCTCTTGTTTCTTGTGCGGTAGAAACAGGATAATTTAATATTATTTAGACAAGCTTGATGCATCGGGAGTGTAAACAGTTATTGATAGCTCAAGGGACTACGTGACAAGAAGCTTAAATGAAATTTAGTTTTTAACCTAAGGCCTTATTTTAGGCCGTGTCATGGCTCAGGCGGTTAGTCGCCGGCCTCTCACCACGGAGGCCCGGGTTCGATCCCAGGTCAAGTCCATGTGAGATTTGTGGTGGACAAAGTGGCACTGGGACAGGTTTTCCTCCGAGTTGTCGGTTTTCCCCTGTCGATTTCATTCCACTGGTGCTCCATTACAAGGAAAAACTTTTATCATCATCTTGTAACAGGGTTGCACAAAAAGCCTTAAGGCTGCGGTGCGTCCGTAGCATCAGCTGCGGGGCCCCCTCACAAAAAAAAAAAAAAAAAAAAAAAAAGGCCTTATTTTAATGGAAGTGCGTAATGGATACGGAACTTCCGCCCTTTTTGCTTTTTTGTTTCATTCGCTCCAAATTGGCGCTGAATTTTTTAGCAGTAATATTACTTTTGGTTTCTTTTTTAACGTATGTCATGCTGGCTTTTAATTGGGTAGAATGATGAAGACCCGAAATTAACTGTCTGTTTGCTCTCAGTTCTTTGGTATTCCGCTCGATAAAACTGCAGGCTTAGAGCAGGCAAACGAACAAATCTGCGTGAAGTCTCAAAGCTCTGTTCACACTGTCAGGTTTCAGCCAAGGTTCGCCACACGCAGTTCTGAGAACAGCTTTGGTCTTGGTCCTGGTGCAAATGTGAGACCGATACATAATAATGACCTGTAAAAATGTATGCAGTTAATAATACACTACACTGAAATGCAGTTGTTTCTTTTGCGTGCGAGTGAAATGCAGTTGTTTCTTTTGCGTGCGAGTTACTTCTATTATTTTACGTTATGTTATATCCAGTTACGATGTCAGCTTGTTATGAACTAAGATATCTAAAAAAATCTAAATATTTAGGACGTTACAGTTTTGTCAGAAACTGTATATTCTCTCCGCAAATTTAGCACGAAAATAAGGGAAGCTACCCACGCTGTTACGGTGAAAGCTGTTCTTCTCAGTCAAGGACTGTACATAAGGTCGCCATTCCCCATGACAGTTAATAACGATACCATTATTGTCCATAGGAATTATGGTGTTCTTCCAGCAGCTGATGTTAATATTCTGTGGTAATGTAACGCCGTGTAGTTTCGTATAGCTGTAGGCAATATATTTTGAAGGAACCTGATGCAGCCATCTTCAAGTTTAAACAGCCAAACAAATGGGAATCGATGGTCTTTGTAGGACCATCGATTCCCATTTGCCTTGTCATGGCAGCGCGAAATACCACGGTGAGCTGATATGGTAAAGCAAACCTATTGCAAGCCTGGACAGGCCTTTAGGGTTCCAGGAGGTTGAGGCTCCCAGATTTATAGACAATCGGCACATGAAGGCGGTAAGTTTGTCAGCCCTACGCACCGGCCGCCTTTACCCCAGGAAATACTCCTGGTACTCATTTCTGTTAGAGACTGAGTCTACCCCAGGGCCATATTGCGACCGAAAGGATTATGTCAATGAAAATTCCAATGACATCATCGGGAATCGAACCCGCGACCTTCCGGGTTGTAGTAGTGTATTAAATAATAAACTAACGACTCACCTCCCTTCGTAATTAGCAGGAGCACGTGTACGGAACAGCTGGGGCACATCTCACCCGACAGTGTGCCGATTTAACTGCTGAATATGCAGGGGGGGGGGGGGTGTGGGAGACTGCAGTGCGCAGGTAAATTTAGTGTGCAGTTTGGTAAATATTGTTTCAAAACTTCTTTCATTCAAAAGCGTCTTTTGACTGAGCACCGCCCGGGCAAGTTTCTGCATATTACACTGTTTTGTTTCAGACAGGAATCTATTTGCTGTTTTGATCTGGTGTGACTCAGCTGGTGTGACTCATCTGGTGTGACTCATCTGGTGTGACTCAGCTGGCGTGACTCATCTGGCGTGACTCAGCTGGTGTGACTCATCTGGTGTGACTCATCTGGTGTGACTCAGCTGGCGTGACTCATCTGGTGTGACTCATCTGGTGTGACTCAGCTGGTGTGACTCATCTGGTGTGACTCATCTGGTGTGACTCATCTGGCGTGACTCAGC
The DNA here is from genome assembly GCA_021186555.1 of Reticulitermes speratus. Classification (NCBI taxonomy): domain Eukaryota; kingdom Metazoa; phylum Arthropoda; class Insecta; order Blattodea; family Rhinotermitidae; genus Reticulitermes; species Reticulitermes speratus. The sequence goes on from JAJKFL010000427.1 coordinate 1,182,543, forward strand.
TGGCGTGACTCATCTGGTGTGACTCATCTGGTGTGACTCATCTGGTGTGACTCATCTGGTGTGACTCAGCTGGCGTGACTCAGCTGGCGTGACTCATCTGGTGTGACTCATCTGGTGTGACTCAGCTGGCGTGACTCATCTGGTGTGACTCATCTGGTGTGACTCATCTGGCGTGACTCAGCTGGCGTGACTCATCTGGTGTGACTCAGCTGGCGTGACTCAGCTGGTGTGACTCATCTGGTGTGACTCATCTGGTGTGACTCATCTGGTGTGACTCAGCTGGCGTGACTCATCTGGCGTGACTCATCTGGTGTGACTCAGCTGGCGTGACTCAGCTGGCATGACTCATCTGGCGTGACTCAGCTGGTGTGACTCAGCTGGCGTGACTCATCTGGCGTGACTCAGCTGGTGTGACTCAGCTGGCGTGACTCATCTGGTGTGACTCATCTGGGCCTCTCGATCAACGGCCTTGTGTGGACTGTCATCACTTTATCTGACAACTACGTTTGTCACTTCATGCCACTACACCGCCATGAGTGTGGGCCGTCGGCTGGGCGAGTTACGTTAATACGATAAACGAGTCGACAGGAAGTGGCAACCTGTAGTTGTCAGATGAAATACTGACACCATATAAATTCACTGAGCAGAGAACGCAAAGTGGAGCGACGACGGCTGTACAGTCGTGTTTACAAAGACGGAAGGAAAACGCAGTCCCTGGGGGGGCCTCTCCTTTTTTCAAACACAGAAATGAAACGCGGCGTTTTAAATACTTAACTAAGGAAGCGCTTCGTTTATTCATACGTAAAGGAGTGCAGGAGTATGGAGCCACGCCAGGTCTGCTCATTAATTAACGGAGGTATTTCATTACAGGCATGCCGAGTCAGCAAATTGTACTGACGCATTCACAAGGAACATTTTCAGAAATATGCCTTTCGAATGTGCCAGGTTTTGTCATTGGGATCCTCCATAGCTCAGTCGGTTATAGTTTCTAGGTTATGAGCTGCAGGATCTGGGGTTCGATTCCGGTCAGACGCAATAGAAATTTGTTTACTCCGAAACGTCTGAACTGGCTCCAAGGTCCACCCAACCTCCATGTTATCGTGGGTTATTTTCCAGGGAGAGAAACGACCTGGGTGTGAAGTTGGCCACTGACCTTCATGTAGTGCCCAATATGTTTCCGTTTGTCTACATAAACACTCCAGAAAGGTCAGAAGATTTTTTTTAATGAAATTTCGTAGAAGAAAGTTTCAATATAATTCGCAAACAAATCATGTTTTTGTTAAAATGTGACCAAAAGACTGAGCACTTTACACGGACACTTTACTGCTACATCAGGAGCACAAGTCAATAAATATTCATCCGAGCGAAAATAAAACTTCCGCCAAAACGGTTGAGAAAAAATGAACCTGCTGTTTTACGTAATATATGTACATGCCTACGGTTTTCCGTCCTTGTGAAGGTCCTGTGCGAGTTCTGACATTTCTACAGCGGAGTGTTCGAGGATATCCGTCGTCTGGAAAGCGACGCGACGTCGCTGGGTGATGTCCGACGTTTCGAAGAAAGGAAACGTTATGGATCACCGATCCTTGAAGACGGAGACGCAAGGTTTCTTCGAAATGTCGTGAATCACTCAACGTCTTAGCTTCAGACCGAAATTGCCTGTTGAGGTTCTGCTCTTAATCATGGGGAATGATCAATTACATAACATACACACATAGTCAACCATAAATCGTACTCTTGTGTATGTGTGTGTCTTCTACAGGTGCCGGAATCAAATTTCGTGTCGGGTATTTTGATTTAAAATATACGTGATTTTCTTCAGTCGATTCAGGCAATGACGAGGTGGTATTTTTAAGTTTAACATAACCGCCTCCTCGCAAATTATCGCCATTCACGAACGGTCACTTTCCGCCTGCATCTGCAGCAGAGGCAGTCATTGTATAGCCCAAAGTACGTCAGTCGAAGACAAGCGATCTCAGAGACCAGGCAGGTATTTGGCAAGTACATCCGAATACAAATGTTTGTCAAATAAACAAGTCGTGGGAACAGTTTCACAATTATTATCTTGCCTCCTTTAAAAAGGCGCAATTATTGTCGTCTTTGTGTCGTTCCCAGTCTAAGGTATGCCATTTTGTTGTTTCTCTGTTGCAGGATGGTTCCAGCTCGTTCCCTGTCACGCGCAGGCGCTGTGCTCATCATCACGCTGTCCCTAATCGCCGTCGTGCTCTGCGCGCCCGAAGAATCGCCCAAACGCGCCCCAAGCGGCTTCTTGGGCGTACGCGGCAAGAAGGATGCAGGTCTCACCAGTGATGAGTCGTACAATGACGTCATAGACAAGCGTGCCCCCGCCATGGGGTTCCAGGGAGTAAGAGGGAAGAAGGACCCCGACTTACAGCACGACGTTCTACAGGAGTTGCTGGAAAAGAGGGCGCCGTCTATGGGATTTATGGGCATGCGTGGAAAGAAAGATCCTATGGACTTTGATTATTTTGACAAAAGGGCCCCACCGCTGGGGTTTCAAGGGATGAGGGGCAAGAAGGACCTGGGGGAAGAAGACTCAGAAATGTTTAAGAGGGCTCCAAGTGCAGGGTTCCAGGGGGTTAGGGGTAAGAAAGATGGAGGGTATTATAGTGACAAAAGGTTTGGCTTTATGGGAATGCGGGGGAAAAAGGACATGGACATGGAAGGAGACGACTACCCACAAATGTTTTTCGACGATGATATCTGGGGAAACCAGGAAGAAGTTTTGGAAGATTCTGAGGAGCTGAACAAGCGTGTACCGGCATCGGGCTTTTTCGGTATGAGGGGAAAGAAGGTACCGGCGTCGGGCTTTTTCGGTATGAGGGGGAAGAAGGGTCCAGCAGCGGGCTTTTTCGCCATGAGGGGCAAGAAAGTGCCCGCAGTTGGTTTCATGGGAATGCGGGGTAAAAAAGGGTCCGAAGGACTTACAGATCGGGTAGAGGACTTGGACACGCTGCTGCAGTATCTGGGAGCCACGTACCAGCTCGGGCGCGACAAAAGAAATGGGGAAAGGACGCCTGGATCTAAGAAGACGCCCAGGGGGTTCCTGGCGACACGAGGAAAAAAGGATTGGCGTGCAGAGCAAGGTAGATATTGGAGTAGATTGTAAAGGTTGTGACGACGTTGTGTAGCACTGAGAACTTTGTGCATCGTCTGGAGATCTAAAATAACTAGATAACACGACGTTTCGGAAGCTGGATCTGCTTCCGTCCTCTGGTGAAGGGGCAGGAAGACAACTAAGCTGTTGGGTCCCTTAGATAGAGCTAACCTGAATCACTGCTCTATCTAAGGGACCCAACACAGTAGGTGTCTCCCTCTCCCTTCACCTGAAGACGGAAGCAGATCCAGCTTCCGAAACGTCGTGATTTTAGATTTCGGACGATGGATAAAGTCCAGAAACGAATTAGTTCTCAAAGATATCGGTGTGTTTGAGGACGGAATTGGGCGCTGAACTTTGCAAACGTTAGCAAGCAGTGGCGTATGTAAGACCTCCGCAGACCCGGCAACATGGGGGGGGGGGCCGAAAACCTACAGAGTACTGAAATTTTCTGTGGGCTATTTCGGTCTGCATTCCGCTCTTCAGACAGAAGGCATTGTTCTGAATCTCGTTTACGAGATCTGGCAGTGACTTTGTGAAAAAAATCTGGGTGCCCCAGTTATCAATTTGCGGGTCCCCCGACGGGGTTATCTACGCCACTGTTACGAAATGAGTACGAACGGTGGCTACGTCCGCCTTTGCGTTTATGGGATTCGTAAATACACGTTGTGTTAAAGTAGTGATGTAGAGAACGCAGCAATTAGCTGGTGATTTGGAAAGAAAAGTTCGGCTGGATGTATAGAAGGTTATGTTAGGCTGGTGATGTAGAAAGAAGGAAGGAAAAAGCAATATGAAGAGAGCCTGGGATGATGACAACATGACGATGTGTTGTGCAATGGCAGGCGGGTTTTGTTATAACTGGTGTGAACATTTGTCTTCCATAAATCTAAGAACGAACAGCCTTAACAATATAGACACACAAGGCCTGTACACATGCTCTCATTTCAGTACAGCACATTTTAGAGCGTCTGTGAGTTGCGTGGGTTACGGTTTCAGCTGAGAGAAAGAGTGAAAGATGAACTGGCAAGGGTTAGAAAGGATACGGCTGTGGTCTGCTTTAATGCAAAGCAGCATTTTTTTCAGATAGACATAAAGGATTCCGGAAGTTCGGAGTGAGAATAATTAGTCAACTGGTTGAGGTTTGAACCCGGTACCTCCACAAATAAAATGTACAGCTCGACTAAGACCCACAGTCGTCACGTAGAGACACACCCTCAGTCTCACACTCCTTGTTTTTCCTCCTGGCAATGTTGTTGGACCGCACGTACCATTGTGAACAGTGCTCCAATCAAATCAAAGTTGTTTCGGTCGTAAAAGATAGATGGCAGTTGTATAAAGTTTAAACGACAGACGTGGAAATACAGAACTGGGAATCAGAACCCAATTGTTGCTTTTGCATTGCTTGTATGGCTCTGCCATCTAACAGCCGACATCTAAACTAAAAGGCTCTTGTGACTCGCTTTTATTACGAAACCCCATAAAATGCGATCCTCGTGTCAATAAAAGAAGGATCAGAGATGAAATGTCTTCGAATCGTATATGATTACCCAGTATGGCATATAGCAGTAAGAATGTGGCACATAAAATACAACGTAACTTCGTGTCTTTAAAGCCCACTGGTAAGTACATGATACCTTTACATTCACAAATTCTACGTTCTACCCACACAGTGTATTTATAGGTTTTGTATGGATCTCAGAACAAACAGCGATTACTTCCCTATACAATATTAACTACGTTATCTTTGTAATAGAGACTGAGTGCTTACTGTGAAGTAGGAACTGAAGTTTTATATATCATAGTTCAATGAACATGTGCTTACATGGCTGCGCAATAGCTTACGCAGCTAGTCGTCGGTGTCTCTCATCACGAAGGTCCGGTTTCGATCCCGGACAATTCCACATGATATTTGTACTAGAGAAAGTGGCAATGGTACACGTTTTTCTCCCAGTACTTCGGTTTTCCCCCGTCAGTATAATTTCACCAATCCGCCATACTCATCATCACTTAGATGGACAAACAGGTGAGGCCTGGCAACCTTCCACAAAGCAATGCTCTTTCGGAAATCAGGGAACACCAAACAGAAAGGTACTTTTGCCTTTTTCAGGCTACAGAAGGTTAATATACATGCAAGCACAAGCAAGAACTCTTGGTTTTTTTCTCTTTATTGGTATCTGCACCTTGCAATGGTAGAGTGGTTTGTGAGTTCCAGTGACCCTGAGAGCTAAGCCGGCGGTAGCATTGCTACCAGTAGGGTCTCCCAAGCCTGACAGATCAAGAGGGTAGGAACCAGACGAAGAGAGATGCCTAGGAGATGGGAAATCCAATAAAAACTCCCCTGATGCCGGAAACAGCGACATCAGTAGCGACTTGAAGCACAGAGCAAATGATGCTCGAGATGGTTCATGATCGTGTAACAACAGGCGTGACCAGAGCGGTCTGAACGGCTGCTGTACTGCGATGTGGAAAGCAAATGGAAAAAACTGCCATATTATTACTTTTACTGGGTAGTCTGTTGCAGAAACAGAGACAAATGCGAGATGCTTCCTCTGGAGACAAAACATTCCGCAGGTAAACTACTCCTCCATTCGGATCTCCGGGGGGGAGTGTTTCTAGGGGAGACACCACAAAAGAACTCGCTTTGGAAGAGGCTACGGACCTATCGCAAGACAGACGACATATGTCATGTACTGTTTAGTGACACATCAGTTGCTGCTCTTGTGGCTTCAGGGTAATCTGAGTAAGAGCTGGATGTGCTTCCCTGTGACATCTGTACCCGTATACCAGGCTACACGATGTCAGAATTTATAAGACAAGAACGGGAATCGTCCCTGTGTGTGTGTATGTGTTTTTGTAAAATTATGCCCCCACAATATGAGTGAATGTTGACACTGTCACATCACAGTGCTTGGGAATTCCCTTCTGTTCTGACATGACACTGCATCACTGCAAGATCAGTCTCTGACGTGTCAGAGGTGCCACATTCATTTGAAACGTCAAGAAGTGATCACCCAGTGATGCAATATCACGTCGCCAGTGAACGAAATCCTCAACATGGATGAGATGGTAAGTGCATGTACTGTGGATGTTAGAGTTGAGCATTGCATACACTCTTACAGCCAGAAAATCTGGAGAAAAAAAAAATAGATATAATAGAAAGAATGTGAGGATGTGTGGTGGATTGAACTGACAAAGAGTAAGATGAAATTATGGGCTTTCGTGAACATGATGTCCGTCTTAATATTCTGTTAAAACAGGGAATTTTTATTGAGCTGAAAATATCTTTCTAGTGAAAATCCTAGGCACTGCAGTTTGTGAGCTATTTATTATTGTGCAGAAACAAAAAGAATGTTGGTTTGTTGGCCTTTTGGCTGTTTCACTACATGAAACGCAAGGTGAGGAATCACTTACAAGAGGGATCAAAGAAATCACTAAACTGGACGTTCATCCCAAAGATATTCAGACTGAATTGAAGCAAGGATGAATAAATGACAGCATGCTGGACAATTTGCAAGTCTGCAGAGATGTGAATGTGTTGCTGTTTGAGTGGTTCCCGACATTTCAAAGGATCGCAGTGCCTTCAGTTTGTCAGGAACTAATTGCCCGACAACAAAGTGTCAAGTTCCAGAATACTTGAATCTTCAGCAACACAGCTGTGAGAACCTAAAGCTTTGTAGCGTGCTGATGTAGTCGTGTCTGTTTCAGTTGTGCTGCCCTCACAAGAAACTGAAGCCGAGCCCCACACATCCCAAATCTCAGACAGTCAGTAAACCGACATGCCCCGCAGTCTTCCGCTGGCCACGGACTGACATCAGCTGCACGGGTGCATCAGTGCTACAGCTGTCTGTTATCATAGAAATCGTGACCAAATTAACTTAAAAGAATCTACAAAAATATCAACTGTGAAACTTTGTTCCTTGGTTAGTTGTCATATCCATCATGGTCTCCAGTCTGATATGAAATATCTATAGCTGCAATACCAGTTTATCGCATATCTCCCCATACGGTCTGTCGTGTCTATAATACATGTTACTTATTACCCTAATCCTACATCTTTCCAAAAATAAACCCAATTGTGGGGTGAAACTGTGTTGGAGATGTATAAAGGGACAGCCTTTGAGATCAGAATTCTCTTTGGCAATGATTACAACATAAAACACCTTTTCTCTGAAATTGAACAATTTTATTCATCTTCCCTGCAATTTTCTATTGATTTCATTGAGTAATTTAAAAAATATAAATTTATTTATTTAAAAATATGATTGGAAGAATGAAGTGAACATTTTTATTATTTTGTACAACCACACATTCTATTTACATTTGATCATGTCAGCTTTTAAAAATTTTCATATCAAATTACATAACATTGATCCACTTAGAATGAGAACTAATGAAAATAAATATCCCTCAAGGGGGAAACATTTCTTGTCATTCAACGTACGGCTGTTATTCTGTAAAGTGCTAATCACTTCCGGTTTTTCCAAATTTATTTAAGACTGAAGTCTGAGACATGCAGAAGTATTTCTGGTAAGGCCTCTCAAACTAATAAGAACTTAGTTCTGAGAGTGTTGCTAAAATCAAAGGAATAATATATTTATAAATAATTATATTGTTTTAAACAGTTACTCTAACCAAATTTCGTACAAACTGTGATCATAACAGAATATGTTGCATTTTGTTCTGAGTAAGTATATACTTATATTATTGCGTTGTAATGGGCACTGAAAGTGAAACATGTAAGTAGAGTGTCTGCTGGTAATAGTGTGTTACAGCAATATGGTACATTAACCCTTCATCCTCAGGAAATATCTCCATTCCTTATCATTCCATAAAAAAATGTTTAATAAAACAGATAATAATGTAAGTAATGCGTCCTTACACATTGAAACGTGTAATCAACGCAAAACACGACATATCCAGCCCTACATTAAGTATAAATGTCAAATTACATTGTATAATATTAAAAACATACATTTTATTTGAAAATATTTTAAGAAAACTGTTTAATTCTTCTTTGTATCTGTGTCCAGAATATATTGTTATTATCAATAATGAAATCCTCTCTTTACCCATGTTAATATAATTTATTATTTATGTATTGTATACTAGCCAAGTTGTATTTTTTGTCAAGAAATGTAACATGTTGAACCAAAACAAATATATTATATTAGCCCTATTCATTACTAATTATATGTAATATATAGCTTACAGCTTTCCATCTCAATAAAAGACCACTGCAGCAATGAAGTCATGTAGGAAACCTTACATTTTTAATTATTACTTTAGCTTTTATCTCATTACATAATCAAGATGTAGGAAGTGTAATAGTATGATACCTCCTCCTGTTCAGATGGCCTCAGTAGGGAATTCCTGAAACTGGGCAAGTACAGACAACTGAGGTAAGCATCTAGCCATTTGCTTTCTTGGTCAGTGAGGGAATATGTTAGTTTCTTACAGATTAATTAAATAGCTAATAATCTTATTATTCTGTCAACTCATTGGTTTATAAATCAGTTTCTTTTTTCACCACTTAATTTTCTAGATTCTTAGTTAGTTCCTTTGTTAATCTTGAGGAAGGATGGCATTTGGAATACCTGTATGGATAAAAAGTTATAAAATGAATATGGAACTTGCAATGAGGTGAGTGGATATAATGAGGCTGCATCTGCTCTGGTTAAGGTCCAGTGGCAGGGTCGTGAAGCTGACTATTCACCTGCATCTAGCACCGAAGTTAAGAATGGGTGCAGCTATACCTCCACTTCCCCTATATGACTTCGTGGAATGTACAGGGACAACTTTTCTTCTACAGTGCTAAGGCTTACACTACATGAAGCTCACCAAAAATGTACAAATTTCCTCTAAAAGTCTTAATTTACAGAAGATTTGGTATACGACATGCTGAGAAGCTGGTAAGCTCGGTAAGGGCAAGAGGTTTCCCTCTTCTCTAAAACATCCAGACTGGCTCTGGGGCCCACCCAGCCACATAGAGGTAAAGTAGGCAGAGTGTGAAGCTGACAAATCACCCCCCATCTACTGTCAAGCTTAAGAATAAGTGGAGCTATACCCTGGCTTAACCATGGGCTTACATGGTGTGTATAGGGACAGCTTTATCGCATTTGACATGACACACTATTAAATTACAGATCTCATTACCGCATTTAACTTTCATTTGAATTTTCCAGTAACTGAAAATCATCCATATATTGATTTCTGTAAGCATTTCCCTACATAAATTGTGAGTGAACAGAGGTGGCAATGGATTATATACTGTTAGTCATTTGAAAACTGATGTCAAAAAAATAAATAGTTTTCTATCAAGACTACAGATACCTGTGAATTACACTATTTCACATTACCACAGAAACAAATTTTTGGGCACAAGTGGAGACCTGTTGTAAGAGAGTGTATCGATTTAGTACGGTAGTTAAATGGCAAACTGCCTCCCATAAGAGTGCATCAAACAAATAATAAAGGCATAAAGAAAAAATGCAATTATATATTCTGGTTCTTCATCATTGTTTTCCACACCAAATGTTACTGACCTTAATCTTGTTGCGTTCTCCATGCATGACCATAACTACTGATATTCTAACATGAATAACCATGTACATATTTGCTAATTAATATCCTCTGTTGTTGGATTAGAAAGTATACACCATTTCTTTATCGTGATATTGCCTGTGTCTTATATAAGGTATTCTTCTTTGTGCCAGTATTGAGGCAGCCCACGCTGATAATGGTGAAACTCTGACAAACCTGATGCTGGGTTGTCTCTTGAGTCATGACTTGACAAATCCAAAATGCAAGGTTGCATAATATTTTCCACACTAGCCTAATTATATAAAATGTATGTATATTTCTGCTTGTTCCATCAGTCATTGCGACACAGAAATGTTAACCTCTGACAGTGCATATTCAGTGGGTTTAATGGTCATTTTCTGCTGTATGTATTATGATGAATTTTTGTGGGTATCGTGCTTGCATTATCATTACATGGTTTGTGTGTTGGTTAGAAGGTGGCAGGCTAATCCACACAGATCACCTACATATCATGATGTTGGAAACTGTTTTTGCCCATACAAAAAAAAAATAAAAGTTTGTCATTCAGTTTTACATAAATTATTAGTAACAGGCCTTTTGAAGTAAAATCATGACATTAACACCAAGCATGTTCAGCCATTGGGCTCTGTAAGCCTTTCGTTATCATCTTCATGGTCTCAGTTCTCAGTGGTGCTGAATACAATTAAATACGACCTCAGCCAAGAATACAGTGAAACTGCATGCGCATCCCAGAAGAACGGTGCTAAACGCCACTTTAAGATGGGACAATTTAAACACAAAATACATGTCACTGTCAGCGGTAGCAGATGCCATGAATTTGACTTTACTTTGTAACAGCACACTCCAGTTCAGGTCTGACCAGTATTTCTCACCAAGCCCTCCTTCCAGACAGCGCTGAATTAATACATTGAACCTGTCCAGCAAGGGACTTCCTTTCTGTAAATACATACCGTACATTACTGTAGATTGAAAATCGTAAAGCGAACACACGTATTTGTCATCATATTCAGTTATACCTGTGCCTGAAGCAACATATTGCATGTGATGCTTACTTGTCTTTAATGCAATACTATGCTTTTCAATCAAAGTCACCAAACATTCATCATCCCTGCAGTTCGCTTTCTCTTTGTCTGTTGCAAATTCTTTCATAAACTGATCAAACACAAAAACTTGTATTCCAGCCTCCCCGAGTTCCTCCATGGTTTCAATCCGCTTCTCATACCCTGGTTGGATAAGGAATGAAGTAAAGAAAGCTTGAAACACAATGTTTATGGCAAAACAGTACCAAATGAATGTCAAGAAGAGAATTCGAAGTCTGTAGTTTGTGGGCATAACTGGTGCTGAAACGCCCAGAAAAACAGCCCAGGCAGAGTAGATGCAGCGACTGAGTGCTCTGAAAAATGCAGAGTCTACCGACTTTGTGTTGCGTGTAGCTTTGGCTGTGATGCAGAGCAGAACAGCTGTTAGAATGAATATTGTGACCACGGCCAACCACACAGAAGGCATAAACACTTGTGTTAAACCGTCTGTTCTCTGAAGTGGTCTGGGACAAGGTATGTAACATTGCACACTTGTGTATACATAGGCCTTCGTTGGATCACCATCTATCACCTGATAAAATCTCATAGGAAATGCTCCAATGACCACATCAGTTCTTCCCTCCTCCAACTCAATCAGTATCTCCAAACTGCTCTGTGTTGGTGGAAGGAACTTGACAGTCATGTTCATGGCTGCTGTAATGAGATGAAGATATTCTATTTCTAAACCCCTGAATGTGTACATGGTGCCATCATCCTTATCAGATCTATCTTCTGCCATTATCACAAAAGGTGGGTAATGTTTGGCAGAAACTTTGATAGGGCAACCCATCAGATCATTGGGAATCTTTTTAGGAAACAAACAAGCATTGTTTGTGAACTTCCCGTCTGACCATTGGTCAAGGAGAATGACATCATTCATGTGTCCGCATCGTCCCGATCCATATGGAAACCATGTGTACAAATCAAGTGTTGGGTTCTCCAGTTTATGACTGCTTTGCACTAAGATCAATACACTTACAATCCTTTTGGTTTGCCACAAGAATTCTAACACATCCATAGCCAGTGACTGGGGGAACTCTGAGTTACAGTTCATTACAATGAGCATATGCTGCCTGTATCTGTTCCTGGAATACTGGTTGGCCCTCAGTGTGTCCAGCTGCTGCTTCAAAGAGACAAGTATGTTGTTGTCTGTATCTTCAGGCCAAAGGAAAATAACGTAGTTATGAAGTTTTGGATAGAAATCATCATAAAACAGGCCTGCTGTATCAGGTAATGTTTCTGTATATTTTGACTCAGAAATCAGAACAGGATAGCGTGTCTTTAGATTTATGTTCTTCAGTACAAGGTTGACAATTTCAAAATCTTCATATTGTACTGATGTGGGGGACAGTGTGCGTTGTGTGACGGTGCGTTGAGTGCCTGGCATTGATACAGCCACCTGATGTTGTGGTGTGAAATGTTGGTGCACAATAGTGTCCACACAGGCCACCATTTGGTGCAGGACTGTAGTTAGCAGACTGTTGCATGTTACACACAGCAGCAGTATCACGATCATTGCAGTGTTGATTGACTTCATCCTGCAAGTATGCACAGTATTTACATACTGCTAACACTCAAATTCAGTTCTTAAGAAAGGAACAATATATTCCTTCTAAATATTTGTAACCACCCACAAAACCAGAATCCAGAAGACCACGATGGAAAAATTATATATTATAGTAAAACCCTGATATAATGTTCCCGCATTTAGTGAAATCCCGGATTTAGTGATGATTTTTTCATGTCCCTACAATAGCTCCATATAAACAATGTACCTCGATTTAGTGAAATATATTCTAATCCCCCAGCAATTCATTAAATAGGGGTTTTACTGTACTTGTAAGGGGAGAAAAATAACTTGGAGGGAAAGTATAAGGACAAGAAAGAGAAGGAGAGGGAATAATAAAATAAATTGATTAATTGTAAATGGGAGCTCATGAGAAAAATAAGAAATGTTGCTGTACAATGCACACCTCAGTCAAGAAGAAATTTTGGGAGGGATGAAAGATAATTTGGTCATACAGGGATGATTTTGATATCCATTTGTGAGGCACTGCGATCAAGTATCAGCTACCACACTGACCATCCTGACACGTGGTTTTTCGTAATCTTCTCAGACCTTCATGCAGACATCGGGTAATTCCCGCTAGGCCACAACTGTTTCCTTCCACACAGTTTCCAGTGTGTAACAGACTACTCCACACCTTATAGTCTAAGTCAGCGGTCGCCAACCATTCGGACCTCACGGACCACTAAACTCACAATTTTGAATCCCGCGGACCACTAACATGAATTTTTTTTAAAAAGGTACAAACATCTATAAAATAATGATCATAAAAGTTCCATTTTATTAATATGAAATGCACTTGTTTAATTATAACAAAATTATTAGTGTGATATTAATATATAATGAATATTGTGAATATAGTGAAACAGTATAATAAACATAAAAATTGCAAATAATGTCCAAATTTCTCCACGGACCACCAAAATTTTCTCGCGGACCACCGGTTGGCGACTGCTGGTCTAAGTCACTCAATGTCATGTAAACATAAGGTAGCTGTATCAGCAGTGCAACTTGAAGACGTCTCAAGTGCCTGAACTGCGACAGTACAGATATATAAGAATTACCTGCTGAATGGAACTCTTGACCTGCATGGGCACACATTGGACGATGTCACAGCCAATTGTGTTGTCACTGTTCCTAGAATTCATAACATAATGCCCACAAATTGACATAGTGCTCCCCTCTGTAATGATATTGTTTGTGTAGTGTTTCGACTATTACTTCATGGCTTGTTTTTATATTGATCGACTGTAATGTCATCTGCTTTACTTTAACAGTTTTAGCCCATCCCATATTATTTCTTGCTATCAATAATCAGGAAATACCTTCAACAACAAATAATTACCATAAATCGCCATGAAAGCAATTTGCCCAAACCCACTGATACATGATTTTACAGGAGACAGAAAATATTTTAAGCAATTTGTTGTGGATGCAACATTTTGACAGAAGGTGTGTTTGTAACCCAGCTGTCTAGTAAAGCGGGAATCTCAGTTTGACAAATTGTGAGGGTTATGACAAACTGCAGTTTCATGAGCGAAATGTTGTCTTCCTCAATGTCACAGTGTTACAATTTTTTATTTTTTGAGACTTCAAGTTCTCACAGTGGTAAACATTAAGATTAAGGGTCTTCTGAAACGCTGAGGCCTTGAGGTTTGTTAAGCAAGTATCAGAGTTTTGGAGGAATCTTCTGCCACCAATGTCAGGGTAAAAAGTATATACATCTATGTATACCGTATGTAAAGTTCTCTTCGAGATATTTTGGCAAAATCACCAAAGGCATTAAAACTTTGTCAGCAGTTATATTAAGAGAAATATTCCAAATATGTTTAAAAGTTACTGACCTGGATTTTCGAATTATTACAAATTATCCAGTTGCCCCGGAAGTCTGCAAATTGTGTTCTGTATTAAATTATGCTTTCAAGTAGCTGAGATTGTGTACGTTCAAATGGTGGGCAGATCACTGAATGACGATTTGAAAAGAAAGGATGTGGAAGAAAGTACTCGTTCTAAATTCATCTAATATATTGGGAAAGAAATGGAATATACATACTTTGGTGCCCTAGCATGAAATAAGGTTTTGTTACAAAAATATGTAAGTTTACAATATGACGTTTGAATATTTGAAATCATTATAAAGGTTGCTGTTCACAAATCGTCTTATAAGTTTGGTGTTGAAGAATGGTTGCACTGAATTGTTTTTATTTGAACATCATCCATACAAAAAATTGTATTATGCCATAAATTGCTACCATAATTTCTAGACATTTACAAATAATGTATGAATACTGTACAGATTACTCTATCTAATTTCTTTGAGTGTATTGAAAAACTGATATATTTCCAGTAATGAAAATTGCCTGAATGAAGTAGATTTTTTGCAGAAGAGGTAGAAACAGCTATTGCTGAAGTCAAACTGCTTTATGAAATTGTTGTGCGTGTGTGTGCGCGCGCGCGCGCTTGTGTGTGTGTAATGTTGACCAGAATATTGTCGTACAAATGTATTGTGTTCATTATTGACAGATAATTGCAATTGGCATCGTAATTAATAGGCTATTGATTCATCGCCTTTTAATGACACCGTTTGAATTGCCATACATGCTTTTGTTATGAGCTATTATTGCGCATATGTGTGTTATGTGTATTGCCGCATCATTTTCATATGTCGCATTGCAGTGAATATGCAATACCATCACATAACACCTCGCAACATGACGCTTTCCACTACCATGATCCGTTAGTAACACCACTGCGGTGACCCATTACATCTCGCCGTCGCACGCCGCTTCTGCAGCTCTTTTAATTTTTCGATGTTAGGGATCGCTCGATGCTACAAACGTTCGAGTTCATCGATAGGTGATCGATAGCATGTAACGAGTATATTCGTAGTTTATGTGGGAAGCTGTATGCATAGAGAATCTGTGGCATAGAGTGCGGTGGTTAGATGAGGACCAGTGGTGGTGAGCTAGATAATCTGTGGTGGTGAGAGTGAGTCTGTGGAGGTGAGTGACCTGCAGTGACTTGCTATGATAATGTAGGTTACATGTGAGTGTAGCACGAGTGTTGCTACTCTATATTGACGTTTTAAAGACCCGCGTTGGCAAACGCACGTAGGAAAACACCCGTGGAAAATTATTGTATGTATTTAGGAACAACAAGGAAATTTACTGTATTTTTAGGACTGCTGTATAATCTGTTTTCTTTTCCACAAAATGCCGTTTATTTCATAATTGTGTATTTTTATGTTCAAATGATGCGTTTTTAAATTGTGTTTTAAAAATCAGTCCTAGACAACATATAATGTATTTTAAAGTTCATAATACAACGGGGATGTGTTACCTCAAAGTAGTAGGTTTTTCATAAACCATGCGCTGAAATTTAAATACGCGCTCCGATTGATGTAGTTAATGTAGTTACGTACATTTTTAAAGTTTCGAAGACGCGATCCTGTCATTTTCCTGTTGTATGATGTTCAACTTTGAAAGAACAAGCATCTACCAGTATACTCAACATTCTGACAGTGAAGAAGAACGGCTTGCAAAGTTGAAAAAAATCCTGAACTCCTTAGCAACAAGAATCCCAGTAGTTCTACTGAGGAGAGTCGAAGAAGTATATCCTAATCTGAATGTGGTGAGTGTTAATCATCATGCCGGCTATTAATATTGTATGTGAAAGTGGCTAATCAGAAATGTGCGATTGCTGTCTTTAGAACACTGGTAGGCACATTATGTAATATTACACCTCTGTAGTGCCAGAATGTGTTTATTTTGAATCATTACATTTGATTCCCTATTAAAGACATAACTTCCATTGTTGCTTTTGCTCATAGCCCCAGTCACAGTCCTCCTTGCTTATATTTATATGCTCAGCTCACTCCATTTACATTGAATTTCTGTGTGAATGTTGATATAACCTATATTCCAAACTGTATGGGGTCACATTCCAGATAACCATTAATATTAATTAATGTTTACTGCTGTAACAGCCCTATAATGCATCATAGAGACTCTTAATTCATATTTCCTTTTCATTATATAAATTGAAGTAAATCTTCTTCTTTGTTCATTTCAGAATGTGAGAACAGATAATTCTGCACATAGCTCTGCCCCAATGAGCAAGGCAGCATATGGAAATGGAGGGTATAAACATGTTAAAAGAAGCTGTGATTTCAACGTACATGAAGAGTCAGAACCAGAAAACTTGGCTGAAGAGTGCAAGGTCATTGATAAATGTCAGAACATGAAAAGTGAGCTTGCAGAATATGACAGTGATAAATGTGACAACACAGGAGCTGGGCTCACAAGATATAAGCATTCTGAGCGTTATCCATGTAAATTGTGTAATAAGTCGTTGCGAGGAAGTTATATGGCATTGCATATGATGATGCACATGGGCACTCTGGCCCATATTTGTCAATTCTGCGCAAAACAGTTTCCCTTCAAATCGAATCTGAAGGTACATTATCGGCGTGTACATGGCATTGAGTAGTCCATAAGAAATGGAACTGGCACTGCTACAGGAAGAAGGAAAGCAGATTAAGGTTTGTTTAGAAGGTATGGTACACACATTGATTTATCAGTAACTTTGTAGTAAGACTATGCGGTTTGGTTTTTGTGATTGTATTTGAAACTACTCTTCTGGGACATGTGAGTGGACTTCATCTGTATGTTTAACATCTTCATATCTAGTACGTCTGCTACTGCCTCATATCAACAGTTCGTTAGCATTTTCATTGTTTCACAATAAAATGAGTATCAAATTATCTGTATGTTCAAGAAATCACATGCATTATCTAATAACAGATGGGCCAGGCTAGCGTAGTTGGTATAGCGACTCGCTACAGGCTTGACAGTCTGGGGATCGAATCCGAGTGGGAGGGGGGGGGGGGAGATTTTCCACACCCGTACAGACCGGGCCTGGGGCCCACCCAGCCTCCTATAAAATGGGTACCGGCTTTCTTTCCTGTGGGCAAAGCTGCCGGGGCATGGCGTTGACCACCCACATCTAGTGCCAAGGTTAAAGACAGACTAGAGCTGTACCTCTACTCCCCCTCTGGGCCTTCATGGCTTGTTCTAGGGTGCACTTTACCTCCTACTACTACCTAATAACAGAGGAAGAAACTGTTTGATCAAAACATTTTCACAAAGAACAATTGATGGCATTGTCAGAGCACCATCTTAACATTTTAAACCTGTGTGGTAATTGAATAAATTAAATGACATGATCAAGGTTATTATTGTATGTGAATATCCACACAGTGCCGACGCTTGACAACTTTAATTTTAAAGTTGGCTGCTAGGCTTTTGAGTGCATGTAGAAAGTTTCTTTCAGTGAAATTTATTTGTCTGATCTAACCACTTGGTCATCCATGTATTGCCTGTGTGAACACACTTCCTTATGTAATGCCACTTGCATTATCTCAGTGTCCAGTTTCCTCCAGTTACATTCACCCTCAGTTCAGTGATCTAATTCATGCCCATATGGAGAAACATTAAACAGAAATTTCATTACAGATATAGTTCCTTGTATTGGCACTTTTCTCATTATATCGAGCACTCGATTACAGCTGAAATTATGACACACAAAATTTACTATTTTTTTGTTAGAAGTGGAACATCTTACATGTGTAAAATTCCTTGATAACAGTCACATCACTTAAACCTACTGTTATCGATTGAAATTGTAAAACCAGTAGGGTTAAAAGCGACTTACACCAGATCACTTCCTTTCAACTTTGGATCACTGGAATAAGAGACAAAAATCAAATAACATACAACAATCTTCTTGGGTGGGTTACATTTGCCTTAACTGCTATTGGATGGTAGCATATTAAAAGTTCTGTTGAAAATGGCTGCTCTGTTTGGGGCAGCTTTCACTTTGGTTTCAGTCTCTTCATTTATCTGTTTTTCCATTATGAGTTTAGCTTGCATTTGGCCCATCATTGCAGTCTGTTGCTCCCTAAGAGGTGCAGCTCCCTTCTCTACAGCTGAACGTTCCAATATTGCCTCTCTGCTTCTTCCCGTTTCTTTTTACGCTCTGCTTGGAGACGGCGCTGCTCTTCTTCCTATTCCTTGAGTTTGGCCAAACGGGCTGCTTGCTCTTGTTTTCTGCGTTCTTCAATTTCTGCTCTCTTCTTCTGGGCATGCTCCTTCATTTTATCTTCATGGTCCTGCGTGACCTGTTCCAATTCCTCCTCCTTTACCTTCTGCATGTGCAATTCTGTATCCTGTGTCTGTTTCTCGAGCGCTTCTTGAGTTTTTAAAACTTTCAGCATTTTCTCTTCACGCTCCCTCATTTTTCTCACCTGTTTCTTTCACCTCCTGTTTCCTTTTCTTCCAAGCATCTTCCTCCTTCTCTGTACAGCTTTTTATATCTTCTTCTTTCTTCTCTCGTATACCTTCTAATGCAGGCTTGAGGGTGTGTTTGCTGATGAAAGATTCTACGCTAACTACAATGTTGCCTGCTTGTTTGTTTACCAACAAACGTCCTTTCGAGGAATTGCCTACAGCAAAAGTAAGAGAACGACAGTGTGCATTTGTGTTGCTCATATTATTTGCTGGCAACAGTGTCTTTCTATATTTCTCATAGTAATGCAAGCCACGTGGAGTATTAACTTTGGGTCCTGTGACGGAGGATATGGAATTCTCGTTGCTCATTTCTTGCTCTTCTGCTGTATCCAGTTCTAAACTCTCTTTTGCAAGAGATATCTTCTGTGCTGTAGCCACTGATTTTCAAGATGCCCACCATTTGCTTAGGGACTTCACATTCTTTGGTACTTCTCGGCTTGTGGCAGCTTTGGACGTAGCCCTAGTTTTTGTTCACATAACGCTCATTGTCTGCTCTGGTCCCTTCAGTACTATTTTTTCTTACAGTACGTAAGCTTTCAAATGCAGCCATCCACAGGTTCACGGCAAATGGCCTGAACAAATGTGTGGACTTTTGCAGCTCTGCCACTTTCTTCATTGGAGAACTCTGAAGTGCGGGTCTTAAATGTGATGTAACGCACTGGTTTCGAACTGTGTCACATTCCTACACAGGACACATCAATACATGGCACAGGGTATGTACATAATATTGAGCGGTGTATATATTATATATATATATATATATATATATACGTGACGTTTTAACATATTTTTATTCTGCCCTAATTTTAAATTTTAACCACATTCACAGTGCTTGATCCTTCTGGATCGAGAACGTCAATATTAGATGACTGTATACATATCACAACACATATTGTAAACGATGGCATATTAATGAATTTTAACCAAGAATACGTCAACATCATACTGGCTATAAGAACCATATTATTATACTAATACCTGCTATTATATATTTGTGACACTGTACATGGAGAATTGGTGTATTAATGTTATATATTCCTTCATATTGACATCTCCCTGAGGATGGTGATTTATTGTTGAAACATGTAGGAGGGTTCTGTTTATGGATAACTTATAATTTTAGTGTGTACATATGTTGGTGTATATAAATGATTGTAAGCACAATGCACAGAATGAATAATATTCACGTAGACTGCTTTATGTGAATGCACACAGTGCAGCACCTGCTGCTTTTCCAGTTTGCTGTGAGTCGGGGTCCGCACCTTTTATTTCAATTTATCGCAGTTAATATTAGGTTTTTACTCATCATATTTACAGGTGCTGGAAAGAGTTTTCCTTTGTCTTGCCAGCACGTCACATCTAACACACCTGTTTGTTGCTCATTGAAGCTTGATAGGTTAAAGCAAGCCAATAGGAAGTTATTATTGGCTGTTATCCAATAAAATAATACAAATAAAGTGTGTTGTACGTAGGACGTCCAGAAAGTAAAGATACAAAAGCAATAACATTTTTTAAAAATATTTATTAACAAAATCGAGTGAAAAACTCTGTAACACATACCTTTAGCTATTTTTCAACATAATCACCACCTTTGTCAAGGTATTTGTTTAGCCTGGGTACAAGTTTTTGTATTCGGATGTCATAGAACTCTGCCGCCTGTGCACGCAACCACGTAGTGACTTCGTTTTTCACCTCTTCGTCTTCGTGACACTTCTGGCCGGACAGATGATTCTTTAAATGCAAAAACAAGTGGAAATTGCTGGGAGCGAGGTCTGGGCTGTGAGCGGTATGGTCTGAGGTGATTTCCCTTTCCCTCCCACCCATGTTGTATCTTTACTTTATGGATAACCCTCGTAGTTAATACTGTATGTTTCATTCCTTGTTCTTTACATAAATACATTTTTTATACAACTGAATAAAGAGTGCTGTCTGGATGATCATCAGAGTGTCTGTCTGAGCATGAGGCATGAGCATACGAAGTACTGTTTATGGTGACAGCATGACCCATGATCCAGAGAGGGACTGGACCCTGTTGTCATGTGTAATAAAGCAAATAAACTCTCTAAGCAATAACATAGCATGGATTTTGAGACCAGTCTGTAATCACTGTAACATCATGTCTTATTATTGACTTTCTGAGCTTGACAACTCACTCTTGAGTTCAGATTCATACAGGCAACCAGAGGTAAAGTGGTCAGGGTATGAAGTTGACCATCTAGTGCTGAGGTTAAGAGTGAGGGCAGTTATACCTCTACTGCCCCGAAATGCCTTTATGGTTTGGACAGGGATAATTGTACCTTTTTAAAAGCAAGGTGTAAAGCCATAACAGAGTTGGTGACACCATCCAAGGTAGAGCAATATATTTCATCAGGCTGTCTCTTCTAACATAAACATTACTGCTGCGAAACAATCTGTTGACAGTTGCACCCCGTCAACTTCCATCACAGCCAAACTTGCTGTTGCTCTGTGTACCTGTGTCAACAAGGTCTTGGGGATGCTACAGCAAGTGAATGTGAAAACACTATTTTCCACTTATGGTACATATTGTGTCATCATTAACTAGTTTATAAATAAAGCACAAAGGTTCAGCCGTGGTGCTGTTTCGGCATTGTAATTAACCTCATGTTTACCCACATAGTTACACTTGAGTGACAGCAAGTCTCTACTGTTGCATTGTTATGTTATATTTAGATCTTCTCTGTTGTACATATACTGATAAATGAAAGTACATTCTTTGGTCAAAGAAGGCCACAGAAGAGCACAAGGCAGACCAGGCTAACACAATGTAAGTGTAACTTTAGAATGTCTCGGAGATGTAGTACAGTTGTTAGGACAGAGTGGCCAGTGTTACCAGCTGTATATCTGCCTGCAGGACTTGCTTGTGACTGTTCTTTGATCTCAGATTGCATGTACTCAGCCATCTGTCTGCCAGTGTTGTCAATGAATTACCCAATTTTAATTTTTGATTGGAGTGCATATGATACAAAATATGGGCATTTATTGGTAGAAGGTTAAGAATAAAAAAAAAACAATTTCTTTCACCATTTCACATATTTCCTTTGGAATGAATAGTGTGATGGCATTTGGTGTAATTGGTCAAGACCAATTTTGTGTTTATTAGTCAATCACTGAAGCTGGCTTGCCCTTTCCACAGGCTACCCACAAACCTGGGGTCTCAGCCATGATGTGTGCATGTGCTGTACTTTGAATTACATGTCAAATAAATGTCTATTTGATGGCCAAGAGCATGTTTCTTCAGACAGTTTCTCTCCCAATCCTAATATTTGTATGGTGCATTTTTACTTTATTTGAAAAAATGTTGTTTAGGCTTTTGTTCCTGTTTGGTATTATGGTACAGACTACTGTGGTGATGGATGCCTACAGATTGTCAGGAGACCTGGGACTTCAATGCCATCTGTCCACATATACTAATCCCCCCACACACACATATTCTGTTGGCTGCAATGAATCATGTCGTCTGTTCATCAGTTGTCATCTCCCTGCAACATGTATGCACGTCAAAATGTCAGTTTCTGGTGGTCTCAGATCCGTCTCACTTTATATGAGGTTGAGCCCTTGTTATTCAGGTGTCATCATTTATGTGCAGTATGGTAAGGGTAGCCAAAAATCTGTCTAAACACACCTTGATTGTTTCTGCATAATTTGGTCTAATAAATGGATGAACTTGTCCTCCATGCCAATCATGCTGAATTGTAAAATTAAAATTAACTTCCTATAAGCATAATAAAGGCAGTTAAGTAATTATAATGAGGTAGTGGAAGGTGCCCCATAGATCAACCCACTAAACATTTTCCTCTGGCAGTTATATTTCCCCATCCAGCACACTTCTCAGTATTCCCACCTTTCCACCTGTTGTCTGTTTACAGGAATGTTGGTAGTGATAACATTCTCAAGTGGCAAGCACTTTGGTCTGGTTTGATATTAACCAGCCTCGCCATTGATCGTTTTAGAATAGATCATGCCATTTCTTCACCCCATCCTGCCTACCCACATACATTAGCGTCTCGATGCTCGGGATTTCGACCTTTCGTGATCGCCCGCTTTAATGTCATTGTGTCGACCTTACGTGACTGGTTCCGACGAATCGGAATCGGGCTACTTGGCTGGCGAGTTGGCGTCTCTCATCCTCATATGGTGTAAACCACTGTCAGCTCAGTTCAACGCTTTCATTATGTCGTAGGGTTGAATTGTGAAGATTCATTCATTCATTTATTTACAATCCATAAATCCGATACATAGTCGCAAAGACAAATAGGATGTGGATTTGGTCAAAGGAACATATACATTACAAGCTATATAATAATACATTGTCAAAATACAAACAGTTAGTGAATATAAAATAGATATATAATATAAAAGCATAAGATATAAAAGCTCAAGCTTCAGATACGAAAAACCTGCTAACATTTAGATAATAACTTTAAAATCATAAAATATAGACCTTAACAAAAAACAGAGGTCATAGCAAATTATATAGCATATTGAGTATTACTAGTTATGATTAGGGATGGTAATAACTAACATTTCAGTTTTTGTCGAGATCATGTTTGGCATCATATGCAAAGTATTCATCTAAGGAATAGAATGAGTTTATTAAAAGGAATTTTTTTAGTGTAACTTTAAATGTATTTGCATCGCCAGATAATTTCTTGATTCTTTGAGGCAAAGAGTTGTAAATTTTAATAGCAGAATAATACACACCTTTCTGGGCTTTTGTTAAATGTAATAATGGAGGGTGTAAGTTGGCCCTATGCCTTGTGCATATAGAATGTATTTCTGAATTTGCCGGGATTATTTCTTTATTTTTTATAACAAATAATAATATTGAGTATATATACTGACAATAAAAGGCATTATTCTTAATTCTTTAAAAATTTCGCATACCCATTATTAGCCTAAGTACTTTCTTTTGTAGCTTAAAAACCAAATGACTGTGAGTTGAGTTACCCCAAAAGATTATACCATATGAAATTTTTGAAAGAAAGTAGGAGGAATAAATAATTGCTGATGATGCCAATGTGTTGCCTCCGAACTGCTGGATCATATCCCTGAACGGAATTCTCGATCGACTCGATGTGACGCTGGTCACTTAAATTATAAAAGTAGCCTAAATGCATAAGTTTTTATTTTACATTTTATAACAAAGGTTTACACTTAAGACAGCATACATTTTTTGTGTGGTATCCTTACATACAGGGACCAATAACTGGTAACTTTGTTCGCAGTTCAGCCCACCGTGATCCATGGATGAGCCTGTACTCTCTGCTATTGTTATTATCTTTGGGAGTAATCGATCATTACGGGGTCGTTTGACTAATCAAAGAAAACGTCGTTATTGCTGCAGTTAGGTGTTTATTATTGTCAATATAAGTGCCACGCCGAAGATGTTTACATTTACAGAACTATAATGGACACGGAGGGAAGGAAAGGAGAAACATCTCGGAGGAAAGTAAGTGCCAAGTATAATTTTTTAGTTGCTATGTAACTGTGGTTTTGTCATGGGCGTTATAACCTCATTTTATCAACGGCCGTGTTGGTTTCGTGAAGAGTCGAGATTGCACTCTTGTGTAGTAGCTTATTTGTCATTATTTTTCCCCTAATAGGTGCTGATTTACAGTATTATTTTTTAAACTCAAAATCTTGGGGGGTTTTTAATAGCGAGTGTTTAAAAATTGGGGTAATTCTGTTACAGCTTTTCAGTTGCCAATGAGATTCAGAAGTAACACTTGTTTTAGTCGAGCCTCGAAAAGTCACAAGGGTACAAAGCAGACAGTCTCATAACCTGTAATTGCATTTTTTACTTATGTTTACTAGATCAAACAGTTCTCCATATCAGACTACGAATTACGAAAATATGTCGTTACAAAAATGAGATTCTAAGGCAGCAACTGCTGTGGTATAAAGGTAGAAGTTTTTACACTAACCACGAGTGCAGGAGCAGTGTACATTTGGGTGAGGTACTGAACCTGGCCTCGGTATCGCTACAATGTTTTCATGTATATACCATTTTTACCATGTGTAAAATATATGGTACTTTTTTATGACTGTATATCACTACCACAAAATCCTATGGTTTTCAAGGAGGTATGGTCACTGGCTAAGAAGTTGCACAATCCAAGTTCTTTAAAGTCTCTGAAGGCTGAGAAAAAAGAAAGTACCTCTCCAGTACTTCCAATTTTTGGAAGAGCATTGCTTTGTTCGAAGATTTCCAGGCTTCACCTGCTGGTCCTTTTGATAAGAGCAGATGAATGTGGGTCAT
This sequence comes from Reticulitermes speratus, assembly GCA_021186555.1. Lineage (NCBI taxonomy): Eukaryota > Metazoa > Arthropoda > Insecta > Blattodea > Rhinotermitidae > Reticulitermes > Reticulitermes speratus. Next base: position 1,207,495 of record JAJKFL010000427.1, read on the forward strand.
TGGTGGAATAACGCTGACAGGAGAACCAAAGGAGCTGGAGAAGGACCAGTGCCATTTTATCCATCATAAATCTCACATTGACTGGTCCAAGGTCAGACCTGGGTCTGCATGCTAAGAGGCTGGCAACTAACTGTCTAAGCCATGGTACAGCTGCTTTGAAGACTGAAACTCATGTACATAATATGTAAACACCCAATACCTACCTCACAGAAAACACTGTCCCATTGGAGGCTGTGTGTACAATACTGCTCAGAAAAATAATACAGAACATGTAACTGCACTGCAGGTAAAATGCAGAGTTTCTTAATGTTGAAACAGATGGTACATATACTTACCACTTTGCCTTTAAAAGGTTGAATCTGTGCTGTATCATAAACTGTTCACTTTACATTTCAGCGGTACCGAAAAGAGGAATCTGGTTCTGAATCTGGGGATGATTATGAACCCTATGTACCGGTCAGGGAACGTAAGAAACAGCAGTTGAAGAAACTTGGACGGTTGAGTCAGGTAACTACCATTTTAACAGTTTCTTTAGAGTTTGAATATTCTGAGATATATTACCATCTTTTTGATGTGCAGATATGTTATTTTGTGATTACTGCCAGTTGTGCAATAATGTACATCTTATTTGTTGATCATTTAATGAGAGACTCTGAATGCGGTGCAGGGATACACAAATTAAAAAAAAAAACCTGGGAGCCACCTCAGAATTATAGTTGTCAGAAGGATGACATAAAGCAAGTGTCATATGGAGGACCCACAAATGTTACATACCGCCTAAAATATTTAGTCAACCTGGCACCCAGGATTTTTGCATTCCTGATTAAGTACCAAACGTCAGAATGACAGGTGAATAATGACTTGTAAAGAGATAGGAGAGGAAGTGCTTGTGACCTAATGAGGCATATTATCTCAGTATTTGTCCAGGAGGACTGAAGGAAATCACAGAAACTTCAGTATGAAAATTTGTAATTCTTAGGCTTTTGCAGCTGGTATTCAGCGCATTGAGTCAGCATGTGGACTTAGGGTGTGCAGCTGGATGAAGATTTTCCAATATTCTGGCAAACATTACAGTTCCCTATAAGTTTTAAAACTTTTGCGGTGACATGATTCAATATAGTCTTCTCGGGTGATGAGCCGCGTCAGCTGGTTTAAATACGCAGCAAGGTTTGAGAGCACAACAGTAAACAGCCCGTCCACTGACTGAGTTGTTTGGGCACTTCGAGCCGGTCTGATTCTCCCTGCCGCGTCAGGAAGAAAAGCACGGGACAGACGAGTAGTGTGTTAAATCAGTTTTGCCTGAGGATGGGGACGGAGCCAGTCCCTGAAAAGTATTTAAACCAGCTGACATGGCTGATCGCCCGTGAAGACTATATTGAATTACAGTTTCCTTTTTCAGGGTGAATTAATCCAGTTTTTATCTGGGGGCCCATATATAGTTCTGGCATTGGGTGGGATAGTGAGAGGTGATGCCCTGATTGGTTGAGGGAAGGACCACATGGCCAACCAATAGCAGAACTTTGAAAGTGTGTTTCTGTGAGCTTGGGTGGTGAGGGTCATTACAAAACGTGAGGAAAGGGTTTGAGGTGGGTGGAGGACATCAAAATAGGTGATGAAGAAGATATTTTTGGGCCTTGGCAGTTGCAAAAAGAGGTGAAGTTTCTACGCACCAACCAGTGAACAGCAGTTGAATGCCCCTTATGTAGGCCGTCTGTAGATTCTTCACCACCAGAGAAACGTCCTTCACCTCCCAAATATAAGTCTGGATCATTACAAGTTTACAACCTGCTTAGTATGTGTGATTTGAAAGTTAACAAGGTATGCTTGCTGTTAGCTCAAAGATGAGTTTGGTCAGCGTGGGAAATCTTCGAGTGAGAATGAGCACGACAACGATGATGACGAAGATGGACAGGTGTGGGGACGCAAGTCCAACATCAGCTTGCTGGACCAACACACAGAGCTCAAGAAACTGGCTGAAGGTAAGAGACCAGGTGGAGAACACTTTCAGTGAAGTACCTTGCAATCGCTTCTAATGGCTGCATGCTAATTCCAGTGGGCGGTAACCTCTGCTCTTGACACATATCCTGCAGATACTCTGCAGAATGGTTACTCCCATTTTAGAACTTCACGTTATATTTACCGTGCATTTTTGTACAATTGATTAACTCACACCAACAAATGCACTTGGTACATTTGTTGGTGTGAGTTAATCAATCCCATTTTAGATTTACAAGTAGGCATGGCAGCTGGTCACTGGGGTACCATACAGAGATATGTATTTCAGCATTACCAGACTTGTTTTGCTCGGAAAGGACACATTCTTTTAACCATGACAAAGATGTTAATAAATAACTCAGAATGGTAGAGATTTTCGCACAATATAAGCACTTCCTCACATTTTGCATCATCTTTGTCTGCACTGCTGGAAGGTTATGTCACATGCTGTTTGTCTGTGCCAGCATTATTACCAACATTACAAATAGCATCATGTTCATGCCAAGATTCTTTTTGAAATGTTGGTGCATTTTATACATCATTCCTGTCACTACTTTCTGTGACACCTTGTGTTCACTTCCTTGCCCTGCCATTGTTTTAGAAATCACAAGTTAACACTTATTTAAGTATATGTAACAGAATCCCTACATAATTTTATTGCGTATGAACTGAATGATGTGAAATTTGAGGCTGTCACTGCAGTGTTGCTGAACCTCTCAGTCTTCAGGGATGTGACGCTGTTGTTGGGCGAGTCGTTCCTGACATTCTAGAGGATCATGGTACCTTCATCTTGAATGCTGAACAGTCCAAAAATGGAAGACTCGTGGACAGTGAAGATAAGGGCACTATGATCCTTTTGAAACATTGGAAACTCTTTAACCATGACACAGGGTCACATTGCAGAAGACTGGAAGCTTCAGAACCGAATTGTGTTGATTGCTGCAGCTACAGCAGGAGCAAGATTGAGAGCGCAGGCTGTTCGTTGCTGTCTGTTGTCCTGACTGCTGCCAATGCCTGGGAAGTCTGAAGTGTGTTCATAAGCAGGCACTTGTGTCACGAAAATGGATCAGTAAGACATAGTAAGAGGAGGGGCCAGAGCTGTGTGTGTGTGTGTTAATATATATGTAATTTATTTTCAGCCAAGAAGGAGAGTGCTATGGAACGTCAGTTAAAGGAGGAAGAAAAGATCTTGGAAAGTGTTGCCGAGAAGAAAGCACTGATGGGTGTGGCAGAACTTGCAAAGGGCATTCAGTATGAGGATCCTATCAAAACATGGTGAGGCACTTAGCCCTGTCTGCACTATGAACTCTTTTTGTACTGGTAAGAAGTAAGGCTGTCCGTTTGTGTGCCAAGAAGGTGTATAAGATGGGTGGAGGTATACCTCCACTCATTCATAACCTTGGTTCTAGGTGGAGGTGAGTGGTCTGGCACACCCTGGCCACATTACCTCTGGGCAAGGAGTTTCCGGTACACACTGAATAGGTGGCTGGATGGGCTCTAGGTGGAGGTGAGTGGTCTGGCACACCCTGGCCACATTACCTCTGGGGAAAGAGTTTCCGGTACACACTGAATAGGTGGCTGCATGGGCTCTATTGCCGTTGTGGATCTTTTGGTGAGGGAAAAGTGTCTTGGCCATGCCAGAAGTTGAATGCCCAGTTGGGCTCAGGTTAGATATTTTGTATGTCCATTCAAGTGCACTGAGTCGCACATGTAAGTGGTGTAATGGTAGTGCTGTACCAATACCATGGAATGATCCCCTTCAGCTGTCACACTGTCCTCAGATGTACTTCCCTGTTCACAGGGACGTTAGCAGTGATAATCTTTGCATATTTTTGGCTAGTTGACATGCAGCAAAGAGGAGCTACAGGGAAAGCCTCAAGTAGTGTCATCCCCACAGACTGCAGGACTTTCTGTGAAGATCATTGAAGGGCATCCAAAATGCTTAGCGTAAAGTAGACTCACGCATGTTACTTGTTTGTTTATTTAGTTATTTAGTTATCCATCCATTCATTCCCCCATACACCACCCTGTATCCCAAAATTCACTGACCAATCATATAGTAGTGTTATGAGTAAGTACCCTCTGTGACTCAATTCAGCATCTGAATTGGGGCAGTGAGTGTGGGGTGTGGTGGGGGGGGGGCTACCGTCAAAATTATAGACCTCAGAGAGTTAGATGTTAGTAGTCCGTGTGAATTTAAAATATTATACGTCACTTAGACTGACAATGTGACAGACTGGTTGCAACACTGAGTGACACAGTGTAGGTTAGGTGCTGTCTTCTGGAATATTTTGCCATGTAAATTGTATATTATCTTCACCGTGCATTGTTTAACAATTCACAAATTACACACCAACAAAATGCACTATATTTTCACTTTTTTATTCTTTAACCCCTACATATGTTTCAACCCTTACAGGGTCATCTTCAGGGGGCTCGTAATCTACATTTACTTTACATCCATTGCTTATGTCAGCTATTATGTTATATATCACATGTAGTCAAGTTTCATTATCATTTATAGATTACAGTTATTTACAATTTCTTTATTTAAATATATAAAACACAGAATATAAAATCCTTAAATGAGGTTCCTCAATTTATATGTAGGGGTTTAAAGAATAAAAAGTGAAAATATAGTGCATTTTGTTGGTGTGTAATTTGTGATTTTGCCATGTAGTTTAGTGCCTGTCTACCAAACTACGTGGCGTCACATCCCAGATGACAGTAAGCTTAATACACACTGCAGTAAAAACCGTAGGTCACAGATAGATGTTTGGCTGGTTCATTAACAAATTAGTTGGATTGTAGTGAAACATCACAGAATGAAAAATCCAGTGCTTTGACTGGATAATCCTTACACAAATTCTGCCTGTTTCAGTTGGAAACCGCCACAGTACATCTTGACCATGTCTGAAGCGCGTCATAATCGTGTGCGCAAGAAACTGTGTATATTGGTTGAGGGAGAGGATGTGCCACCTCCCATAAAGTCATTTGCTCAGATGAAGTTTCCACGTGGCATCCTGGCTGGTCTGGAACGGAGGGGCATTGTGCAGCCTACACCTATTCAAGTTCAGGGCATTCCAACTGTGTGAGTATCAATGGTTATGGGCTCACATTTGCTGATAGATCAGTACAGTGATGTACAATTCAGTCACAGTATAATGAAGGGAATTCCGTAGTTATTATAGTATTGTTTTGTTGGCTATCCTCAGAGTTGCTTGTTTACGACAAGTTAAAAAGCAAGCCTGATGATTGAAAGAATCTCTGAAATTATTCACTGATATTCTGCCCCACTCTCTTTTATAATTTTTTCTCAGATGCCAAACAGTAAGTTTGTATTTGACATGAGTATGAAGGCTTTGTTAATGTTGCACCAGTGTGTTAACTTGTTGAAAGGTAGGAAAATGATAGACTAAATACGGCTATAATGGCATTCATAGGTGCACTTTTTCTTACGGAGAAATATCTGACAAGTTAAATTTCTGTCTTGCTGGTGGACTACGCTAATATTGCACAATTCCAGGGTAAGGTAAAAGCAGAGTTGTCCGTGTCCGTTCCATGAAGGCATACAGGGGAAGTGGAGGTATATCTCCGCTCATTCTTAACCTCAGCATTGGATATGAGTGGTCAGTTTCATGCCATTGCTGCTTTACCCCTGGGTTAAGAACCCTGGTACCCATTGATTCAGAGGCTGGGTGGGCCCCAAAGCAGGTTTGGATGTTTTGGAGAACAGAAAAGTCTGTTGCCCTGCCAAGAAACGACCCCCAGATTATCCAGCCTGTAGCATAGTCAGTACAGTAGAACCCTGTTAAGAAGTCTTTCAAGGGACCAGAGGATTAGGGACTGCTTAAGCAGGAAGACTTATTAAGAGGGAAGCTTATTAAAAGCAATAGGATTTCAGGACTTTAAAAGTCAGACTTCTTACAGGGGAAAACTTCTTATGCAGGGACTTCTTATCCGGGTTCTACTGTATATCAACTGTGATATTCTGGCTCCCAGTTCATGGCTAAATTAGGCATAAAATATGGGGAGAGGTCGCATATGTTGAAGTTCTAGTTTGCAGCTTCTGCCTGTAGGGCTTTGTGTTGATAAAGATTATGTGTAATAGGTCGGCTGCACCACAAATTGCAGTCCCACATACACATGGTATATGCAGTTATCAGAACTGAGACTTTTGGTTCTTGTAACAGTGGTGCCAGAGATACAGTCTCGTGAATATGATGCTGTGTTTGGCAAGTAGTTAATGACATTTTGAAGGATCATACTGCCTTCATCTTGAGGGTGAGGCAGTCCAATAAGAATAGCCAGTCTTCTCGGACTGCTTGACCGTGAAGATGCACTGTGATTCAGTGAAATGTTTGTAACTACTCAACCAATAACACAGAACTGTATCTTTGTGGTCTGACCTGTTGTATATGCAGAGATGGTCAGGTTCAGTAGCTGCTGATAGGAAGTTGTATTTAATGTATGTTCACTGCTTTCTGAACAGTTAATATTAATTCTTCAGTTGGCTGTGCCATAGCTGGTCTGCTGCCATGCAGTGTTGGGTTCAGTCCAAGGTTATTTCAACTGTGAGTCGTATGGGTCGATGAACGGGCACTGGAGCTGGTTTTTCTCCAGTTTCTTCCCTTTTTTCCCTGCTGATCACCATTCCACCACTGCTCCACACTTGTCCGTTACTCCCTCTTGAGGCATGTGATAGCCCAGACCAGGCAGCATATTGTGACATGTTTACATTGTTAGCTCTGTCTCTCTTGACCCACATGTGGCTGCTCACAGAGTAGTGAAATCAAATTTATGTCATTGGTTTTTTGGTGTAAAAACTGCTAGTACCTAATTCCAAAAGACCCAGGCTTGGTGATACAAACATTACATATGTGATTGAAGGGTGTGCTGCTGAACCTTAGATCAAGTTTTTAAACTGAAGTTTGGAAACTTTTGTTTTAATTGTTTAGTGTCTTGAACATGTTTTTTTTTGGGGGGGGCACAGCAGATGCTACGGATGCAGTGCAGCCTTGAGAGGCTTATTGTGCAACCCTGTGATGAAGATGACTACTTTTTTCCTTGTAATGGAGCACCGGTGGAATGAAACTGACGGGAAAACCGAAGTACTCGGGGTAAAACCTGTCCCAGTGCCATTTTTTCCACCACCAATCCCACATGCACTGACCCAGGATCGAACCCAGGCCTCTGTGGTGAGAAGCCGGCGACTAACCGCCTGAGCCATGGCACAGCCATTCTTGAACAGTTACAAAGAGAATCAGGATAGCTCAGTCAGTATAGTGACTAGACTATGGGCTGGTCAGTTCTCGGTTCAAATCTTGGTAATGGCAAGAGATTTTTCTTCTCTGCAAGATGTCCAGACTGGCTCTAGGGCCCACCCAACCATCTGTGGAATAGGTACTGGGGCTCTGTCCTTGAGGTCTGGGGCATGAGGCTGACCATTGGCCTCCATTTAGCACCCAGGTTAGGAATGAGTGGAGATATGCCTGTGCTCCCTTAATATGCTTTCACGGCATGCATAAGGGCTTTGCCTTTACTTTTACTGCCATAAATAGCCAGCATAGTTGAATCATCTGAAAACCAGTCAATGAGTAAGCTGTCTGTATTTCTCATGAAATGTTGGTATTACCTGTCAGTGTGACATTGCCTGGCCAAATTCAGGCTGGGTTAAAAGTCGCAGACTGTTGCAACTTATCGCCAATGTAGCGATGTTAATGCTAGTCTTGCAGAGGTCTTCGGCCAAGTGTATGGTGTGGGGCAAAGCATGCAGTATGTTGAATGTTATAACTGTATGGCATGTCAAAATGTTGCTATTCTGTGACAGGCTGTCAGGGCGTGACATGATCGGAATAGCGTTCACAGGAAGTGGCAAGACGCTGGTGTTTGTCCTGCCACTTATCATGTTCTGTCTAGAGCAAGAGACGCATTTGCCGTTCATCAAGAATGAGGGGCCATATGGTAAGGATTTACGTTTTGCATTGACAAGATTTACTGCATGACATTCTTCACTTTGATGATGCTGACTGTTATTTTTCGACTGCCTGTTAATATTACAGCATTTCATGGAGTAACAGTTTGTAAACATGGCCATAATTTGCAATGTATATTTTTCTTTAAATTTGAACTAACAAACCAAATAAGTCTTAAAGCAGAGCACTTCGTGAGAAGCTAATAGTTGTGCATTTGTACTGAGGCCACAGAAAGAAGCCACATGAATTTAACTCCTCCTCCCCTCCAACAACCTGTTATGCTCCCCCCAGCACCCTTTCCTATATTCCTCTCCCATCGTCTAGCCATTCTGGTCACATGAATGTTGATAGTGGTACAGTATGCTAGCAGCAAGCACTTCACTGCTTTACGTAGGCCACAGGATGCTGGAGAGCAATATAATAGTAAGCAGAGAGGGAGAAGCCATGAGAAACGTCATCTCCACGATCCATTGGACTTCTTTCCTTGGCCTCAGTACTGCTCATAGGAGCTTGTTATGGGTCCGTGTACAGTGTCTGGAAATTCATGTTGAGTAATTTTAAATAAGTGCTGATCTAATGCTCTGACCTGCTGCATACCACAGTGCTTCTGTCCATACAATTCACTCCTATGTTACTGCTGTTGATAACTTTCATGAAATTTCATCATATTTTATGATTATTTAGCCATGTTACTGCCCCCTCCTAGTTCTCTCATTCTCAGCACCAGTCAGCGTTCCAAGTTGGTGCAGTGCTCTGTGAGAGTCATGCAGTGTCTCATTTTTAGGCATTTTTTATGAAGTAAAGAAAAGAAGAATACTTCACGCAGAGCTCGTACTTGTTTGTGCATCCATTTGTGTCCTAGTGTGAGTGACTAAACTGTTCATCAGATCTTCATGAAGTTCTGGTTAGCAGATCTGTAGGAAGTTGTCTGGCACTTGCGAGCTTCGTGAAAATTGACTCATTGGTGGTTGTACTTTACATGTGGGTGTAAATGAATTTCTGTTTGTAATGTCCGTATTTATTGACTGATTTCAGCGAAATTTGTTATCAGAATCCCTACTTGATGCTGTTCAGTAATCTCGACTTTTGTGAGAATCGACAGTGAAAGCAGTACTTTATTTAGGGGTGTAAATTAATTTCTGTCCATGCTTTTCACATTTGTTGTCTGATTTGTGTGAAATTTGGTTTAAAAGATCCACACATGATGTTGAGTACATGTGAGTTTTGTGATAGTTAGCATGGGGAAAGCAACACTTTTTTTATTAATGTAAATGAAATTACATTTACATATGTACTTTAAAAGTGTGTGACTTTTGAAAACAAAGACTGCCTTAGTGAAGTCTGATTACTAGACCATGAAAGACACCATATCTAATGATGATGTCGTTCGACCTCTCTTCACACAGGTCTGGTCATCTGTCCATCTCGTGAGCTTGCAAAGCAGACCCATGACATCATTACACACTACTGCACAGGCCTGCCACAGGAAATACGCTGCTGCCTTTCTATTGGTGGGATACCTATGTCAGAATCGATGGAAATTATCGGCAGGTCAGGATCATACTTGAACTGATGACTGTCTCTTGTGATGTGGTTCGTACTGTAGATTGCATTACAAAGTTCAGTCTCTACATACTCCCTGGGGAAGTAATCAGTAGTTACTGTGAAAGTTATATAAAATACATGCATTGACTGTGTGGGCAGAATGCAGAGTTTTTTTAGTGTTAAAGCAGGTGGTACATATAATTACCACTTTGACTTAAATTGGTTAATAACTTACAGCTGAGGAAGTGTACAGAGGTTCGTACTGGCGTAGAGGGGTAGTGTGTCCAGTGTCGTGGTTAAGAGAGCTTTGGGATGTATGGTGCTTAGGATTAGGGACAACAGATCTCACCTAGAGAGAAGGTTGTATTGGTTGCATGATTATGTTGGCAGGGGTGTCCACATCATGGTCGCCACACCAGGTCGGTTGATGGACATGTTGGACAAGAAGATGGTACGACTTGATGTGTGCAGGTGAGAGCTGGGTGTCGTCTGATGATATGCTGATTGTGTAGGCTGCCAGACAGGAAACTTCTGGTGACACAGATTTCAGGAATCCTAACTGTAGAACCATTTTCCCTGTGTTATAGGTACTTGTGCATGGATGAAGCAGACAGGATGATAGACATGGGTTTTGAGGAAGATGTCAGAACAATATTCTCATTTTTCAAGGTTTGTAATGCGTGTCAAAATTCACATCTTCTGAGGTGTGATGCTATGCCATTGGGCACGTAGTTCATGTTTTGTAGGCACTGTGGTCCGGACTGCTTGGTCCTGAAGATGAATGCACTGTGATCTTTCAAAACATCAGGAACTTCTCACCCAACGATGCAGCATTGCCTCGCACAAGACTTGAATCTTCAGCAGTACTGCTGTTACGACCTTGTGTCTCGCGCTCTCTCCATTGTCTTTAGCGTCAGACACAAGCCAGACTGAATTCAGTAGATGTCACATTTAGAAGTCCCATTTATATTAATATTTGTCTCTTAAAGTGGAATTTGATTTTCTGAATGATACTCTAAATTTCTGTGGTATTGTCCACTGAATGTTTTGAGTTAAATGATTGGCACTCCTGCTTATATTTGGAGTGTTGCAGGATTATTTCTCAGTCTGGAAACTGGCTATCCTGACTGAGAATTTTCCTGGTATTCTCATTTCTTCCAGGTGAATCTGGGATAGTACCTCAAGTGTGGCCATGATTGCTTCCTTACACATCATTTCTGATTCATCATTCACTGATCATCATACAATTCTGGGCTGTATAATCTGATGTATTGAGTGCATCGTTAACTAACCATAAAGAAATAAGTGCAGTAGGAACACTGAATGTGGAGCACTGCGCCTGGCAGGTGTTGAATTGCTATAGCTCAGTCAGTATAATGACCATACAAAGGGCTTGACAACCAAAGTCCATTTTCTGGCAGAAGCAAGGTTTTTTTGCCAGTGTGACTTTTAATGACAAAGAATTATGAAGCAGCAGTTGTGGCATAATGTGAGGAACTGTCCCACCATTTGCCTGGAATGGCTGAGGAAAGTCACACAGACTCCCAGTAAAGATAGTTGGTTTGCAACATGCAGTTGGAACCTGGGCCATTCTGATTACGAACCAGGAGTGTGAACTACAACACTGCGATTTTCGATAGCCTTGTCTTAAATTGTGTTTGCGTTTTCAAACAGCCATACTCGCATGACCAACATTGTTTAATGCTGTTTAGGGGCAACGTCAGACACTTCTGTTCTCAGCCACAATGCCTAAGAAGATCCAAAACTTCGCAAGATCTGCCCTTGTGAAACCGGTCACAATAAACGTTGGTCGTGCTGGTGCTGCGTCCATGAATGTCATACAGGTACGAAGACTTGCCCGGTTGGTCAGTAACAGAAATACAAACACCAGGAATAAAGTTGCAGATAAAACGGTAAAGGTAAAGTTCTCCCTAGAACAGGCCACGAAGGCCGAGAGGGGGAGTACAGATATAGCTCTACTCTTTCTTTAACCCTGGCACTAGATGAGGGTGGGTGGTCAACTCCACGCCCCGGCCACTTTACCCCCAGGAAAGAGACCCGGTACCCATTGTACAGGAGGCTGGGTGCAGATAAAGTACCTAATAAACAGTGAAGTAAATGTGTTTTTAGCATTACAATACATTAGGACTTGTCCACTGGGCTTACATTGTTTTGGAAAGTGGATCAGTTTCTGCCCTGAAATGAAGATTTGGAGGAGCACTGACTCATTGGATCTGTTAGAAAAATGTAACCTTAATTAGTGGTTGATCACACCAGTGTATTATGTAGTATTAAATGTGTTTCTAGGAAGTGGAATATGTAAAACAGGAGGCCAAGATCGTGTACCTGCTGGAGTGTCTGCAGAAAACTCCACCACCAGTTCTCATCTTCGCAGAGAAAAAGCAAGATGTGGATGCAATACATGAGTACCTGCTGCTGAAGGGTGTAGAAGCTGTGGCGATTCACGGGGGCAAAGGTAAAGCAAAGCAGTGATTGAAACCCCATTTTTATTGGTGCACATATGAGGCAAGTGTTTTAAGTTTTAGCGTTTGGGAATACGGGTTCTGTATCTGGGTGTGTGGGGCTGGGGGCCAGATTTTAATATCATGTAGCAGTTTTCATCAGGGAATGGGGGGGTTTTAAATCTTTCAGTTTGAGACAGATGGGAGCCATATGTTTTAAATCAGCGTACCGGTATTAATATTGACAAGATACAGTGCTTAGCCTATATAATATTCCTGTTCATTATTTTCACATCTGCAGAACATGTTTGCTGAAGACCCATGTCTCTCAGTGTATGAAGCAGGTGTTTTGAAAAAAAAATTTTTTGAAGAGAATATATGCATCATTTATTGCTGTCATCAGCCCAGCATACTGCACAAATGGTGTTTGAACAGTGACTGTAAACCGGGGGGTATGTGGAGTCTTAGTAAGTGAGATTGTTTCATGCATTATCAATGTTCAGAATGGCGTAACAGAGCACAGATCAAATGAATTTGTTTAAAATGAAATGCGTTTATACCTTGTCATGTTTATGACACGTTCGAGATGAAAATAGCCGCAATAGAAAGGGGTAGAGGAAGTTTCATTCCGAGACCTACTGAAACAGTGATTGAAAATGTACTAGGAAATCACTGATAACTCGTTTGTGATTGAGTACTCTTTCTTCAGGCTGGGTGGTATTAGAAGTATGATACTGTAATGGTTACATAGTTTTGGAATAACTTGAGGCCAAAATGACATGATGGTGTAGATGTGAGGCTCTGTACTCCCTTGCCACACGAGCACGAGGCGTCAAAAGTAGTATGTATATTTTAACACTTGTCAATCAGTAACTTAACTAAATCTTGATTCTTTGAAAGCGAGGATTACTGGACCTTGCCGTAGTTTCCTGTGATGGTTAGCCGCACTCTTGGAATAGTGAACTGTGCCACAGATCTTCACTTTGACAGACAGTCTCCACATTAATGTAACGTAAAAGTAAGTGACTGTTTTGTAGAATGCAATTTATATATATGTTACAGACCAAGAGGAACGGTCTCGTTCAGTGGAAGCTTTCCGCAAGGGACAGAAAGATGTGCTTGTGGCAACGGATGTTGCCTCTAAGGGTCTTGACTTTGCTGACGTGCAGCATGTTATCAACTATGACATGCCTGACGATGTGGAGAATTATGGTGAGTTTGATATGTTCACTGTATGAGGTTTGTTGGTAGGATTTAAAAGGGTGCAAAAATTGTCCCAAAGTCTTGTGCTTCTGATCAAGATGGTTACATTTATGGTCTTGTAAGATGTCATGGTCTAGTCTGGTATGTGGGTAGCTTAGCTTTGTTGCAGAGGGAATTGCTATCATGATCTTCAGAGTAGAAATATTCATACCTGTCCACCAAACTACATAGTGATAAGACCTTCACTCTTCTGGGATGTTACACAGCGTAACATCCCAGAAGAGCGAAGATCTCGTTTACACCACGACAGAAGCCTGAAATCACACACAGTGATATCTTCAAAAACCGTAATTGTAATTTAATATAGTCTTCTTGGGCCATCATCTGCGTCAAATGATTTAAAAATTACAACATTTTGGGGACTGGCTCCATCCCCATCCTCAGGCCGAACTGATATAGCCCAGCACTTATCTGTCCTGTGTTTATATACCTGCCAAGGCAGGGAGTATCAGAACGGCTCAGAGTGCACCAACCAATTAGAATCAGTGGGCGGGTTGTTTAAACTGTTGTGTTCTCAATCCTTGCTGCGAGGTCTCTATCTGGTGTATACGGCAGGTATATAAACACAGGACAGACGAGTGCTGGGTTATATCAGTTCTGCCTGAGGATAGAGATGGAGCCAGTCCCCGAAACGTCATACTTTTTAAATCGTTTGACGCGGCTGATGGCCCAAGAAGACTATTAAATCATGTCGCCGTGAAAGTTTTAAAACATAATTGTAATATTTCATGTTGTGAGAACAACCGATCTCAGATGAAGATATGTTTGGATGAGGTATGTTGTTGAAATGTCAAGTCTGCATGTGTAAACATTGTGACTCTTGTAATTGCAGTGCATCGAATTGGACGAACGGGTCGTTCGGGCAAGACTGGAATTGCTACAACTTTTATCAACAAGGCTAATGATGAGTCAGTACTACTGGATTTGAAACATCTGCTAATGGAAGCAAGACAGAAAGTACCCCATTCCTTGCTGCTCTGCAGTCAGAGAACGAAAAATATTTGGACCTTGGAGGTGAGACATATTGAGACACATCTGGCACTTCACATCCTGTCCAATCCATCATTTAATGAGCATCTTACCATCTGCTAACGTGAAATCTCTTACTGACAGTGTCGTTAAATCACAAATACAAGTTATATACTTATTCATCTGTTACGTGCAATCAAATGAAACTGATCGATGTCCATTGTTGCAACATTGCAGATGAACGGGGCTGCAGTTACTGTGGTGGTTTGGGCCATCGGATTACAGACTGTCCGAAACTGGAGGCAATACAGAATAAGCAGGCCTCGAACATCGGACGGCGTGACTATCTTGCTAGTAATGCTGCTGATTACTAGCAGCCATGTCCCACATTGTGTGCTGTCTGGGAACAAAGAGCCCAGCTACAGGTATGATGCCGACTGTAGTCCCTGCAGGAAAATCCTGAATTGGTGTCCTTTGTGCTCTTGTGACATTTTCCTGAACTAATGCCCATGCATCTATTGGAAAATATGTAGTGTGAAATAGATTTTACACATGAAAATACAGTTATCCTACTTAAACTGATTTTGTGTGTGTTACTGGAGTTCACTGAATGCTGTGACATGATAAACATGAACATTTGTTGTACACATAACTAAGTCCATGGAGCAGAGTTCTTCTTGAAAAGCTAATAGTTCCTCAGCTACTCAAGAAATTCCCACATTTTATGAAACCCAGAAGTTGATTACCATGTTCACAACAGCCTGCCACTTGTCCTGAGCCAAATCAGTGCAGTCAACACCCTTGCAGGTGATTTCTTCAAGACTTCAGTAACTGTTACCCTCCCATCTACGCCTAAGTCTTCCAAGTGGTTAATTTCCTTCAGGTTTCCTCACCAAAATTCTGTGTGCACCTCTCCTCTCCCCATACATGCCACGTGCCCCATCCATCTCATTCTTCTTGATATCATGATGCACATCATTGTGCAGTTTCTTCCAGTCCTGTTACCTCGTCTCTCGTTAGTCCCAAACATCTTACTCAGCACCCTATTCTCAAACACCCGAAGCCTATTCTTTTTTCCTTTTTTCACATTATATTCACCATGCATTCTGTCTTATATAATAGCTTTTATTTCAACCAACACATGCACTACACCTTGTCGTCATATATACCACTACATATGTTTCGACTACTATTAGTCATCATCAGGGGGATCAAAGTATATAAACACAGACTACACATCCATTATAATAGTTGGTTCACATTCAATGTTAAAATAAGATGAACTATGTTCACTATAAAAACATGTAGCATTTTTGCTTCAGTGGTTAAAATATATAAGAGCGTTTGTTTTCCTTTTTGGTTAAAACGTTTAAAATTATTTAAAATTATTGGCAGCTGGTCTTGTTTCCTTCTCAAATGGCTGGTGAGTTTATCTGCAGAGATATAGTATTGGATTAAACGTTTAAAATTATTTAAAAAATTTTAGTTTTAACACTGAATGTGAACCAACTATTACAGTGGATGTGTAGTCTGTGTTTATATACTTTGATCCCCCTGATGATGACTAATAAGTAGTCGAAACATATGTAGGGGTATATATGACGACAAAATTTTAGTGCATGTGTTGGTTAAAATAAAAGCTACCCTAAACCTATGTTTCTCCCTCAGTATGAAAGACCAAGTTTCATGTCCATACAAAAGAATGGGCAAAATTATAGTTGTTTTACAAACATGTATGTAGCATATATAATACTGAAATATACATGTTTTAAACAATCTGCTAAAAGTACATTTTTACAACATTTAATTTTACACACAAAGTACACCATGAAGTTGTAAAAATGTTATTTGAAACACACCTTCTTTGGTTTCATACTGAATTAGAAATACTATAAATTACCCAACTATAAGACTTTTTTAATACTTCGGTGTATCAAAAAATAAGGCTTATCTAACATTCACATACTTGGGTGAAAATATATTGGAATCAATATTTTTACATCCAGTAGTTCTCTCCTGTTAATATTGTTGGGTAGATTATGGGACTGTTTCATTGCCTCTCATGTTTCCAGTTCCAGGTTAAGGAAGTATGTTTACCTTCGGCTTTAATCAGCGAAACCAACGCAGCAGTCTGTAGCTTATCCACCGTGTACTGCAGTCCGTACCGTGTGCACATATTATGTCCGAATTGCTTTGTGAAAGAGCCGAACACTGTGATACAAGTCAACCTGTGCCATGTAACATCCCAGAAGAGCAAACACATGAACTATATAGCAGTGGAAGCCTGAAATCTTTTGTGGGTGATAATGTTGAAACGAGGCGAAGATGTAGGCCATTTACCAAGAATGGAAGGAACAGGTATACTGAGAAGGGCAGTATGATTAAAATGTAAAGGTAAGAGGTGCATGGGATAACCCAAAACAAGATGGTTAAACCTGGTATTGAAGACATGAATAAGAGAGTGAAGAGGTCATAAGAAATTGACAAGGAAAGATTGTAGGAAAATGGCAGAGACTGGAGACTTGTCAATAAACCTGTATGATGCTAGACGGAAGAGAAGAGCAAGAAGCAGAAGAAAAAGATAAGGCTGTCAAGTAAAACAAAAGCCCAACAAATTAGTTCCTGTTCTCTTTAATTGCATGATTTATTAGTAATTGTTTACAATTAACCCCTTCAGTGATTTACTTTTTCTCTTATACATCTTTGGTGCCATACGCTTCTCTTCGTTATGAGTCTCTAAGTGATTTTTGAACATCGTCAATGTAAAACACTGCATATTACATGTATTACATAAATATACTTTATCTTTCGAATGATGCTTCAAGTGTGCCCTCAGATAATCATAAGATGCAAAGTTATGTTTACACACAGGACATTGCTGAGCCATCTGTGGAAACTTATCACAGGACGAGGAACCTTCAGCACATTGATTACATGAATATGGTTTCTGTTTCCAGTGCCACTGAGCAACATGTTGCCTTAAATGCCCTGGCTTCATGAACTTTAGTTGACAGATTTCACAAGCATAACTGGATGTGACCTCAGTCTCAGTAGGTAACTGCAAATTCAGTCGACTGCAGAACTCATCATTGCAATCTTCACACCAGAAGATTGAATGAGCCTTTAGATGTCTTTGAAAACTCTGAAGCCACCTAAATTGCTGTTGCACACCTCACAATTGTAAATGTCCTCTTTATCATCAAGCATGTGTCCATTGTCTTCAGTAATGGTTTGTTCGTCACTCCCACAAACTCTCCAGGGTGAGGGCCGACTGTCTTCATCTTCATTCCTGTCGCCCACCAGATCCACATCAGTGGCTGACTTGTTGCTGTAAACAGACGATGCATACGGACAGCAGCGTTACAGCTATATTTAGTAACAACAAAACATTCTCAGCTTCATATTAAATTTTTTTCTGAACATGAGCCAGCAGAGGAAGGAAAGCAGCTATCTAATAATCAGTGTATTACTGCCGAAAATAATGTAATTTTGTATTTATGGATATGGAGTATATACCAAGGCCTTGTTTTATGCCCTTGTTGTGTTCCCGAAAACGTGGGCGTCAATCAAGAACGATTCAATATAGTTTTCTCGGGCGCACAGCCGCGTCAATTCGTTTGAATACAACGTTTCGGGGACTAGCTCCGTCCCCATCCTCAGGCAAAACTGATTTAACATACAACTCGTCTGTCCCGTGTTTTTCTACCTGGCGCGGCAGGGAGAATCAGACCGGTTTGTAGTGCCCAAATAGTTAAGTTGGTGGGCGGGCTGTTGACTGTTGTGCTCCCACGCCCGCAATACGACAGATAAGGACCTCGCAGCGAGGCGTGGGAGCACAACAGCCCGCCCACCAACTTAACTATTTGGGCACTACAAACCGGTCTGATTCTGCCTGCCGCGCCAGGTAGAAAAACAAGGGACAGATGAGTTGTATGTTAAATCAGTTTTGCCTGAGGATGAGCTAGTCCCCGAAACGTTGTATTCAAACGAACTGACGCGGCTGTGCGCCCGAGAAAACTATATTGAATCATGTCGCCGCGAAAGTTTTAAAACTTAAATCAAGAACGATATCGCTGTCAGAAATAAGGGGTTAGCGTAATAGAATGCTGCCAGCCGAAGGGAGTTAAACCAAAATGAGAGGGTGTAAAATAAGAAGTGGTGTAAACTGGTAAGGGGCATTAAAGCAAAAAGACGTAAAACAAGGCCTACGTGTATTCACTACAGGAAGGATGCATTTATAACAGGAAAATGAGAAGAAAACACAGTTTTCAGGGTTGTGATATTACTTTTTCCCTACCTCAGTAAATTCATATGCTTTATTATGATTCCATGTTCCTCAGTCAGTATTTCTTCTTGCTTCTCCTCTTTCGTGCATTGTAAAATGCTCTTGAAATGGGTCTGCTAAAATAAACAGAATTATACTGTGATTGTTTCTGTAAATACGAAACGCTTTGGATTCTGCATACGTATTATAAAATAATAGAACTTCTAAAAATCCAAAACAACGCTTCTACTTTCACTTCATTTCTACACCTGAGAGATTCTGATAGGTGTGTTATTGTAATTTTAGAATAATGCAAGAAAATGATAGGTAATTACAGTAATGTGGTTGTACTCTAAATGTGCTTTAGGCATACAGACAGTTGTGCTATCAGGACAGTGACAAAAGGGGAAGAATACAGGGTATTGTGTTCATCACCACAAGCACAGCAGCTGTATATATATAGCCCGTATCTGTTGGAACATACCGCGACAGCTGCGGTGTTGAGGACAGTGATAAATGCACTAATATTCAATTGTATCACACATTTTTCAAACCAACAAAATGCACAAATTTAATTTATTATATAAAATAACTTCTTTTTACAATAAAATCAGTCCAACATGTTTCGGTTCCTGTTATAGAACCATCATCAGGGACCTATATCTTGAGTTACACAAAATTATAAAACGGCAAGTAATGGCACATATTAAAGGTTTAAGATGTAAAATGTGGATTTTTTTTTTGTCAGTTGTTATTTGTAGGTCCACGGTATCACGTGCAGGTATGAACAATATAAAATTTAATTGGATGTCAGAAGAAGTAGGTTACATGAGCAAGCTTTGAAATTTATCGTACTTAGTCACATTTCATTACTAATTGTTATGTGTACAGGGAGACAGTTTTTCGTTCTGTTAATTTCACGCGATGTGCGATATTTACTGTGTAATATGGCCATTGCCATGTCAAAGACTTTCCAGATGTCTGGAACAGGTTTGATAAGCTTCACTCACAAATGACGAGTGCTTAGAAGCAATATAACATGGATATTTCATAGCAAACATGTTTCACATCTGTCAGGATTACAGTGCCACATACTGTTGCAACAGGTATCACATGGCTGTGCATGTGTACATATATACTGTATTTTAGACTATTATCACACATACAGGATGTCCCTTTTATGGTGTCCCTGAATGCAGCAACTGTTACGAGATGTCCTGGTGGATGCACACTTTCTATGTGATAAAGCTGCTGTGCTAAGTGATACAATAAAAGGGACGTTTTGTGTGTGTGTGTGTGTGTATATATATATAACAATAATTTTAAACTCACATTTTCAGGGTCCTCTGAAGAAAACGGCTCCTCCGCTATGTATTCCTCTTTTATACAGAAATTACCATCACTGTGTGCGGCCAAAAAACTTTCTTCATATGAATCTGGTTCCACCTTGATTTTGTCCATATTATCTAAATAAACAATACTTCAGCATAATATAACAGCATCAGAACTCGTTTCCTTATAATTATTTCAAACTTATGTTCACAGGACACAATAATAAAGGTAAAGTTCACCCTAGAACAGGCCCAGAGGGGGAGTAGAGGTATAGCTCTACTCTTTCTTTAACCTTGGCGCTAGATGAGGGTGGGTGGTAAATGCCACGCTCCAGCTGCTTTACCCCTGGGAATGACCCGGTACCCATTGTACAGGAGGCTGGGTAGGCCCCAGGGACGATCTGGACAGGTGCTGAAAATCTTGCCCCCCCACTGGGATTTGAACCCAAACCACCCAGCTCGTAGCGAGTAACTGTAGTGACTGAGCTATCCTGGCCTATCGCAGGACACAATAATGGTGCAGTTCAGAAATGCAGAAATTCTGGGTGCCTAGTCAACTAAATTTTCTACAGTGGCACCTAATACTTGTATTTTCAGCAAAATTACTGCAGTTCTTTTACACAATGTGCATCAGTTCACATCCACTGAACACAAAGCACCAGGTTATGCTGGAGGGTCACAGGTCTCTAGCACTGTGGGCCCTTTGAATGGAACTTGCTTCTTGTCATGTGAACCCCCTGGTGTTTACAATACTCGCTGTTCCCCAAGTTTTGGGTAGAAAATTAAATGTAACCAAATCAAACTAGGATAAATCAAAACCTGACAGCAATATACGATATGAGGACTGGTGTGGCATGCATGGTGAGAGATGCACCATCTGTGCACCAAAGTAGGACAGGGGCTTGGATTATTTCTGCTTCAGAAGTCAACTGTTTCACAATTCTTCATTCATTATATCATGAAATACTTTCCTCAACCAAAGCAATAAATATAAGTGAACACGCAATTGTAGTCATAGTAAAGTATATTTCACTTGTCATCATCAACTGCAAGGATTACATAGTACTGGTGATGAACGAATAAATATGGAGCATTGGTGGAATGATACAATTTCTGAATGGACTGGTCTTGGATTGAACTGGGGGTCTCTGTGCTGAGAGGACAGTGACTAACCACCCACACCAATGCATGGCTTGATAATACACGATATTTTTGCTTTCTTGTCACATTCTATACCAGTTGTGGTTGCCAACAAAAGAGAGAAAATGTACTTGCCAAAGGCATCTGTGTATATGGGGTGGGTTTCTGCACATACAGATTATGGATATGGTTTCAATTTGTCTGTAAGCCAAGGTCTCGTACAATGTGTTTGTATGTGTAAAGAAATGTGATGCTTTGCATCTGTGTACGTAAACACAGACTGAATTTGTATTATTACATAACACTGAGGTCCATTACTATTCTTGTCTCTTGTAACATTTTACTAACCATTCATTAACTCCCTTAATTACTGTTATTTATCCACAAAACAATATTTTAAGTTTCCATACAGCTGATGTTGTTAGACCACTACAAAATATACAGAATAATCAAACACAAGTACATCATCCTACTGAATAAATCAATCTACTAGGTGACCGTCATCAGGGGGTTATCCTATTATTGTATAATTACATGAGAGACGCCCCTGATGACTACTTGACAGTAGAAACACGTTGCAGGATTACAGATTTCATTCGATCTATTATGTACCAATGTTGTGTTCAATGGTTCTACCTAATATGTATTTATTAGAATGGCAATGAAATTACAATACATACAATCGTACCAACCCCCAGTCTGCCACATTTCACACTATGTGATGTCATTGTTGCCAACGCAAAACTGTCAGTCCCGTAACTTGGAAGACTATAATTTTTAATCGTAATATTCTGGATTTTCGGTGCATTGTATCACTGTTAGAAAACAACTGAATACACATTTTAGGCAAAAAATGTAACTTATTATTTTACATTACATTTTCATGTGAGCAGAAATGTGTCGGAGAAAATATAACGTAAAATAATAATTCCTAATAAGTGTATTTAGTAAGTTTGTAATAATGTTGAAGGGCGATACTTTTTTTTTAGTTCCCATATGATTGGTTCGCCCCGAGGGGGGTGGGGTATTGGTGAAGGAGCGGGTAAGGCAAAGCGTTGAGTACTATGTCATGCTACATAGTTCCATACGTTACCATCAGAAGCATGCTCTATCCACAGCTACGGAGTTTCCAATCTGTTGAAAGGTATTAATCTCTTGTATTACAGTACAGTGTTAGAAGCAAGCTAATCGCTGCTCACAATGTAATCCGTGGTAGTTGTGCCGCCATCTTGACAGGATGTGGAAGTTGTAGCGAGTAATACTCATACATTTCTGTTGTTAATTTTTTGTTTTCCGTTATGGTGTGTATGTTAAGGGTGGATGGTACATAGTGTGGTGTGTGAATCACTTGGGTTTAGGAGGAAAGTTTTAATTTTGTACGCCAGGGTAGTGGTCTGCACAGTTACATGTAAGTGATTTGAGTTGTATTTCTCAAACGCGTTTTAACATGATTTGTGAACTTTATCGAATGCTATTTTATAATCTATAAAAGCCATGTGTGGAGGACCAGGTTCAATCCAGGGTGAATCCATGTTAGGTATTTGGTGGACATCGTGGCTGTGGGACGGGCTTTTCTATACATACTTTGGTTTGTTCTTGTCATTATATTTCTAACAATCCTTCATACTTTTCATTCATCTGTCATGATGCTGAATAATTTTAGCGGTTGAGAGCGCTGTTAAATAACACACTTATGTCACATTCATTATAAAAATTGTGAATAAAGTAAGTAATTTGTATTTGGTGGCAACAGGCACAGATGCTGCACTGTTCATGGGACTGTGACTGAGCTGTCAACAGACATCATGAATCATCACGTATTAGATTTAATATCTGACCCTCGTGTTGCAAGAGCGCTACATGTGCTACAGTGTTTGGCAACAAAGACCCCATGGATTGTTCTTCATCGAGTAGACGAGACCTTTCCGTCTCTGAGGCACAGTGCAGTGAGTAAATACTATGCTGTATGTTCTGTTAGGGCAGGTAGCTTATGAAGAGTTGTGAACTCAGTTCTACTGGGATCTGGGATGTGAATTCTAAAGTGTACCATTGGCCCTCAAAGACAAGGGTTTCCAAAAGTTGGGCAATGAACACACAGAGAGGAAGTGCAATATCTCATATAAACAGGTTCAAAAGTGCACTGCTTCAGAAACTTGAAAACTTGCTTACCAAGAGTTTCATATGAATAGCTGTTTTTAATATTAAGTGCAACGAACAAGAGTATGTCAGTAGGAAGTGTTAAGAAATCAAGCTGCAAACACAGTAATTAATCTTTTCTGCATGTAATCCCTTCATAACAACTACAGATATCAGATTTATGGAATGTGAATAAATGATGATGATAATGATGATGATGATGATGTGAGGGTTGAAATTTGATGCTCTGCAGACTCACACTGAAGCAACTGTGGCACTGATGTAGTTTTGCTCCACCGCTGTGTATCCAGTGTGCTATGACGAAGTTCACGTACGCTCAGGCACATGGAGCATTGTGGCCACGCCCCCATCTCCCTCCTTCAACTTGGCGTGCTCATTTCAAAGTTTCCTTTCTATACAAGCAGGCATTATATGGTCATCTGAGACAGATGTAGGTTAGGGTGTAGGCTATGTCTCTTACAGTCGGCTCGATATTTCAACCCTGTCCTCCTTACTGCACTAACGGTTCTCAGTCTGTGTATTAATTCCATGGCCACTCGAGACAGACTTAGGTTAGGGTGTACGTTATGTCTCTGTTACATCGGTGTGCGTATTAACCACACAACCACTCGAGACAAACTTAGGTTAGGGTGTAGGCTATGTCTCTGTTCTGTATATTAACTACATGGCCACACGACACAAACTTAGGTTAGCGTGTAGGCTATGTCTCTGTTCTTTATATTAACTACATGGCCACACGACACAAACTTGGGTTAGCGTGTAGGCTATGTCTCTGTTCTGTATATTAGCTACATGGCCACACGACACAAACTTGGGTTAGCGTGTAGGCTATGTCTCTGTTCTGTATATTAACTACATGGCCACACGACACAAACTTAGGTTAGCGTGTAGGCTATGTCTCTGTTACAGTCGGCGCGATAATCGAACCTCATTCTGGACGGACTGGCGCCCATACAAACACTATGGAGGCAACCTGGAAACATGTTAACATGGCTCTAGTGCAGTTTTGGTAGACCACAACATGAAAATTGTCAGTAGGAAGGCAGAGTGTGTCTAGAAGACTGTGTGTGGTAGGGGAGATGGAAAGAGGAGGAGCAACGTTACTGAGTTGTTTGCCGGGGGGGAGAGTGCGGTGATGCGTGCACAGGCTGGAGCGACCAATCCGTATGTATGATGACATGAAGAAACGTTGTGAAGGGATCAATGGCACTTGCGTGGCAAAGAGATGCGAACATGTGTTCAGAAAAATAATAGATGTAGTTTGTCTGCTGGTTGTAGGCATTGAGGAAAACGTCAAAATGTTTCCAGATTGCCTGTATAGTGTTGGTATGGGCGCCAGTCCGTCCAGGACGAGGTTCAAATATCACGCCGACTGTAACAGAAACATAGCCTACACCCTAACCTAAGTTTGTCTCAAGTGGCCATGCAGTTAATATACAGAACAGAGACATAACGTACACCCTAACCTAACTTTGTCTTGAGTGGCCATGTAGTTAATATCCGTCAAGGACAAGGTTGAAATATTGCGCCGACTGAAACACAGACATAGCCTACAACGTAACCACACTTGTCTGGAGTGGCCATGTTCTTAATACACACAACACAGACATAGCGTACACCTGAAGGAACATGTGTGTCTCGGGTGGCCATGTAACAGAAAAGGGAAGTTTGAAATGAGCCCTCCAAGTTGAAGGAGGGAGATGGGGGCACGGCCACAACGCTCCATGCCCCTCAGCGTACGTGAACTTTGTCACAGCACACTGGATACACAGTGGTTCACGTAAAGTGCACTAGTGACATTAACATTTCCCTCAACGCATACAACTGCCACACAAACTACATTATTGTCTTTCACAATACATGTTCGCATCTCTTTGCAGAGCACATGCCATTGACCCCCTCACAATGTTCCTTCACGTCATCCCACATGTGGACTGGTAGCTCTGGCCTGCGCACGCATCACCGCACTCTCTACCGCACCAAACACCTAAGTAACATTGCTCCGCCTCTTTCCATCTCCCCTACAACACACAGCCTTCTAGACACACTTTGCCTTCTAGACACACTTTGCCTTCCTTCCTACTGAAAATTTTCCTGCTGCGGTGGAGCGAAACTACTTCAGAGCCCAAACAGCTACGTTATATTTGGTTGAAACTCACTGTATGTATTGTGCCTTCTGCGTATTGGAAATCGAAACACTATCTGCAGGCAATTGTGGTTTCACACGGCATAAAAGTAATTGCTTGAAGCCAGTTCCTTTGGTCTGTGCGTGCCACGTAAACTTCACCCCTAACATGATCTGCATGTGATGTGTTTACACATTGGTCCCTTATCTTCTAAACAGTGAACTGATGAAGAGCTCTGTTAATTACTGAACTTCATAGTGCTGGCCTTGGTATTGCTGAATCATCTCATGTTTGATGTCTGTTAAAGTAAATAGAATCATTGGGAGAAGGATTGGTTACTTTATCCTGTAGTGAGATGTATCTGAGATGTTGAACAATGGTTACAATAAAATGTTTGTGTAAGGCCCATTGCTGGTCTGTGGTAAGGTATCATATCAGTAGCCATCCAGAAATCTTGCCTTCTTCTGTTTTTCTATCCACACACATTCCCATTTCATGACTTCCACCCATCTTTCCCCATAAGTTGTGGAATTTACAGTTGGTGTACCAATGATTGCTGCCATGTCCAGTTGGTGTGCCAGTGGTTGCTGCCACATTCAGTTGTTGTGCCAGTGGTTGCTGCCACATTCAGATGGTGTGCCAGTGTTTGCTGCCACATCTATCTGATGTGCTAACAGTTGCTGCCACATCTCTCTGATGTGCGAACAGTTGCTGCCACACCCAGTTGATGTGCCAATGGTTGCTGGCACATGCAGATGTCTGCATTGTTTTAGACGTGTGTACTGTGTACATAGTCCTTTGATCAGATGTGACGTAGTATCATTGGACAAGGAGTTCCCAACATTTTTAAGGCACCGTGATCCTTTGAAATATTGATGACACAGTATCATATCCCGGAAGACATCAGTCCACAGCAATGCTGCTCTGAGAACCACAAGTCCCACAATCTTTAATCAGTAGTTACAGACTGACCTAATCGTTCATACTTTTTGTTTTGGTTAAACAGTTCACATTAACATTGTGAATTTTTTCCTAAATCTGTCAACTTGTTCCGAGTGTTCACCACTGCTCCACTGATGTGACTGTTGTAGACATAACCTACACATTAAATGTTTACTCATCTACTTCAGAATCCCATGTTTGAAAGTTTAAAGTAACTGTGGCAAAATGTGCCTGTTTTTACCAGTTCACCTTTCCTATTAGCTAAGTAACTATGTGGAGTGGAGACCTTCTTGAAAAGCTACTAGTTTCTTAAGTAATCAAGATTTTCCCCAAATTTACATTCCCCGAAGGTTCATTACCTATCCTGAGCCAGATTAATCCAGGCCACACCCTTCCATCCTGTTTCTTTAAGATATCCTTCCATTTCTGGCTATGTCTTCAAAGTGGTCTCCTCCTTTCAAGTTATCGTACAAAGGCCTCTTTGCATTTTTCTTAGTCCGTGTACTTGCCACATTTCCTGCCCATTTCATCCTTGATTTCTTTGCCCTAGTGATATTTGGTGAGGAGTACAGACCATGAAGCTCATTGCACAGTTTTTTTTTCGTTCCCTTGTTACTTTTTCTTTCTTAGGCCCAAATATCTTCTTCAGCATGCAGTTCTCAAATACACTCAGCTTATATTCTTCTACTGTGAGGGACCAAGTTCCACACCCATATGAAACCAGAGGCAAACTTTATAGGTCTCGTTATTTTTATCTTTATGTTCTTAGATACTGAATGGGGAGTAAAAATATTCGGGACGTGTTACAAAACATAATATTAAGCAACTCATTCAGGATTGAATGGTGCAGCCTGTTGTGTTTTGTGCCTTCAGGTATATTTTTATTTGTCCCATGTGATGGCACTGCACACAGTCACTGCCCAAAATGGCGACTGCAGAGGTAGAGTGTCGATGTGTTGTGTGGCTTGTCGTGTAAGAATGAGTAACATCAGCACATGGAAATGCTGCTGTGCGTGCAGTAAGAATTTGCTTTTGAAACGAACCGTCAGCAAGAGTGTGGCGTATCTTGGGACAGGCCGTGTGTGACGGAGGAAACGAACTGGACAGCTGTCTGTTCTACGATAAAGTAGCAAGCATTTTTAAGCCTGCTAGTATAGTCCATATATGTCTGTCTTCATGCTTTATGTGCATTGAACTTGCCTGTGAGCATATAAAGCTTTATGCGTAAGAAATGCAAATGGTGCAGCAAGTTTAACTAGATGAGAGGCCAGAATATATGGCTTTCACAAAAGGCATTCTGAAGTGTACTGATGAAGATGGCAGTTTCTGTGTGTGGATATTTTTTGGACAAGACAGCTGTCCACGTCAGTGGAAAAGTTGGACTCCATAATTTGCAAATATGGGGGTTGGGGCACCCATAAGCAGTTACTGAGCACATTGGTGACAGTTTGATGTAGGAGGGGAAGTCAGAAAGTAAGTTGTGTAGTTATTTTATGAGTGGAGCTGAGTGGAGGAGAGTAAGGCAAACAATTATAGTTTTCCATACAGTCACCGAACTTGTTTGGGCAATTGTCATTGTGAGTGATCAGATTTTAAGTGCTGGTGATAAGAAGGAGGCATCCTGTTCTCAAAGCCACTTCTTGACATTGGCTTTGACAGTGTTGTCAGATGGAAATTGCCACCCTTGGAGATGAAGGTGAGGCCAGTACTGTCCAGTTGTGGCAACTAGAGACTTGGAAGGTATTTAAGGAATGCTGGGTAAGATGGGGTGGGTATTCACCTGGTGAGTGTATGTGCCTCATCAACTACTATTCTGTGCAAAAGTGTTTATCACTTACGATAGAGTGACAGTGCTGGCTCCTAATGTTCTCGCGGCCGACATATTTGGGACTGGTGCTTTTCACTATCTCTCGCCATAATGTGGTGGTAGGCTCATACCCTGCACCTCCCTTTTCCTTCGTTTTTCCTCACAAGTTTCAAGGTATGGGAACTGGCCTGTATATTATCTTTAAATATTGGACAGTAAACATCCAGTAACAGAGTGCAATATCCCACAAGAATGTTCCATGGTGGGCCAGTCCTATAGCCCCCATGATTTCCCAGCATGGGATGAACCAACGGTACCAGACGGCTGTGCAAGACAGCGAAACGTTACATATTCAAACCATACACTTTATTAAGACGTGACAATGATGGAAGTTAAATATTGACTAGGTCCTATATGCTACACATCAGTCTGCTGTTAGAAACTTTATACATGAAGGTACAGAACCCAGGAAATCACATCATTTTGTCTTCAGGTAGTATGGGTGATACTAGGTTTTGTAACAGGAAAGATATTGTAGAAACACTTTGTGTTTATTAATTTCAGTATATTAAAAGTCCACCCTGTAACATTCCAATGCAGGAACCAAGGGGAAGTAGAGGTATAGCTCTGCTCATTCTCAACCTCAGTGCTAGGAGAGGGTGAATGGTCTGTGCCACATCCCAGGCGCTTTACCCCCAGGAAAGGGGCCTGGTACCCAATGTATAGGAGGCTGTGTGGGCCTGTAGGCTGGTCTGGATGGGTACAGAAAATATTGTGCCCACTGGGGTTTGAATTATGGACCGTGCGGTCTATAGCGGGCTGACCAAACTATCCTGACAAACAGTTATCTTTGTATATGTGAGCAGTTGTAACATGAGAGATACTTTATGTGTTAATAAGTCTTTTTTGTTTTAAGAGTATTGATTTAAATGCTGGTGGAAACAGACCAGCTGAACCATCAGACGCAGTGGTTAATGAGGAGCGTATGATGGTGGTGGAGGACACAAGAAACAGACCAACGCAAACATCCGACACAGTCGTTAATGAGCGTATGATGGTGGTGAAGGAGACGAGAAACAGACTAGTTGAACCGTTGGACACAGTGATAAATGAGAAGTGTATGATGGTGGTGGAGGACACAAGAAACAGACCAACGCAAACATCCGACACAGTCGTTAATGAGCGTATGATGGTGGTGAAGGACACAAGAAACAGACCAACGCAAACATCCGACACAGTCGTTAATGAGCGTATGATGGTGGTGAAGGAGACGAGAAACAGACTAGTTGAACCGTTGGACACAGTGATAAATGAGAAGTGTATGATGGTGGTGGAGGACACAAGAAACAGACCAACGCAAACATCCGACACAGTCGTTAATGAGCGTATGATGGTGGTGAAGGAGACGAGAAACAGACTAGTTGAACCGTTGGACACAGTGATAAATGAGAAGTGTATGATGGTGGTGGAGGACACAAGAAACAGACCAACGCAAACATCCGACACAGTCGTTAATGAGCGTATGATGGTGGTGAAGGACACAAGAAACAGACCAACGCAAACATCCGACACAGTCGTTAATGAGCGTATGATTGTGGTGAAGGACACAAGAAACAGACCATCGCAAGTATCCGGCACAGTCGTTAATGGGCGTATGATGGTGGTGGAGGAGACGAGAAACAGACTAGCTGAACCGTTGGACACAGTGATAAATGTGAAATGTATGATGGTGGTGGAAGACACAAGAAACAGACAAACTCAAACATCCGACACAGTGGTTAATGAGTGTATGATGGTGGTAGAGGAGACAAGAAACAGACTAGCTGAATTGTCGGACATAGTGATAAATGAGAAGTGTATGATGGTGGTAGAGGAGACAAGAAACAGACTAGCTGAACCGTCGGACACAGTGATAAATGAGAAATGTATGATGGTGGTGGAGGACACAAGAAACGGACAAGCTCAAGCATCCGACACAGTGGTTAATGAACGTATGATGGTGGTGGAGGAGACAAGAAACAGACTAGCTGAATTGTCGGACACAGTGATAAATGAGAAATGTATGATGGTGGTAGAGGAGACAAGAAACAGACTAGCTGAATTGTCGGACACAGTGATAAATGAGAAATGTATGATGGTGGTAGAGGAGACAAGAAACAGACTAGCTGAATTGTCGGACACAGTGATAAATGAGAAATGTATGATGGTGGTAGAAGAGACAAGAAACAGACTAGCTGAATTGTCGGACACAGTGATAAATGAGAAATGTATGATGGTGGTAGAGGAGACAAGAAACAGACTAGCTGAACCGTCGGACACAGTGATAAATGAGAAATGTATGATGGTGGTGGAGGACACAAGAAACAGACAAACTCAAGCATCCGACACAGTGGTTAATGAGCGTATGATGGTGGTGGAGGACACAAAAAACAGACTAGCTGAACTGTCGGACATAGTGATAAATGAGAAGTGTATGATGGTGGTAGAGGAACAAGAAACAGACTAGCTGAACCGTCGGACACAGTGATAAATGAGAAATGTATGATGGTGGTGGAAGACACAAAAAACAGACTAGCTGAACTGTCGGACACAGTGATAAATGATAAATGTATGATGGTGGTGGAGATCACAAGAAATGGACAAGCTGAAGCATCCGACACAGTGGTTAATGAGCGTATGATGGTGGTGGAGGACTCAAGAAACGGACTAGCTGAACTGTCGGACACAGTGATAAATGAGAAGTGTATGATAGTGATGGAGAGTGCAGGTTATTCTGCTCAGTTTGGAGTAGGTCAAGAGGTGTGTGAAGTCATTTAAATAAAATTCTGCTGTTATTCTTGTCATGCAGGTCAGACACCATTGTTTCATGTACCTTACATTTGTTTCAGTGTGAGAGTCTCCCACAGGATACAGATCATACAAGTGATGGAGAAGCAGGAGGAAAGGTATGTTAGATAAAAATGTTGATACTCCTCTGAAATTCTGACCTGGAAAGTTGAGACCTTTCACGTATGTCTGTGTGTGTACGTTTATTTCAGAGTGATAGTCTTCCATCGGAGGCTGATATTTCTGAAGAAGAAGAAGAAGATGATGATGATGAAGGAAAAGAAGAGGTATGTTAAATCATGGGTCTGGCTCTTCTGCGATGTTACACAGCATAGGTTGACAGCTGGTTACTGATGTTTCAGGATAGCCTATTGGTCACACTTCAAGGGTCAAGCAGTCCAAGAAGATAGGACGGCTTGACCCTTGACGAGATGCGATTGACAGGGTGTCCTAAAACATATGTAAGCAGTTGTCAACCTATGCCACACAACATTCCAGAATAGCGAAGGTGGGCTGTCAGATGTAGTTGAATAAGGTACTTCCAACTGATGACGTCGACTTGTGGTCTGGTCATCAGAACAGAGCCCCCATGTAAATCGTGGAGTGTCTGTACTTTGTGTGCAGTATGTATGTTGACACATTCTGTTCTTTTCACATTGCATGTATGTGTGTGTGGATTTTTTCCTGTAGAGCAATTAATTAGTTAAATTAATGATCATAGCTGTTGCATGAAGAACTGGAATGAAATGTAAGTTGCTGTCAATTAAAAGAAAACATGGTCGAAGGTATTTAAAGTGTTTCTGGTCCAAAAAAATCACTGAAAACATGACATTGCTGTGTCAACTTAAAAAAAAAAAGGTACAGCAATCCCATTACAGTCCTGGACAGGCCCTTAGGGTTCCAGGAGGTTGAGGCTCACAGATTTATAGACAATCGGCACATGAAGGTGGTAAGGTTGTCAGCCCTACGCACCGGCCGCCTTTACCCCCCAGGAAAGATTCCTGGTACTCATTTCTGTTAGAGGCTGAGTCGACCCCAGGGCCATAGTGCGACCGAAACGATTATGTCAATGAAAAATTCAGTGACACCATCGGGAATCGAACCCGCGACGTTCCGGCTTGTAGCGCAGTGCCTCAACCAACTGCGTCACCGTGCACCCCGTGTCAACTTTAAACATGTTATATTAAAAACAAAACAGCAAAATATGAGGAGGTAGAATTGTTGCTTGTGGAATGATTCTGACACAGTAGCCTTTTCACATACCGTTGGATGGTCCCAATCCAAAGCAGAAGGCAGGTGAAGAAGGGGATAATCCCATTGCTGATGACTGCAAACTGCCTTCTACCTCACAAGGTCAACCAGGACCTCTCATGCCCCAGACCAACTGCATATTAACTGGGAGATGATCTGTCAGATTCTTCTTGAAGCTTTAGGAAAGAGGGAGGTCAGCGTGACTTTATTCCACACAGTCTCTCGGCAGGAGGAGCACAGAGTTGCAACTTGCAACCACTTCACACAGGCCTGTGAGTGCAGCCCACATTTTCTCAGTTGCATTATGACTGGAGACAAGTCTTGAGTTTTTCAGTACAATGCAGAAACAAAACATCAGAGTATTGATTGGAGAACAAAATCGTCACCAAGTCCCAAAATGTTTTGATTGCGACAGTGAAGGAACGTTGCTCGCTCATTTTGATAAACAGAATGTGATTCACAGAGACTTGGGGATGAAGGAACAACAGTGAACAGTGAATTCTGTGTAAATGCACAGGAAAAGTATTGAAGCAGATTTTGAGAATGAAGCTCCAAATTTGAGATAAGGGCAGTTGGCTCTTTTTACACAACAATGCCCCTCGTCTTTCTACTATGACAGTGAAGTGCTTACTGGCAAATCACAGCTTGTTAGCAATCAGCCACTCGCGTTTGCTAGTTCTTGAAGTGAAAACCACCCTCAGAGGAAGAAAATTTCAGAACATCAACTTTAATAAGAATAACATAACTACCAACTTAACTGCAGTTCCTGTGGATGTCTAGTGATTTTTATGAAACTTCTAGAAAGATGTAAGATGTGTATTGCAGTTAAGGGAGATAACTTTGAAGCAAAATAAAACAATTTGTATTTCATGTGTATCAGTCCTTTTAGCATTAATTTTGTAACTTGTTTGACCACATATGTGTTTGTTTCAGAGCCATGGTATTCTGCAACATGATACAAAACCTTTCACTGAGAAAAAAGCAGGGGAGGAAGAGGTATGTAATAATCTAACAGTTCTGACAGTTTTGATCATGAATGTGTGCAAACATTCTGTGTGGTTGTTTACGTGTGAATCTGTCACTGGAGTATAGAGATTTTCTCACTAAAGTAACACACAAGGATAAGATACTCATGCATCAACTCTTGCAGTTTGAAACCCTTGTAACATGATCCTGCTGACGAATATAGGAAGTCATTCTGTAAACATTTGTTTCAGACTGCTGTCCTGCCATGTCATGATTCTGAAAACTGTAGGTCTTCCATTCATGTTATTAACAGTACGGAACGTATAGCTGACCAACGTTGTCTACAAGTGGGCTACACATGCAGTGAATATCAGAATGAGCGCTATTCTAGACTGCCTGCACGTAAAGTAGTAAAAAATCGTGTTCAGAGGAGAGAATGCAAACTGTGCAACAAGTCGTTTGATCACGTGTTTGATCTGATGGCTCATAACATGGAAGTACATTCACTTAATGCTGACAATGGAGGAAAGTACTTATGCACAGCATGCAACAAGTTGTTTGGTCGGTTGTATGATTATGGAAGGCACGTCTCTGAGATACATCCAAACAGCAAAGAACGAAACTTTAAATGCCACATATGCAGTAAGTCTTTTGCTCGTGTGTATCATCTCAACAGGCACTATAAATTACATACACCTTCACAGCATTATACGTGCGAAGTGTGTAAGTGTGTGTTTGCTAATGCCGGCAGCCTCAGGGTGCACAGTGTTGTGCATAACGATGAGAAGCCCTTTACATGCAGTGTGTGTAACAAATCGTTCAGGCAAAAGGCTGTTTTGGAAATCCATGTTCGTGTGCATTCTGGTGAAAAACCTTTTACTTGTGAAGTCTGTAAGCATTCATTCAGGGATGTGTGGACACTGAATGTGCATTCTCGTTCTCACACAGGAGAGAAGCCGTTTACGTGTGATGTGTGTAACAAGCAATTCTCTCGGAAACATCATCTCATGCTTCATATTCAAAGGTGGCATGGTGGTAAAGTACGGTCAGGTTCATGGCGTCACATGTCTGAGGCAGGTAAGAAAATCTTGCTGGATGGAAGACATGCATGTGCAGTGTGTAACAAAGTCTTCCGGCAGAAGCGCCATCTGGAAGCCCATATGCTTGTACATACTCGTGAAAATTCCTGTGGCGATATGACAATTCTAGGCTTACCTTAGTAACAGGTCGTTCTTGTGCGCTTCGTATAAGTAAAGCACCAATTAATTCATGTTTAACTATGTAATTACACACCCGATGGCATGCAAGGATCTTTCAGAAGTTTGTGGCTGACATGCACCTCTTAAACTCCACTGAGGTTTGGTAGCAGGAAGAACAACTTTTGTACGTTTGGCCTTCACCTTCGATGCACCTTTTATTGAAGCTTGGGCTCATTCTTCCTTTTGATTCACCTGTTTATGATAGTGAAAAGATTGTCATTGCAGTTGTGGAACCTGTAAAATTTTGCTGGATCTTGTGCAAACAGCCATAGAAGTGTGCAGCAGTTCCAGAGCAAAGGATCATACTTTCTGCACCAGCAGACATCAGATTCAGTATATGCTCACATTCCCAGAAACCTGCCAAACAGTTACAGCAGTATTTTCATATCTGGCTAGATTGAGGAGGACCGTGGTTGCCACTGTAGTGATCTCCTTATCAACTTCAGTTACAACAATTAGCATTACTAAGGTACTTGTAGACTGTGTTCGCGGTATTGCTATTTGCGATATTCACGCAAAGTTTTGGAGACAGTTGTGTGATTGTGTGAAGTTCAGTCAAGGCCCATATGACATGGCATGAGCAAACATTCTTAAACATGGGCAGAGCAGCTGTGGATTGAGTTTGTTGCATTCTTCCGGGATGTGCATTCTGTATGACTCTCGGCACATTCCCTGACAGCAGCACTCTCCCAAGTTCCAGTTTTATTGCCTCTGTATCCTCTCCACACAGCCAGGATTTTTATGGCAGCTGCGGTATGCTTCCTATGTTGCTCGTGTAGTGAATTTAAACTTTTGCAACGTTCCTTTTCTTTCTTTTATAAGCAATCTCGCAACCACCGTTTAATGACAACTGCTGCTGAGTTCTTTTCCAAGAAGTGTCTTTCTTTTTTTTGTCCCAAAATTCTGCACGTTAATCTGTTCTGCAAACTTCATTTTCATTTACATTAATTTTCTGTGATTTTGACCTTTAGTCATAGTTGTTAATTATATTTTCATGTTTCTTTTTAACTGTAAATAATGTGAGATTAATTTTAATGAGTTTGTGTTGATTTATAATAAATAGATTAGTAAAATTATTTATTTAGTTTCATTGTATTGCCTATGTGTATTGTATAGGTATGTTGCAAGAATGAACAGCCTCTTGACCATTACGTGCTCATTTCTCCTTTCCTAAAGTACATACGAATAAATTGTGTACCCCTGAAAGTCCATCCTACCTCGTACTTTTTGAGGAGCTTGGGTGTTACCTTGCAGACATACAGACAGACACAGTCATTCCCTACATGTCTTATTGTCTTGTACTCTATGCAACTAACTCCTTAATGAGCGCAGGGCAAGTCAATATCCTGTGCCAGAGCTTACAGTTGGGTCCAGAATGTTTTTGTCTGCCCATTTGCCGGCTAAGAATATAAGGATTTAAATACAGAAGGATAATTATTTTAAGGTTGTTCATTCTGTGCGTGAATAGTGGTGTTCATTTAGTTGGTACCATGAATTGACTACGTTGAACACAAATATAATTTTGATTGTTCTTTTATATGGGTGTGAAACTTTATCTGTCACAGTAAGGGAAGAACATAGGCTGAGGGTGTTGGAGAATAGGGTGGTGAGGAAATTTGGGAATAAGGGGAGGAAGTAACAGGAGACTGGAGAAAAATGCATGATGAAGAGCTTCAGGATTAGTACTTCGGAGCAAATAGTATTAGGATGATCAAATCAAGAGGATTATATGGGCATGGCATGTGGCATGTATAGGCGAGAAGAGTGACTTGCAGGATTTGGTGGAGTAGCCTGAAGGAAAGAAACCACCTCGAAGACCTGGATGCAGATGGGAGGATGATACTAAAATATATGTTAAATAGGATGGGAAGACGGACTGGATTGATGTGGCTCAGGATAGCAGGACAAGTGGTGACTTTTTGTGAATACGAATATGATTCTTCGGGTTGCATAAAAGGAACATAATTTAGTGACTAGCTGAGGCCCTGTTAGACCCCTGCTCAGTGCAGTTGACTTTTGAGGTTTGTGAAAGCCTGACATTCTGAATTTCAGGGTCGGTGCCCAGTAACTGTGACATCACAGAGGCATTCATTACGTCCTATCCTCAATGCAGTTTACATCCTGTTAACATTTTGAGGCATGAAATCTGCCTAATAATAATTAAAATATGTGTTCCTACCTCACAGAAAACACTCCATTACAAAGACCAGTCAGTAGTCGCTGTTTGTTCTGTACAAAACACAAATACATTGTGCAAAATGCCGAGTTTGTTGATGTTGCTGAGGGTGGTACATATATTTACCATTGTACTTTAATGGGTTGAAGTGAGGTTTCCACATGAGTTTAGTTGGGAATTGAGGTGTTATGGAATGTGAGACTATGTTCTGGGTTAATGGTTCCTGACGTTTCGACCGAAAGCAGTGACTTCATCTTCAAGGATCGAGGTCCAAGAGGATGAAGGAACTACGTTCCATCAAAACATGGGGAACCATTAAACGCCTTGAAGTGAATCTGACATGTTCTTATGTCACCCAGACGAAATACACGCCGGATATGCGCGGCCCATCACTGCTGTGGCCATATGGGGGTTCCCCCTCCATGTGCGCGGTAGGATGCGCGTGGTACCGGTACCGACCTGCAACACAGTGCCGCCAGCCAGCAGTCAGTGTTGTGCTGACCAGTGCCAGTGAGTGCTGCAAAGAGCTATGGGGTCTGCCGCATTGCTGGTGGCCCTGATGGCCGTGGCCGCGGTCAGGGGTCAGGACGGAGAGTCCATCGCCACCAGCTTCTTCTCAGGTCAGCTATTTCAATAAGTATTTAGATTATCACTACCGGTTATAGTATATGAAGCCGTGTAGTGTGGTAGGAACTTAATGACGACGTTTTAGAGGAAGATCTTCCGAAACGTCGGGAACATGAATTTATGTACCCTGCTGCTGGAAGCTGCAAGGACGTTGGTAAACCTGTGTGAGATTAGACGGTGTCGCGTTTTTATACGCGTTTTGGTCACACAAATGACTCCTGTGACATTGTGTATGCAGGTGCGGCTAGTGACGTCTGTACCGTACCTGTCTCTATAAAATCTACGTAAGAAGGACCAAATAGCAATATGCATAAACAATTTTTCTGCTGCCAGATCGTTGCGGTCACATTTTATACAACTCGAAGGTTCATTACCGTGGTCACAAGAGGACACCACGTGTCACCTTCCCGTCCTAGTTCTTTAAGATCCATTTTAGTATTATCCTCACTTCCACACTTAGGTCTTCCAAGC
This sequence comes from Reticulitermes speratus, assembly GCA_021186555.1. NCBI lineage: Eukaryota > Metazoa > Arthropoda > Insecta > Blattodea > Rhinotermitidae > Reticulitermes > Reticulitermes speratus. The sequence goes on from JAJKFL010000427.1 coordinate 1,245,047, forward strand.
TATCTTTTCTTTTTCAGGTTAGCTCACAAAAAGCCTACACGTATGTCTCTTCCTCATACTTGCCACATGTATTCCGTCTTGAGTTTCTTGCTGTAACTACACTGCTCACCGCAGCAGACGCCTTCTTAAGTAACTATAGTTTCTTGCTGTAACTACACTGCTCACCGCAGCAGACGCCTTCTTAAGTAACTATAGTTTCTTGCAGTAACTACACTGCTCACCGCAGCAGACGCCTTCTTAAGTAACTATAGTTTCTTGCTTTAACTACACTGCTCACCGCAGCAGACGCCTTCTTAAGTAACTATAGTTTCTTGCTGTAACTACACTGCTCACCGCAGCAGACGCCTTCTTAAGTAACTATAGTTTCTTGCTGTAACTACACTTCTCACCGCAGCAGACGCCTTCTTAATTAACTATAGTTTCTTGCTGTAACTACACTGCTCACCGCAGCAGACGCCTTCTTAAGTAACTATAGTTTCTTGCTGTAACTACACTGCTCACCGCAGCAGACGCCTTCTTAAGTAACTATAGTTTCTTGCTGTAACTACACTGCTCACCGCAGCAGACGCCTTCTTAAGTAACTATAGTTTCTTGCTGTAACTACACTGCTCACCGCAGCAGACGCCTTCTTAAGTAACTATAGTTTCTTGCTGTAACTACACTGCTCACTGCAGCAGACGCCTTCTTAAGTAACTATAGTTTCTTGCTGTAACTACACTGCTCACCGCAGCAGACGCCTTCTTAAGTAACTATAGTTTCTTGCAGTAACTACACTGCTCACCGCAGCAGACGCCTTCTTAAGTAACTATAGTTTCTTGCTGTAACTACACTGCTCACCGCAGCAGACGCCTTCTTAAGTAACTATAGTTTCTTGCTTTAACTACACTGCTCACCGCAGCAGACGCCTTCTTAAGTAACTATAGTTTCTTGCTGTAACTACACTGCTCACCGCAGCAGACGCCTTCTTAAGTAACTATAGTTTCTTGCTGTAACTACACTGCTCACCGCAGCAGACGCCTTCTTAATTAACTATAGCTTCTTGCTGTAACTACACTGCTCACCGCAGCAGACGCCTTCTTAAGTAACTATAGTTTCTCGGCTTCTCAAGAGGGACGCATCTTCATCATTGCCGTCTTCGTAAGAGAGTCATTCGACCCCATGCCGGGGCAGATGAATCCGCTGTACGCCCTCACGTGTTATGTCTGTAGGTTCTATTTGAATATCCTCCCATCTATGGTTGGGTCTACCACATTTTCTTTTCCCTGCAGGTGTTCTGACTAAAATTTTTATGCATCCGTGATCTCTCCCGTCCGTGTTTCATGACGCGCCCATCATACTGCTTGACGTATCATCCTAACAATGTTCGCCAAGACTACAGATCGTGACGCTGACTGCTGTCCAGCCCCCCTGTGACTCCCTCCTACATCTAAATGCTCCCCCCCCCCCACCGTGTCATCAGTGTGTGTTCTTCACGCAGGGCAATAGACGCATTATAGTTGTCTATATTTGAACACAGTTTGGTCCAACTGCATGCCAATCTAGTTCATGAAGATAACGTTAGGAGAGTGTAGCGGCAGTAAATGTGCACTTTGCCTTTAGGTAAAGGTAAAGGTCACCCTAGAACAGGCCATGAAGGCCCAGAGGGGGAGTAGAGGTATAGCTTTGTTCTTCCTTTAACCTCGGCGCTAGATGGGGGTGGGTGGTCAACGCCACGCCCCGGCCGCTTTATCCCCGGGAATGACCCGGTACCCATTGTGGAACTTTACCTTTACCTTTAGAAACTTAAACAAAAATCACATTTTTGTTCAAATACGTTACTTGCTGCTAGTCTTGCTTTACTCGTACAGTTCTGCCGATCTCGTCGCCGTCAGTCAGTATTGTTACGTCACATTTGACTGTTCTTGACGGTGTGCACGACGATAAAGATGACGTCGTTTGGTCCTGTGGTGTGGCCATGTCACAGTGCTTACGGTTCGCCACAGGCTGTAAAAATGAAAGTCTTCCACTCATTGTTTAAGTGCTGGTAGGAATAGACTGTGTCTTGCGAGATGACAGCTGTTGTGTTGGCAACACTGGTAGCTGCACAGTTGACACTTCGTGAGGATAATATGATGATACATGTAGCACGAATGGCGGAAACGGTACTACTATACTAATAACGAAGGTGTGTGCGGAAAATTCTGAAAAGAAATGTCAGTTGGAACACCCAGTTGTAGAAGGAAGGGTGATGGTAAACGTTGGGATTTGACGGAATGGACCGTCATTAATGTGAACAGGAATTGAATAGGTGAAGATGATGTTTTGGTGTTATCGGTGTTGAACTAGCGCAGTGTCATGACGCGTGTAGCGGATAAGCTCCGGCAGTTATGCGGGATCGGAAAACAGCTGCTGGAAGTGAACACTAGGCTCGTTATGTGTGCTTGGAACAGCGCGACACAGCGGACGGATTTGTGTGAAGTTCCGTAACTGAAATGTTTGCTGGGATTTATAAACACATTCATATTTTGGTTGAAAGCGAACAGATTAACATACACTTCACATCAGAACCTACGTACCTTCGTGACTGGTCTTTGTAATTGATATAGTGTGTTCTCTGTGAGTTACGAACTGAGGCATAAAAAACAACTTATCTAAACATCTTACCTTTCACGAGACACATATAGGAAATAGGGTATCCCGCCATTTACAATATAAGTACAGGAAACACTACATCTCGCCCTTTACGAGATAAGGACAAGAAGTGCGATATCTGGACGTATACAAGATAAGTACAAGAAAGAAAAGCCAGAGGGGCCGAAGAAACAGTTGACGATCTAAACACATCTCACACGAAAAAACACGAGAAAGTATTAACTGCGTTTATTCGGCGTTGGAGATACGAATAATGGCACCAACAGGAGTATTAGAGACAACACCGTAGCGAACGTGCCACATGTGTGGACACTTGCTAACTTGTTGATTGCGCCATGCGTTCCTCCTTCACGTGATGTTGTTACTGTGGTGCAGGCATGTAGAAGGCGTGAGAAACATGAAAAATTCATGAAGTCAGCAAGCATCGGTGGAAGAGATCACCTTGGGAGACATAGATGTAGATGGGAGGATAATATTAAAGTGGATCAGCTGTAACGAGAGTGTTGTTGATTAAAGTGATTCAGTTTAAGAGTCGAGTTGTGGGCTGCAGTCAACACTGTAAAGAAACTCGAAGGTTCCGTAACGGAGTGCGAAGATGGGTCTTGCATAGTTCACGTATCCTATTGGTTGGTTGGTTGGTTGGTTCATTACTGTTACTCTTCGAGGATTCCGTCTTCTGGGGTCCTCGATGTCACCGCACTGTTACTCTTGTCTGTATCCGTCACGGGATTGCAAGGTGGTAGAGTTGAAAGTGAACTTATTTTCTGAACACCCAGTAGGACACGTGAAACAAACAACGGTACCTGCCGACTGCCGACTCCACATTAGCACCCCGGGTCCGTTAGCCGGTACGGGACCTGCCGGCAGTGCAGCACCAGCGCGTTGTGACAGACCGAAGGATATTTAGGGCAGTGTATTTAAAATAGGCCTTGGCAGCATCGTCTGACGTCTCTGCAGTTCCAAGGTTCGTAACTATAGATAGTACAAGTCTATTGCAATTACCAACCGCCTTTTCGAAGGCTGTTGGTAATTCCAATAGACATTGCGTGATTTCAGGCTTCCTATCGATCCCATCTTCAAGGTTCAAGAAGTCCAAGAATAAATCTGTACCGACGTTTCGGGGCAACATATTGATCCCATCTTCAAGGGTCAAGAAGTCCGAGAATAAATCTGTACCGACGTTTCGGGGTAACCTATCGATCCTATCTTCAAGGGTCAAGAAGTCCAAGAATAAATCTGTACCGACGTTTCGGGGCAACCTATCGATCCCATCTTCAAGGGTCAAGAAGTCCAAGAAGAAAATCCTATCTTCTAGGACTTGTTGACCTCTGAAGATGGGACCGATAGGTTGTCCCGAAACGTCGTCACGGATTTACCATTCTACGCTGCGTAATATCCCAGAAGAGCGCAGGTAAAAAATCATTTCTTCTTGGACTTTTTGGCACTTTAAATGGGACCGATAGGTTGTTCCGAAACGTCGGTGTAGAATTACCATTCTACGCTGCGTAACATCACAGAAGAGCGCAGATCAAAAAGCCTTTCTTCTTGGACTTCTTGGCCCTTTAAATGGGACTGATAAGTTGTCCCGAAACGTCGGTGTAGAATTAATCACACTACGCTGCGTAATATCCCAGAAGAGCACAGATCTCATCCAATAGACTTGTGCTATTCACAGCTGTAGGCTATGCGTAGAACAATATTCTTAACTGTCTTGGCACTGGACGCTCTGAAAATGCATTCGGCTGGTGAGGAATGTGCAAGTCCGTTGTGTCTGACTGCAGGGGACACGCTGCTGTGTTGTACTGACGATACTTCGTGTGTATAGACATGTCAGTCGTACCCTTTCGTGTAACGTAGGCTGTCTAGAAAGTAAGTTTGTTGCCATTGTTCTAAGTGAGAGCACTGTGCTGTGTGCAGTTTCTACTGCCGGTCAAGCAGTGTGCGAAGTACTGTGATACAGTGTCTAGATGTCATTACAAACACCACTCACAATTTTTGTACTTTATTTATTTCTTTTTCCAATGGCTCGACAGCCCCTTGGGGGCCTAGGCCACCTCATTTTTCGACGCTTCACGATCACACTCAGACACACCACACTCGGCAGAACTCCTCTGGACAAGTGATCAGCCCGTCGCATAGACCTCTACCTGACAACACACAACACTCACAACAGACATACATCCATGCCCCCTGTGGGATTCGAACCCACAATCCTAGTAAGCGAGCGGCAGCAGACCCACGCCTTAGTCCGCACGGCCACTGGGATCGGCGTACTTTATTATTATGTACTTTAATCCACGGGCCGGACGGTCTGGGGTTCGAATCCCGATAAAAGCAAGAGATTTTTTCTCTTCTCCTAAAACCTCCAGACCAGCGCTGGGGCCCACCTGCCCTCCTATTCAGTTGATACCGGGGTTCTTTCCCGGAGGTAAAGCGGCCGGGGAGTGAAGTTAACCAATCACCTCCGTCTATTTCCGAGATTAAGAATAAGTGGAGCTGTACTCGACCTATATTCTTTCATGGCGTGCACAGGGGAAAACTTTATTTGGGCATTATTGCCTCTGCAGAGTTGTAGCTACTGCAGTATATGTCGCGATGTTGACAGTTGTAGCTACTGCAGTATATGTCGCGATGTTGACAGTTGTAGCTACTGCAGTATATGTCGCGATGTTGACAGTTGTAGCTACTGCAGTATATGTCGCGATGTTGACAGTTGTAGCTACTGCAGTATATGTCGCGATGTTGACAGTTGTAGCTACTGCAGTATATGTCGCGATGTTGACAGTTGTAGCTACTGCAGTATATGTCGCGATGTTGACAGTTGTAGCTACTGCAGTATATGTCGCGATGTTGACAGTTGTAGCTACTGCAGTATATGTCGCGATGTTGACAGTTGTAGCTACTGCAGTATATGTCGCGATGTTGACAGTTGTAGCTACTGCAGTATATGTCGCGATGTTGACAGTTGTAGCTACTGCAGTATATGTCGCGATGTTGACAGTTGTAGCTACTGCAGTATATGTCGCGATGTTGACAGTTGTAGCTACTGCAGTATATGTCGCGATGTTGACAGTTGTAGCTACTGCAGTATATGTCGCGATGTTGACAGTTGTAGCTACTGCAGTATATGTCGCGATGTTGACAGTTGTAGCTACTGCAGTATATGTCGCGATATTGACAGTTGTAGCTACTGCAGTATATGTCGCGATGTTGACAGTTGTAGCTACTGCAGTATATGTCGCGATGTTGACAGTTGTAGCTACTGCAGTATATGTCGCGATATTGACAGTTGTAGCTACTGCAGTATATGTCGCGATATTGACAGTTGTAGCTACTGCAGTATATGTCGCGATTTGACAGTTGTAGCTACTGCAGTATATGTCGCGATGTTGACAGTTGTAGCTACTGCAGTATATGTCGCGATGTTGACAGTTGTAGCTACTGCAGTATATGTCGCGATGTTGACAGTTGCAGCTACTGCAGTATATGTCGCGATGTTGACAGTTGCAGCTACTGCAGTATATGTCGCGATGTTGACAGTTGTAGCTACTGCAGTATATGTCGCGATGTTGACAGTTGTAGCTACTGCAGTATATGTCGCGATGTTGACAGTTGTAGCTACTGCAGTATATGTCGCGATGTTGACAGTTGTAGCTACTGCAGTATATGTCGCGATGTTGACAGTTGTAGCTACTGCAGTATATGTCGCGATATTGACAGCTGTAGCTACTGCAGTATATGTCGCGATATTGACAGTTGAAGCTACTGATGTATATGTCGCGATATTGACAGTTGTAGCTACTGCAGTATATGTCGCGATGTTGACAGTTGTAGCTACTGCAGTATATGTCGCGATATTGACAGTTGTAGCTACTGCAGTATATGTCGCGATATTGACAGTTGTAGCTACTGCAGTATATGTCGCGATATTGACAGTTGTAGCTACTGCAGTATATGTCGCGATATTGACAGTTGTAGCTACTGCAGTATATGTCGCGATATTGACAGTTGTAGCTACTACAGTATATGTCGCGATATTGACAGTTGTAGCTACTGCAGTATATGTCGCGATATTGACAGTTGTAGCTACTGCAGTATATGTCGCGATATTGACAGTTGTAGCTACTACAGTATATGTCGCGATATTGACAGTTGTAGCTACTGCAGTATATGTCGCGATATTGACAGTTGTAGCTACTGCAGTATATGTTGCGATACTGACAGTTGTAGCTACTGCAGTATATGTCGCGATATTGACAGTTGTAGCTACTGCAGTATATGTCGCGATATTGACAGTTGTAGCTACTGCAGTATATGTCGCGATACTGACAGTTGTAGCTACTGCAGTATATGTCGCGATATTGACAGTTGTAGCTACTGCAGTATATGTTGCGATACTGACAGTTGTAGCTACTGCAGTATATGTCGCGATATTGACAGTTGTAGCTACTGCAGTATATGTCGCGATATTGACAGTTGTAGCTACTGCAGTATATGTTGCGATACTGACAGTTGTAGCTACTGCAGTATATGTCGCGATATTGACAGTTGTAGCTACTGCAGTATATGTCGCGATATTGACAGTTGTAGCTACTACAGTATATGTCGCGATATTGACAGTTGTAGCTACTGCAGTATATGTTGCGATACTGACAGTTGTAGCTACTGCAGTATATGTCGCGATATTGACAGTTGTAGCTACTGCAGTGTATGTCGCGATATTGACAGTTGTAGCTACTACAGTATATGTCGCGATATTGACAGTTGTAGCTACTGCAGTGTATGTCGCGATATTGACAGTTGTAGCTACTGCAGTATATGTCGCGATATTGACAGTTGTAGCTACTGCAGTGTATGTCGCGATATTGACAAGGACAGCAACCACATCCCGGGCGAAGGACAGGTGCTTTACACAGAACAAAGTGCCCTGAATTGAAATTTGATGGATTTAAAGGCTGCTGTTCTTATGAGTTGGGTCAACACGCGGGAGCAGATGCGTTGCCATGGAAACGAAGTTTAATTAACGCCGAAGTACTGCAGTAATTACTCGCTGTACGAGCAGTCTGTTTAGGGGCTTTGTCTTATACGAGATGCACAAATTCGTAGCTGTTTTTCAATTTGCTACACAATTTTCGCTTATACGAGCTCCCTGTTGTTTCTGGCGCCCCCTTCTCAGCTGTCTTCGGTTCCCGGATCATCTGCAATGTGCAAGTCCTGATCATCTGCAATGTGCAAGTCCTGATCATCTGCAATGTGCAAGTCCTGATCATCTGCAATGTGCAAGTCCTGATCATCTGCAATGTGCAAGTCTTGATCATCTGCAATGTGCAAGTCCTGATCATCTGCAATGTGCAAGTCCTGATCATCTGAAATGTGCAAGTCCTGATCATCTGCAATGTGCAAGTCCTGATCATCTGTAATGTGCAAGTCCTGATCATCTGTAATGTGCAAGTCCTGAATCATCTGCAATGTGCAAGTCCTGATCATCTGCAATGTGCAAGTCCTGATCATCTGCAATGTGCAAGTCCTGATCATCTGCAATGTGCAAGTCCTGATCATCTGAAATGTGCAAGTCCTGATCATCTGCAATGTGCAAGTCCTGATCATCTGCAATGTGCAAGTCCTGATCATCTGCAATGTGCAAGTCCTGATCATCTGCAATGTGCAAGTCCTGATCATCTGCAATGTGCAAGTCCTGATCATCTGCAATGTGCAAGTCCTGATCATCTGCAATGTGCAAGTCCTGATCATCTGCAATGTGCAAGTCCTGATCATCTGCAATGTGCAAGTCCTGATCATCTGCAATGTGCAAGTCCTGATCATCTGCAATGTGCAAGTCCTGATCATCTGCAATGTGCAAGTCCTGATCATCTGCAATGTGCAAGTCCTGATCATCTGCAATGTGCAAGTCCTGATCATCTGCAATGTGCAAGTCCTGATCATCTGCAATGTGCAAGTCCTGATCATCTGCAATGTGCAAGTCCTGATCATCTGCAATGTGCAAGTCCTGATCATCTGCACTGTGCAAGTCCTGATCATCTGCAATGTGCAAGTCCTGATCATCTGCACTGTGCAAGTCCTGATCCCGGTACCCCACAAACTCCAGCGTTGATGCATTTAACACGTAATAAACTTGGTTTTACATCGTTCACACCGTGCGTTTTCATTCGATCACAAATTTCTTAAACCAACAAAATGCACAATTCTTATTTATTATACAATGCAATTTTTTTTATAGTAAAATCAGTCCAACATGTTTCGGTTCCCTATTTTGGGACCATCATCAGGGACCCGTATCGTGAATTACACAAAACTACAAATCAACAAGTAATGGTACATATTAAAACTTAAAGAGGTAAAAATGTAGGTTTTCTCAGTCGTTTTTTGTGGGTCCGCTGTGTATCAGAATTTGTGTTTACGTGTGGAAGGCTAGGACTGCTAACACCTACATTGTACATCTTGAAGTTTTAATATGTAACATTATTTGTTGTTTTGTGATTTTGTGTAATTCACGATATGGGTCCCTGATGTTGGTCGCAAAATAGGGAACCGAAACATGTTGGACTGATTTTACTGTAAAAAAAATTGTACTGTATAATAAATAAGAAGTGTGCATTTTGTTGGTTTAAGAAATTTGTGAAACTTGGGTTTGTAAGTTCTGCTTGTAATAGGTTCGGTCCTCGTGTTTCTACAGTGTCTATAGAACTGTAATAGTGTTAGTACTGTTTGTGCGTACGGTGACGACAAAGAAGGCTATTACGAACGTTCATCTCTCGGGGAGGGGGAGAATTTTCACCTCTGGAACGAATTAAATTATAACAAGGGTAGCAGTGGGATTTAGTTCTCGTTGTACGAGTTTTCGCGTTGTGTGTAGTTTTGCAGTAACGACTTAAGCTCATAAGCCGATGGCTTACTGTGTAGGCGTGACTACATATGAACACATACAGGGTGTTACACTAATCTATATTACTGTGTAGGCGTGACTACATATGAACACATACAGGGTGTTACACTAATTATATTACTGTGTAGGCGTGACTACATATGAACACATACAGGGTGTTACACTAATCTATATTACTGTGTAGGCGTGACTACATATGAACACATACAGGGTGTTACACTAATCTATATTACTGTGTAGGCGTGACTACATATGAACACATACAGGGTGTTACACTAATCTATATTACTGTGTAGGCGTGACTACATATGAACACATACAGGGTGTTACACTAATCTATATTAAAACCAACTCGTACACAATTTTAAAACACTATATGTAATCACTTTTATATAAACCCCGACATGTTTCGGTGCACTAGTATACCATCTTCAGGGTGGATCCATGTACAATTTCCGGGTCGCTGAGGCCTATATGTTCGTAACGCATGCACGGAATGAAATCTGTTGAGGCCGCAGCAAATTGCTACTCGTGCACAGTGCCGGCATGAACGGACAGTGCATCTGCTTGTGATCATTGGTGCAAGAGTTACAAGCAAAGACGACCCGGGCGTTCTACATGAATTACCCTGTAGATAAAGTAAACATTACATAGTAAATTTTACCCGTTGGTTTACATTCATGTGATACTTGGGGGCTCACCGTAAGCATGTTAAATGAAATACTTCAATCGAAGAGAGAGTAATCGATAGGAGAATAGAGAAAGTTACATGGAGAGGAGCTTCATGGTCGCTTTGCCCACCGGATATTGTTTAGGGTGACTAAATGAAGGTTTTTTTTGTGAAGGGCCCCGCAGCAGATGCTACAGACGCACCGCAGCCTTGAGGCTTTTTGTGCAACCCTGTGATGAAGGTGGTTAAGAACAAGATTAGTTTTTTCCTCAATTTTCAGTGTAAAGGAGCACCGGCGGAATGAAATTGACAGGGGAAAAGCTGTCTCAGTGCCACTTTGTCCACCACAAATCCCACAACTGACACAGGATCGAGCCCGGGCCTCCGCGGTGAGAGGCCGATGACTAACCGCCTGAGCCATGGCACGGCCCTGTGAGATGTTAGATTTGTGTAACGTTGGCACGCATCGAGGGTTAGAGGAGTAGTTATACATGGTCTGACACAAAAAAAACGAGACTGTGTCTGTAACTATTTCTGTTTGACAAATTCAGCAAATAAACTACGATCGCCTTCAAAGTAGTTCCCTTCTGAGTTAACACACAGCTGCATACGATGCTGCCAACGTTCAAAGCAATTCTGCATGTCATTTTCTGTCAGACTGTTGAGGATCTCCGTCGTTTTTACTTTCACATCTTCTACCGATAAAAGATGGGTCCCTTTGAGCACCGACTTGATCTCTGGGAAGAGGTAGAAGTCACAGGGAGCGAGGTCTGGCGAATAAGGTGGGTGCTCCATCACAGTGATGTTTTTATTGGCTATGAACTGCTTGCAAAAGGTCCGTACACAATTCCTGGCGGCGTTCTTTTTGTTCATCTGACAGAATTTTTGGAACCATTTTTGCACAAACCTTTGTCATGTTCAATTCTTCCGTTAGAATTCGTCGAACACTTTCCCTATCCAAATTAAATTTCTCAGCTACTGCTCGAACACCCAACCTTCTGTCTTTTCGAATCACATGTCGCACTTTTTCAATGTTGTCATCGTTAACAGCTGTGCGTGGCCGGCTTGGGCGATCATCATCTTTCACGCTTTCTCTGCCTTCCGAAAATCGTTTGTGCCACTCAAAAACGCGTGCACGATATATGCAATCTTCACCATAAGCCTCAGTCAATAATTGAAAAAGTTTCCGTCGCGGATTTCTTCAGTTTAACAAGAAACTTGATGTTAACTCGTTGTTCACTTTTGCAGTCCGACATTTTACGTCCGAGGGTAAAAACACGCCTATATTTGAAGATGCGTCAACTTGTACTGAGTGAAGCGATCGAGCTGAAACTTGTAACACTGTGACAGGACAGATCATGTTCCATAGCCGTATATTTGTTTCATCCCCCCACTCTTTGTTCCAGAGCTATAGGGTTAGTCTCGTTTTTTTTGTCAGACCTCGTATACAGTTTTTGGACAAAAGCTGAAGGGTAAAGTCGAAATGAGAGGCCTGGTCGTGCGTGGGAGGTCGACATTACCATGCATCATACAGCAATGTGAGCGTATGGGTTAGGTTCGTCCGGTAATGGAGGGAATTTTGTGAGTGCGGTAACGAACCTCCGGATTCTGCAAAAGGCGGGGATATTCTTGACTAACAAAGTGATTTGGCTTCTGGAGAAGTCCCTGTGCTACATTGACTTTGTCTCGATGTTCGTGATTGATTGGCACCGACCATATCACGAACATCGGAATCCATTTTTAGTGTAAAACGCCTACCTCGTTAGATCTGCGCTCTTCTGGGACATTGCGCAGCGTCGAATGGTAATCCTTTACCGACGTTTCGGGAGAACGTATCGGTCCCATATTTTTTTTTCTTGGACTTCTTGACCCTTGAAGATGGGACCGATATGTTGTCCCGAAACGTCGGTAAAGGACTACCATTCATCGCTGCGTAATATCCCAGAAGAACGCAGATCTTATGAGCATCGCGGCGGAAGCCTGAAATTGCCTGTCTGGTTGCTGGAACTTACGAAATGTCACTAATAGAAATATGAAATAACCTAAAAAGCATAAAAATCATGAAAATTGGTTTTTCATAACTCGCACTTTTTGGACGCATAAAATACACCAAATGAGGTAGGGGAATCCCCGTTGCGTAAAGCATGAAAGTACTCAGCTTCACTTAATGAAAGCCAGAACTTGATTGAGCTCAGAGCGATCTGCGCAATAGTGGTACAGTTGGGGAACCTGGCTTTAGCACACACGTGGTCTAACCCCGATTCGTCGGAAGCAGTGACGAAAGTTCTGAAGAATTGTATTAAAATTACTGACCACGAAACGTCGAAATCCCGAACATCGATACTTTACTGCACAACGCAGTTTGTGGGCAGAAAAAAACATAAATTCGTTTATTGTACACGACTCTCTATATACCCCAAGTGCAAACCACGATATTAAACCTGTATTCCGTGATGTATGGCGTGACGTCAGAGTTACAGTACCATCTGGCGGATGAAATAGAAACTAAAGTGCATATTTTCTGGTTCTGCTTGTAACTGCCGGGGTGGAATTTGTGTGTTGTTGCAAATGCCTCATTGTGGCATAGACCCCGGGCCGCTCTGCTGCAATTACTGCCACTCCGTGACTGGCGAGGAAAGATGTAAACTGGGCCACTGGAAAAACCAGGGTTGCCAACTGCTCATAAGCAAAATGTTGAAATGTCGCTCGTTCCACTTGACGAAGAAAACTTTCAGCAGAACTGTGATTACTTCCACGTGCCTTTACGCTCTGTGACGTTCAACAAAGGGAATAATATTTTAATTCATTGTCGTAACGTCATGATCCTCTGGGTAGCCGTTCTGCTTTTTCTTCGGGAGGGGGGGGGGAGATCCAGGGTTCAAATTTCAGCCCTGAGCCCGGGCATCCTGACTGTTTTTCTTCACTCACTCCCTCCCTTCAAATAGTTAAAGTCAGGCCCCGACCGCTTCCTGCCACATGCTCTCCAATTCATTATTTATTAACCACCCAACCATCCATACTATGTAGTCGAGCTACTGCGAGCGTCGTTAAACAAGTTATAAATTCTTACAGGTTAAATATAAACGCAGAGCAGCAGAAGAATGGGCGCGCGGCTGGGTTTCTGTTCCCAGGCCAGTTATGGGATTTGTGGTGGACAAAGCGGCACCGGGTCAGCTTTTCTCGCAGTAATTCGGTTTTTCCTTCTACAATATCATTCCGCCATTGCTCCAACCTCTTTCATTCATCTGTCGCCGGCACTGTGTAGTCCAAGCACGTGACAGCGTTGTTAATGCTTAAAAAAACAAAAGATGGGAGGATATTTGTCAATGAAAAACTTTGTAATTTGTGTTCTTCATCTACGTTGTCGTCCAGTCGAGAATAAAGTAGTTGGAACATGTAGCACGCATCGGAAACAGTTATTTAGTGAACCTTCAGGAATATAAACGCGTGTCTAAGACAGTAATGTTCAAATGGATTCATTTTACCTGGTTCATGGTAGGATCCAGCAGCATGACCATCTGAACAGGGTACTGAACCTTCGGGTTGCATAACTGCTCACTTTACTAAGTGTTATTAAGCATGTGCAAAAGAAGAAAAGTCAGACTCGCCCATCGAAACAAGTATCGAGACTTGAATATCGAAGAGGAATGCGAGATATCGATTACAATGCACGGAGAGAAGGTGACAACATGCTCTAAGACAGTGGTTCCCAAACTTTTTCGGTCCACCGCCCCCTTGGTTCCATAAACACGCCCACAGCCCCCCCCCCCCCCTACCTTTTTTTAAAAAAACATAAATGCGCTTTTGTTTCCACTTTTATTTTATATCTAACTCCTCTTCCAGTCTTCACACTTCTCGTCTCCCCTTGGTCCAGCCGTATTTTGACACTTTGTTCCATGTACAATTTGCTGATCAATCTTCTCTCACGCCAGTCTATCCCAATTCCCTTTAGGATCTGCATTAATTTGGTCCAGTTACACGGTCAAATGCCTTCTGCCAGTCCATCAAGCAAGCACACAATTCCTCATCTATGACCAAGGTTCGTTCTGATATTATTCTCAGCATCCCAATTGCATCCCTACTTCCTTTTCCTCTCCTAAATCCAAACTGATCTTCTCCAAGCACATCCTCAGTCTTCCTTTCAATCCTTCTTCTAAGTATCATCGCTACTATCTTTGCTGCATGTGCAATGAGACTGATTGTGCGATGATCGCTGTATTTTGTAGCTTTGGGCTTCTTCTTTAAGGCAATAATTGTAACTTCAATGAAATCTCTGGGCCACTCCCCAGTTACATATATGCTGTTGATCAGCTGTTCCTGAATCGCTGTTTTACTAGTACATAGTCCAGTTGATATCGACTCCTATCTCCTGGTGATTTCCACGTGTACAATCTTCTTTTAGGGTTTTTGAACCATGTGTTTGTTATAACAAGTCCATTTCTTTCACAGAAGTCATTAAACATTTGACCTCTCTGATTCCTCCTTCCCAGTCCATACGGTCCAACAGTGTTGTGATGTGCTTTATCTCCAACCACACTGTTCCAGTCTCCCATTATAATCGTCTTTGTCGCACCCTTTCCATCTTCTTCAAGAAATTATTAAATTATATCATACAGCTCTTCCACTTCGTCATCTTTACACTCCGATGTTGGCATGTACACTTGCACTATCAAAATACTTACCGGTTCTGCCTGCAACTTGACAGCAGTCAGTCTGTCACTGTACACACTCTTCTTAACAACACTTTTCACTACGCTTTTATGCACCACTATTGCTACGCCTCTTTCAGCACTGTCACCCCCACAGTAATACGCTGTATAATCACCACTTTTTATTTCACCTTGACCCTTCCACCGCACTTCACTAACACCTAGCACAGACACTGCGTTCTTCTGCATCTCTTTCTTCAAGTTTTCGAGTTTTCCTCCTTGATTCAAGGTCCTTACGTTCCAAGTGCCTATCTTGAAGCTGTCATGTTCCTTCTGCGTCTTCTGCTTTTGTCTGCATTCCTCGCTGTAACTCCTACCGCGTGGTGTCTCCCCTAGAAACACCCCCCCCCCCCCCCGGAGATCCGAATGGGGGAGTAGTTTACCTCCTGATTGTTTTGTCTCCAGAGGAAGCATCTCGCATTTGTCTCTGTTTCTGCAAGAGACTATCCAGTAAAAGTAATAATGTGGCAGTTTTTCCATTTGCTCTCCACATCGCAGTACAGCAGCCGTTCAGACCACTCTGGTCACGCCTGTTGTTACACGATCATGAACCATGTCGAGCATCATTTGCTCTGTGCTTCAAGTCGCTACTGATGTCGCTGCTTCCGGCATCAGGGCAGTTTTTATTGGATTTCCCATCTCCTAGGCATCTCTCTTCGTCTGGTTCCTACCGTCTTGATCTGTCAGGCTTGGGAGACCCTACTGGTAGCAATGCTACGGCCGGCTTAGCTCTCAGGGTCACAGGAACTCACAAACCACTCTACCACGGCAAGGTGGAGACACCAACAAAGGGAATTTTTAATATAAACTGTATAAATAACAGATGATAAAGGGTGTACATTTGTCGGAACAAGATGTTATGTAGAATGAGTTAGCTTTGCTACTCCCATTGGCCCTTCGTTAGGGAATTGTTTGCAAGCCCATGTAACCTGCAATACAAGGTGTAATGCTGCCTTGTGAACATTTGACGTGTTAATGGAGGGTCACATCGGGGTTCAGCTGTGGTGTTTCGACGCCCTGCTTGCTGTATTAAATTTAAGTCGTGAATTATTTTCTTGCGCTCTCCGAATTAATAGGAACTCTTAATGGAAGTGGTAAGATTTTGCTGACCGTTAAGACATATTCCAAAGCATTAAGTATTAAGACATTTTCAAAGCTATTTATTTTATATTTATGTAATTTATAAAGTGTGTTTCACTTTAAGAGGGCCGTCATTTTGAGGTATTTTAAAACTAAAGTGTTTGGGAAGGCATTTGAATTTATTACAATGAAATTAAATAGAAAATGAGAGTTTAACGTTACACGTGACGTAGTTATGTCTGTAGTTCATCAACGTCACTTGTGTCAATATGATTGTGTCAGGCGTGTGTTCGTAGTTTGTGTTGGACATGACACAAATTGGCATTGTGAAGTGGTTTTGTAGAAAGATGAGTGAAGAGCAGTAAAATTGAGAAGGAAATGTTAGAGGACTAAACTGTATGTGTTGTGGACTTACGTGCTTTTGTGTTGCCGTTGGAGGATGAATTCTGTTAACAAGACGTCTGTCTGAATATTTGGGTTTTGTGGGATATCACACCTTGTCAATTGGTCAATAGTTACAGACGTTTTTGAGAAACCGTCTTCAAAAATTGCGATGGGGAGGAATGGGCTGGATTGATCTCGCTAAGGATAGGGACATGTGGCGGGCTGTTCTGAATGCGGTAATGAACCTTCGGGTTCCATAAAACGCGGGGAATTTCTTGACTAGCTGACGACCTGTTAGCTTCTCAAGAAGGACTGTGCTCCATGGAGTTAGTTAAGCTTTCTGAATAACGTATATTAAAGGCATTCCTATCGGCCGGTGCGTAGGGCTGACAACCTTACCACCTTCATATGCCGATTGTCTAGAAATCTGGGAGCCTCAACCTCCTGGAACCCTAAGGTCCTGTCCAGGCCTGTAATGGGATTGCTTTTGCTTTTAAGGGAATTCCTGTGGAGTGGTTATATACCGATCGGCGCAGCGCAAAGTGCCGGAGTACTGGAACCTTGACATGAAGATGTCTGGACAGACATTATTTTTGGTTCGCATTTACTTTACGTAAAACTCAATTGAACTGTCATTAATTTGCTACACAGCGACACTTCTACGGACGCATATTTCGAAATTATAAATAAAAAAATCAGAAATAACACATTTGTTCGTTTTGAGTTTGCGGGAACGTGAATATGAGATTATGAGGCTAACAGAAGCATAAACTGAGAAGCGAACGCATGCACACGCACACACAAATATATGCAATGCTCATATGAGAGAGATTAAATGTGGATATTCGCACGAGAAGATACGCACAACAGATTGGAGATGTTTGCTGGTGATATGTAATAAATTGGGAGGTAAAAAAAAGCTGATTATTATAAGTTGCTCGTAAATGTTTACAGAGCTGAACACAGCGGTTTCCAGTAGCTGAATTAGAAAAGTAATGAGGGAGATTTGCACAGCAGTAGTTTAGACGACGAACTGAATAGCGTAACGACGTCTGAAAAGAGTTCGTTATTGACATTTGTTCACCAATTCGAAGCTCATTATTGTTAGTGCATATAAAACAGAACGTTGTGTTACAATTTAGTTAATATTGTGTGTTATACAGTCACGTGACCAGACTCTGATATCACACTGTGACCGAGGCGTTTTGTTCCACCGCCATGCGCTTTGCTGCAGTGCCAGTAAGACGCGGCGAGATTTTGTACGGGCGAAACAAAATTGCAAATGGCGTACCGAGTGACGTAGCACACAGACTTTATGAAGGCGCTCTTTACTCTCTGGTTCTATCCCACAAATGTACAATTTTATTCTCTATTATTCAATACATATATTTCATTGAAGACGGTCCAACATGTTTCGAACCTTATATGAGGTTCATCTTCAGGGACATCTGTTTTAAATTACACTAGCCCTTCTTCAAAGGTACATGTTAGGTTATACACTTTAAAATGTTGTCTTTGTTGTCTTGTGGTTACTGAAATTGATGTTAAAATACTTAAGTTAAAAACAGTTCACATCTGTATGTAAGATGTACAAAATATTATCTGTAGAATATTCAGTTAGGTAGAACGAATTTGTAACAGCAATTCAGTACATAGCTATATATCAGGTTGTGTGTTCGCTTGTGGACGGTTGGGACTGTCCGAACAGTCCACAAGCGAACATACAACCTGATATATAGTAACCGGGGTGTTTGTTGTGAGTTGTTAGAGAGGTGGGTTTTGTTGTGACTTATTGGGAGATGGGGTGTTTGTTGTGAGTTGTTGGGGGAGAGTGGGTTTTGTTGTGACTTTTGGGAGATGGGGTGTTTTGTTGTGAGTTGTTAGGAGAGTGGGTTTTGTTGTGACTTATTGGGAGATGGGGTGTTTGTTGTGAGTTGTTGGGAGAGTGGGTTTTGTTGTGACTTATTGGGAGATGGGGTGTTTGTTGTGAGTTGTTGGGAGAGTGGGTTTTGTTGTGACTTATTGGGAGATGGGGTGTTTGTTGTAAGTTGTTGGGAGAGTGGGTTTTGTTGTGACTTATTGGGAGATGGGGTGTTTGTTGTGAGTTGTTGGAGAGGTTTGGGTAGGGTGGTTTGTTGGTGATTTTGTGGAGATTGGTGGGTGTTGTTGTGAGTTGTTGGGAGAGTGGGTTTTGTTGTGACTTATTGGGAGATGGGGTGTTTGTTTGTGAGTTGTTGGGAGAGTGAGTTCTGAGGTACAGCAAAATGCACATACTCATGCATATATACAAATGATACGTTCAGAGTGTTCCTATATTTAATTTTTGTTTGTTTTACAACACGCACAAAAGAGGGCACTGCTGTATTCAGACAGCAGTCTGAAGGCTGTCCGATTGGTGTAGGTGGGGCAGTGTCGACACTTCCTCTTGCCACGACACTCGAATGATCGCAGTGTTATTACATGTCAATTACAGATGGAATTGAATTAAAACTGCTATCGATCGAACTGCAGGTTCTATTAACAGGCAAAACAGTTACAACGGGTTTCACGTTAATGTTTTATGTGTTAATTAGTAAATTAAAATTTATTATATTTTTTATGATTAACAATAATTCATCTAGCAGTAATTTATTAAATAAATAATATGTGCTTGAATAAGATTCATAAATTAAAATACTAAGAAATTTAGTTCATTTTCTATTTTTAACACAAAAATTACTTTATTTGAATTTTATTATAAAAATAAATGCACTACTTGTCTACTAGCGCCCCCCTGTGATAATAACAGCGCTCCCTTCCACCTCTCGTACCTATTAGCGCCCACCTCGGTAATCCCACCGCCCACTTTGGGAACCACTGCTCTAAGAAGTTTGCTGGTTCAAAACAAGAAACTGTTCACATGGACAGAACAGGCTGAGTGTGATCGATAGTGAACTGGGGGGAAACGAGAGATCGAATGATGACGTGGGAATGGTGAAGATCGTAAAACAGGGGGGCTGCATTACGGTGCATATATTTGTTAGAATGGGGGGGGGGTCAGAGAGGCATATGGCTGCAAGGCGCAAGGTTACACAAGGACGTCGTGATTGTTTTATGACGATCGTAACATTATGGCGAGTACTGTAGCTCGTGCGTCGTGACGATCGTAACATTATGGCGAGTACTGTAGTTCGTGCGTCGTGACGATCGTAACATTATGGCGAGTACTGTAGCTCGTGCGTCGTGACGATCGTAACATTATGGCGAGTACTGTAGTTCGTGCGTCGTGACGATCGTAACATTATGGCGAGTACTGTAGCTCGTGCGTCGTGACGATCGTAACATTATGGCGAGTACTGTAGCTCGTGCGTCGTGACGATCGTAACATTATGGCAAGTACTGTAGCTCGTGCGTCGTGACGATCGTAACATTATGGCGAGTACTGTAGCTCGTGCGTCGTGACGATCGTAACATTATGGCGAGTAATCTAATCTAGTAGCTAATCTTACTTAGAAGTCACGAACACGCTTGTTGCGTAGCTAATCTTACTTAGGAGAAGTCACAAACTCGTTTGTTGTGTAGCTAATCTTCTTACTTAGGAGAAGTCACGAACACGCTTGTTGCTTAGTTAATCTTACTTAGGAGAAGTCACGAACACACTTGTTCCTTAGTTAATCTTACTTGGAAGTCACGAACACGCTTCTTGAGTAGCTAATCTTACTTAGGAGAAATCACGAACACGCTTGTTGCGTAGCTAATCTTACTTAGGAGAAGTCACAAAAGCGTTTGTTGCGTAGCTAATCTTACTTAGGAGAAGTCACGAACACGCTTGTTGCGTGGCTAATCTTACTTAGGAGAAGTCACAAACTCGTTTGTTGTGTAGCTAATCTTACTTAGGAGAAGTCACGAACTCGTTTGTTGTGTAGCTAATCTTACTTAGGAGAAGTCACAAACTCGTTTGTTGTGTAGCTAATCTTCTTACTTAGGAGAAGTCACGAACACGCTTGTTGCTTAGTTAATCTTACTTAGGAGAAGTCACGAACACGCTTGTTGCTTAGTTAATCTTACTTAGGAGAAGTCACGAACACGCTTGTTGCTTAGTTAATCTTACTTAGGAGAAGTCACGAACACACTTGTTCCTTAGTTAATCTTACTTGGAAGTCACGAACACGCTTCTTGAGTAGCTAATCTTACTTAGGAGAAATCACGAACACGCTTGTTGCTTAGTTAATCTTACTTAGGAGAAGTCACGAACACGCTTGTTGCTTAGTTAATCTTACTTAGGAGAAGTCACGAACACGCTTGTTGCTTAGTTAATCTTACTTAGGAGAAGTCACGAACACACTTGTTCCTCAGTTAATCTTACTTGGAAGTCACGAACACGCTTCTTGATTAGCTAATCTTACTTAGGAGAAATCACGAACACGCTTGTTGCGTAGCTAATCTTACTTAGGAGAAGTCACAAAAGCGTTTGTTGCGTAGCTAATCTTACTTAGGAGAAGTCACGAACACGCTTGTTGCGTGGCTAATCTTACTTAGGAGAAGTCACAAACTCGTTTGTTGTGTAGCTAATCTTACTTAGGAGAAGTCACGAACTCGTTTGTTGTGTAGCTAATCTTACTTAGGAGAAGTCACGAACACGCTTGTTGCGTGGCTAATCTTACTTAGGAGAAGTCACAAAAGCGTTTGTTGCGTAGCTAATCTTACTTAGGAGAAGTCACGAACACGCTTGTTGCGTGGCTAATCTTACTTAGGAGAAGTCACAAAAGCGTTTGTTGCGTAGCTAATCTTACTTAGGAGAAGTCACAAACTCGTTTGTTGTGTAGCTAATCTTACTTAGGAGAAGTCACGAACACGCTTGTTGTGTAGCTAATCTTCTTACTTAGGAGAAGTCACGAACACGCTTGTTGCTTAGTTAATCTTACTTAGGAGAAGTCACGAACACACTTGTTCCTTAGTTAATCTTACTTGGAAGTCACGAACACGCTTCTTGAGTAGCTAATCTTACTTAGGAGAAGTCACGAACACGCTTGTTGCGTGGCTAATCTTACTTAGGAGAATTCAATAACTCGTTTGTTGTGTAGCTAATCTTACTTAGGAGAAGTCACGAACACGCTTGTTGCGTGGCTAATCTTACTTAGGAGAATTCAATAACTCGTTTGTTGTGTAGCTAATCTTACTTAGGAGAAGTCACGAACACGCTTGTTGCTTAGTTAATCTTACTTAGGAGAAGTCACGAACACGCTTGTTGCGTGGCTAATCTTACTTAGGAGAAGTCACAAAAGCGTTTGTTGCGTAGCTAATCTTACTTAGGAGAAGTCACGAACACACTTGTTCCTTAGTTAATCTTACTTGGAAGTCACGAACACGCTTCTTGAGTAGCTAATCTTACTTAGGAGAAGTCACGAACACGCTTGTTGCGTGGCTAATCTTACTTAGGAGAATTCAATAACTCGTTTGTTGTGTAGCTAATCTTACTTAGGAGAAGTCACGAACTCGTTTGTTGTGTAGCTAATCTTCTTACTTAGGAGAAGTCACGAACACGCTTGTTGCTTAGTTAATCATTCTTAGGAGAAGTCACGAACACACTTGTTCCTTAGTTAATCTTACTTGGAAGTCACGAATACGCTTCTTGAGTAGCTAATCTTACTTAGGAGAAGTCACGAACACGCTTGTTGCGTAGCTAATCTTACTTAGGAGAAGTCACAAATGCGTTTGTTGCGTAGCTAATCTTACTTAGGAGAAGTCACGAACACGCTTGTTGCGTGGCTAATCTTACTTATAAGTCACGAACACGCTTGTTGCGTAGCTAATCTTATTTAGGAGAAGTCACGAACACGCTTGTTACGTAACTAATCTTAGGAGAAGTCACAAATGCGTTTGTTGCGTAGCTAATCTTACTTAGGGAAAGTCACGAACACGCTTGTTGCGTGGCTAATCTTACTTAGAAGTCACGAATACGCTTGTTCCTTAGCTAATCTTACTTAGGAGAAGTCAAATGTGTTTGTTACGTAGCTAATCTTACTTAGAAGTCACGAACACGCTTGTTGCGTAGCTAATCTTCTTAGCCGAAGTCTATGTGGTGCGTATATTTTTAAGCTTAATTGTGATTGACTGTTGCTGTAAAGTAGACTGTTGTCAGTGGTTTCGTAACATCGTAACTCAAAAATCGCCGAGTTTCAAATCTTGTTGTACAAAACTATTGTCGAACAGGAAACAGACACACTTCGGCTTCAGTCTTGCGCTAATTAGATATCGATTGTCACATCGTACGACAAGATGGCAGCTGAATATCGGCATTGTCACATCGCACGACAAGATGGCAGCTCAATATCGGCATTCCCCAGTAATGTGCCTACCGAAACACTGATCATCAGTCAGCGATCCGGGATTCGAATCCCGGCAGGAGCACGAGATTTATCTCCTCCGAAAGGTCCAGACCGGTTCTGGGGCCCACTCAGCCTCCTATACAATACGTACCGGGTTTTTTCTCAGGGGTAAAGCGGTCGGAGATGAGGCTGACCATTCACCTCCATCTGTTGCCGAGGTTCAAAATGAATGGAGCTGTACCTACACGCCCTTCTATATGCCTTCATGGCGTGTACAATTACAGTTTAACGCCACTTAATTTTTTCAAATGAATTAGAAATTCTAAATCTATTTATTTATAATGGGTGTCAAATGAATCAAAACGCATATGAAACCAGTGGGCTAATTATGTTCTATTATGTAAATGTTGTTCTGCTGTTGTAAATATTTATGTATAGTGTAAATGAAGTAGCAGCTTAGATGACTTGACATGGTTAATTATTTTGACACTAGGGTGAGCGGTGGCAGCACAGTACACCACAAACAAAGGTAAAGGTAAAGGTAAAGCAATCCCATTACAGGCCTAGACAGGCCCTTAGGGTTCCAGGAAGTTGAGGCTCCCAGATATCTAGACAATCGGCACATGAAGGTGGTAAGCTTGTCAGCCCTGCACACCGGCCGACTTTACCCCCCCCAGGAAATATTCCTGGTACTCATTTCTGTTAGAGGCTGAGTCGACCCCAGGGCCATAGTGCGACCGAAAGGATCGGACCATCGGGAATCGAACCCGCGACCTTCCGGCTTGTAGCACAGTGCCTCAACCAGTTGCTACCTTTATGCCCGCCGTGCAGCACACGGAACCCCCTGCCACCCACACAGTTGGTGTGTTAGACGCTCGCCAACGACCGACAGTAACTGGTCACTGGTACTTCGGTCTTTGTAAGTAACTGGCACGACCGACAGTAACTGGTCACTGGTACATCGGTCTTTGTAAGTAACTGGCACGACCGACAGTAACTGGTCACTGGTACATCGGTCTTTGTAAGTAACTGGCACGACCGACAGTAACTGGTCACTGGCACATCGGTCTTTGTAAGTAACTGGCACGACCGACAGTAACTGGTCACTGGTACATCGGTCTTTGTAAGTAACTGGCACGACCGACAGTAACTGGTCACTGGTACATCGGTCTTTGTAAGTAACTGGCACGACCGACAGTAACTGGTCACTGGCACATCGGTCTTTGTAAGTAACTGGCACGACCGACAGTAACTGGTCACTGGTACATCGGTCTTTGTAAGTAACTGGCACGACCGACAGTAACTGGTCACTGGTACATCGGTCTTTGTAAGTAACTGGCACGACCGACAGTAACTGGTCACTGGTACATCGGTCTTTGCAAGTAACTGGCACGACCGACAGTAACTGGTCACTGGTACTTCGGTCTTTGTAAGTAACTGGCACGACCGACAGTAACTGGTCACTGGTACATCGGTCTTTGTAAGTAACTGGCACGACCGACAGTAACTGGTCACTGGTACTTCGGTCTTTGCAAGTAACTGGCACGACCGACCGTAACTGGTCACTGGTACATCGATCTTTGTAAGTTACTGGCACGACCGACAGTAACT
The DNA here is from genome assembly GCA_021186555.1 of Reticulitermes speratus. Classification (NCBI taxonomy): domain Eukaryota; kingdom Metazoa; phylum Arthropoda; class Insecta; order Blattodea; family Rhinotermitidae; genus Reticulitermes; species Reticulitermes speratus. The sequence continues at coordinate 1,269,344 of JAJKFL010000427.1, forward strand.
GGTCACTGGTACTTCGGTCTTTGTAAGTTACTGGCACGACCGACAGTAACTGGTCACTGGTACATCGGTCTTTGTAAGTAACTGGCACGACCGACAGTAACTGGTCACTGGTACATCGGTCTTTGTAAGTAACTGGCACGACCGACAGTAACTGGTCACTGGTACTTCGGTCTTTGTAAGTAACTGGCACGACCGACAGTAACTGGTCACTGGTACATCGGTCTTTGTAAGTAACTGGCACGACCGACAGTAACTGGTCACTGGTACATCGGTCTTTGTAAGTAACTGGCACGACCGACAGTAACTGGTCACTGGTACATCGGTCTTTGTAAGTAACTGGCACGACCGACAGTAACTGGTCACTGGTACATCGGTCTTTGCAAGTAACTGGCACGACCGACAGTAACTGGTCACTGGTACTTCGGTCTTTGTAAGTAACTGGCACGACCGACAGTAACTGGTCACTGGTACATCGGTCTTTGTAAGTAACTGGCACGACCGACAGTAACTGGTCACTGGTACTTCGGTCTTTGTAAGTTACTGGCACGACCGACAGTAACTGGTCACTGGTACATCGGTCTTTGTAAGTAACTGGCACGACCGACAGTAACTGGTCACTGGTACTTCGGTCTTTGTAAGTTACTGGCACGACCGACAGTAACTGGTCACTGGTACTTCGGTCTTTGTAAGTAACTGGCACGACCGACAGTAACTGGTCACTGGTACATCGGTCTTTGTAAGTAACTGGCACGACCGACAGTAACTGGTCACTGGTACATCGGTCTTTGTAAGTAACTGGCACGACCGACAGTAACTGGTCACTGGTACATCGGTCTTTGTAAGTAACTGGCACGACCGACAGTAACTGGTCACTGGTACATCGGTCTTTGCAAGTAACTGGCACGACCGACAGTAACTGGTCACTGGTACTTCGGTCTTTGTAAGTAACTGGCACGACCGACAGTAACTGGTCACTGGTACATCGGTCTTTGTAAGTAACTGGCACGACCGACAGTAACTGGTCACTGGTACTTCGGTCTTTGTAAGTTACTGGCACGACCGACAGTAACTGGTCACTGGTACATCGGTCTTTGTAAGTAACTGGCACGACCGACAGTAACTGGTCACTGGTACTTCGGTCTTTGTAAGTTACTGGCACGACCGACAGTAACTGGTCACTGGTACTTCGGTCTTTGTAAGTAACTGGCACGACCGACAGTAACTGGTCACTGGTACATCGGTCTTTGTAAGTAACTGGCACGACCGACAGTAACTGGTCACTGGTACTTCGGTCTTTGTAAGTTACTGGCACGACCGACAGTAACTGGTCACTGGTACATCGGTCTTTGTAAGTAACTGGCACGACCGACAGTAACTGGTCACTGGTACTTCGGTCTTTGTAAGTAACTGGCACGACCGACAGTAACTGGTCACTGGTACATCGGTCTTTGTAAGTTACTGGCACGACCGACAGTAACTGGTCACTGGTACATCGGTCTTTGTAAGTAACTGGCACGACCGACAGTAACTGGTCACTGGTACATCGGTCTTTGTAAGTTACTGGCACGACCGACAGTAACTGGTCACTGGTACATCGGTCTTTGCAAGTTACTGGCGGTAGTCAGGCCTTGCGTAGTGCTGAACATTTGGACGAACGAATTGCACGCTGCTACGTCCCACAACACAGCAGTCTGAAACACTTGATAAAAAGAGGACATCAGACCTAAAATTTATCACTTCTCCTTCGTAACTTTATTTTGGACGTCTCTAGTTCAAATCTCGAACAGGAGACAGTTTAATCTAGTCTGCTCGGGCCATCAGCAGCGCCAGATGATTTAAAAGGTACAACGTTTCGGGGACTGCCTGAGGATGGGGACGGAGCCAGTCCCCGAAACGTATTTAAACCATGTCGCCGCGAAAGTTTAAAACTTATAAGAAGGCAGATTATCATGCGTGTTGCTCTTCGTTTATTTTCTCAGTTTTTCCAGACGCTTCCTGTATAGTAGAATCAAGTCTTATGGGATGTGACGCTGTGTCGTTGGGTGAGTAGTTCCCGACGTTTCGGAGGATTGTAGTGCCTTCATCTTGACGATCAAATAGTCCAAAAAAATATTCGTTCATTGCTTTTACAACGAAGATGAAGGCGCTACGATCCTTCCGAAATGTCGCTAACCACTCGCCCAGCAACACAGTGGCACATCCCAGAAGACGTGAATCTTCAGCGACGCCGTTGTGAACACGTCACATTTTGCGTCCTTTATAACACCTTTCCCATTCATTCATCGCCCAATCGTTTGATGCTGAAGTCTACGGCTAGCCGTAGCTGACACTGTCTCCCTCAGCAGTCGATATGTTTGCAAGAGCCTGACCTCGCCGCCTGCCCTTGACCTCAAGCTGACCAGGAAGCCAATCGGCAACCTCATTCCGCAGTATTGGGTCAGCAACCGAAGTGCAGTTCTATCGGCTCGAGGTCACACAGCTCCAGGCTGCGGAGATCCGTAGACACAGAGAAAGGTGGAGAATGTAAGAAAGGAAGAGTAGGAAGAGACAGAATGAAAGGATGAAGGAGACGGGAAGAAAAACGAAATGAAAATGCTAAAAGGATGTAATGGGTAAAATGGAGTAACAGAGTGGAATGTTCAGCGGTAGTGTCTCGTGCGTTGGATGGCCGAACACGTCACGTGTTGTGTGTCGAAACTGAGAAGCATGCTGTGGAGAAGAGTGGACTTCGCAGAGCAGGGGCCCACCCAAGGGGGGCTGCCGGGCTGCAGCCCCTCAAACCCCCCAAAACCGAAATTTAAATTACACAGATTTTGTGGATATTATATCAAAAGTGTTACGTGATGTACCCTTCAGCCGAAATCAGCTGATGACTAGTACATTAGAATTTTGAAAATAAATTAATGAAATTAAAAAAAAAACAATAAGATATGACATTGTGATTGAGTGATGGAACATGTAGTTATATTTGTGTGTATATAAATGTAGTTGCAGACAGTTATGTTGTACTTACGACATGATTTTTATAACATAATTTTTAAAATCAAACATAAATTATACATAGCTTCAGGGTCAGCCCCCCACCCCCAGCGAAAAATTCTGAGTGCGCACCTGTCACGAAGTTCAGTTATTACAATTGTGTTAGGAAGTTACGTGTTTTTGAATGACAACGTCAAAACAATTTGGCGGGAAAGCAAGGTACATATATATAGCTCACTCAAATTTCTGTTGGCGAAACGTTTAAGCTGTATATCATTAAGTTTTGTTGGCAACCCCAGGGGGTCACAACAGAAACTGAGACACAGATTTTGAGTGGGATGCATCTGGCTAACGAACAGGTCGAGTTGTGACTTCCGTGTGAGGACGGAGTTAGAAACAAAGTCGACAAGACCGTATGCACAGTGAACCAGTCCATTTATGGCTGCACGGTGCATTAAATGCAGGAACAGTCTTGCATTGTCCCTTGTGGGAAGTTCCGTTCCGCCAGGAACTCTCCTTATGTGAAGGAATGCGTGTGACGTCGCTGTCTAGATAAGACAGTACAAATGTCTGGCAGGGCTGAACACTTTTAACATGCAATGGTAACTATATGTACCACCTGCTTTAACATGAAGAAATGTTTTGAGAGCCGCAAGACATGAACAAATATTACACACACGTTTTTATTGTTACACGCACATTTTGTTACAAAAATTCTTAAATATATTTACTCGCCATGAACATTAAACTTACGTTTTAATCCAGCGGACTCTCAGTTTATACCGGTAAATAATTATAAAGCTCCAAAATTTTTTATTTACCTTTTATATGAATTGTAATGCAAAAAGGAGCTCAGCCAACATATTTCCGCGAGCCGCACATTATATGTCAGAGAGCCGCGGTTTGGTCACCCCTGGTATAATTGTTATAATGAACAGCAATTATTTCCCTGAACAACATTAACTGACTGGTTTGTATAACTGAGACGGAGTGTGTTTACTGCGCGGTACGGACTGTATTTATGTGTTTTGTGTGGATCTCAGAACAAACAGCGATTATTTCACTGTACAGCATTAACTGACTGGTTTGTATAACTGAGACGGAGTGTGTTTACTGCGCGGTACGGACTGTATTTATGTGTTTTGTGTGGATCTCAGAACAAACAGCGATTATTTCACTGTACAGCATTAACTGACTGGTTTGTATAACTGAGACGGAGTGTGTTTACTGCGCGGTACGGACTGTATTTATGTGTTTTGTGTGGATCTCAGAACAAACAGCGATTATTTCACTGTACAGCATTAACTGACTGGTTTGTATAACTGAGACGGAGTGTGTTTACTGCGCGGTACGGACTGTATTTATGTGTTTTGGTGGATCTCAGAACAAACAGCGATTATTTCACTGTACAACATTAACTGATTGGTTTTTATAACTCAGACGGAGTGTGTTTACTGCGCGGTACGGACTGTATTTATGTGTTTTGTGTGGATCTCAGAACAAACAGCGATTATTTCACTGTACAACATTAACTGACTGGTTTTTATAACTCAGACGGAGTGTGTTTACTGCGCGGTACGGACTGTATTTATGTGTTTTGTGTGGATCTCAGAACAAACAGCGATTATTTCACTGTACAGCATTAACTGACTGGTTTGTATAACTGAGACGGAGTGTGTTTACTGCGCGGTACGGACTGTATTTATGTGTTTTGTGTGGATCTCAGAACAAACAGCGATTATTTCACTGTACAACATTAACTGATTGGTTTTTATAACTCAGACGGAGTGTGTTTACTGCGCGGTACGGACTGTATTTATGTGTTTTGTGTGGATCTCAGAACAAACAGCGATTATTTCACTGTACAACATTAACTGACTGGTTTTTATAACTCAGACGGAGTGTGTTTACTGCGCGGTACGTACTGGAGTTTTATTCACGGACCTGCAACCGCTGAGGCCCGGGTTCGGTCCCTGGCCAGTCTGAGACTTACGATGGAGAAATTGGCACTGTGACAGGTTTTCCTGTGTCAGTGTCATTCCACCAATGCTCTCATCTTCACCTGAATACTGCTATCAGAAGGGCAAACGTACGAAACCTGGGAACCTTCAAACAACGGAATGCTCTTTCTGATATCGAGCGGCACTGGACAGTAAAGTACTGTCACATTGTTAGTCTGGCTTCACATTGCTAATACGGTCTTACGGCGTTCTGGCTTGCGATGCCGCGTAGTGTCATAGATAGGTAACGACGTTTTGGAGGAACCTGCTTCTTCTATCTTTAGGGCTGTTCTTATAGGAAGACAAGCCTCTGTTGAGCCTTTGACACCGAAGTAATTCTCCGTGCTGCAGTTACATGATTTACAAGTCGAATGCAGGGAGGTGTGCGATGTGACAGAATTTCCTGCCGGAAGGAGACCGTCTGACGAGACGAAGTATTAATGAATTTTGATTTCAGGCTTCCGCCGCGATGTTGATGAGATCTGCGGTCTTGTGGGGTGTTACGCGGCGTCTTGTGGTAATTGTTTACCGACGTTTCGGGATAACGTATCGGTCCTATCCTCACGGGTCAAGAGTCCGATTGGGAAAGTATTAATTGTCGGGTTTTCAGCTTGTGACGACGTAAGTGAACACAGACACAGACAGATGGCGTTCAGTACGGCGTGTGGTGGTAGGATAAACAGAGAGATGCGTACTGACATCTCACTACCAACTAAATGCACATTTATTAAGAAACCAATATACGAGGGCTAGTCAAAAAAGAGTGAGAATGAATTTATTGCTCAGCAAATACGTTAGGCAGAGTCCAACTTGATATGGTCTTTTTCAAAGTAGTCCCCATCGAGCTGTATGCACTTGGTCCAACGTGTCTGCCAGTCCTGGAAGACGTGCTGGAACCCATTTTTTGACATCGTCTTCAGAACCGCCTCCGCCCTCTTCAGAACGGCCGTTGAGGAGTCGAAACGCTGGCCCCGCAGCTCCGATATCAGGCGAGGAAACAGAAAAAAGTCACACGGAGCAAGGTCCGGGCTGTACGGAGGGTGCGGCACACATTCGATGTTTTTTCGGGCTAAATACTGGGCAACAACGTTCGAAACGTGAGGGCGTGCATTATCGTGGTGTAGGCGCCAACGAGATGGATGCAGCTCAGGGCGTTTTCGTCGGATGTGTTCGGCCAGGGTCTTCAAAACTGTCACTGCCCGAAAAAACATCGAATGTGTGCCGCACCCTCCGTACAGCCCGGACCTTGCTCCGTGTGACTTTTTTCTGTTTCCTCGCCTGAAATCGGAGCTGCGGAGCCAGCGTTTCGACTCCTCAACGGCCGTTCTGAAGAGGGCGGAGGCGGTTCTGAAGACGATGTCAAAAAATGGGTTCCAGCACGTCTTCCAGGACTGGCAGACACGTTGGACCAAGTGCATACAGCTCGATGGGGACTACTTTGAAAAATACCATATCAAGTTGGACTCTGCCTAACGTATTTGGTGAGTAATAAATTTATTCTCACTCTTTTTTGACTATCCCTCGTAAGGTTTTTCTAAAATCGTCTAAAAGGTCCCTACATATGTTTCGGTTTCTATGAAACCATAATCAGGGGGTCACTGGACTGATGATGGTTTCATAGAAACCGAAACATATGTAGGGGCCTTTTAGACGATTTTAGAAAAAAACATATTGGTTTTTTAATAAACGTGCATTTAGTTGGTAGTGAGATGTTAGTTACTGAAAATGCACGGTGAACCTAGAAAAAAATAGAGAGATGCATGTTCGTGTTGTTGTGACAAACCCCCTTTATTCTTAACGGACTTTTACCAAACACTTTACCACCAGTTAATCAGCCAGATAATTCTCTGCTTTATGGAATCCGAAAGCACATTGCCGTATGGGCGTTGTACCATATCCTGAGCCACTCGTATTTCCTGTTTACCCTCACATATGAATTTTGTTCTTCATAGATGTGCGTTGGAGATAAAAGTCGTCCCTTTTTACTCTTGTCTTGTACAAAATTATAGGTTTTCCTGGCCATAGAGGTTTAGTTTGTGGTCTTTTTTTATGACTCCGTATAATCTGGTGGGTGATCAGTAACGTTCCGAGCTACGTTTTATATAACCTTCACCGTGCATATTTAACAAATCACAAATCACACACCAACAAAATGCACTATATTTTTTCACTTTCTTATTCTTCAACCCCTACATATGTTTCAACCCTTACAGGGTCATCATCAGGGGGCTCAGAGTCTACATAGCAGACAACAATGGATGCAAAGTAAATGTAGACTATGAGCACCTTGAAGATGACCCTGTAAGGGTTGAAACATATGTAGGGGTTGAAGAATAAAAAAGTGAAAAAAATATATATATTGCATTTCGTTGGTGTGTAATTTGTGGTTCCGAACTAAGTTGCAGGTTTTCTGTTCAAGTTAGACTTCCACCCTGAAGAAGGCAGTATGTTTCTCCCAAACCTTGGTATTTGCCCGATAGTTTATACGATGCCATAAGCCACAACAGCAGGTGGGCACAAGATGTAACATTTTGTGTGTACACGTTGGGCAACTGTGTTGCTCTTTGGTATTCTGATAATGCAGCGAGAAGCAAACCGATAGCCAGTTAAGTCCAGTTATCTTTACTACATCGAAACAGGTTAACAGACAACATTAAATATGTATTATGAGAGAAAGCAATTCAGGGTAGGGGGGGGGGGGCTCCAAGATGGAGGGCGGAAATAACTGAACTGAAACAGTATGGACATGTGAGCATCACAGTCGTCTGGGATTTGAACGCGTGTTGCTGATAATTTGTTACGGACTTCTGGACGACCTTGCTGCTTCCACAATACCCTGAAGATGGAGGCAACAGAATAGATTTATATCCCAGAGGCTGCGGCCTTCAAAAACTCTTTGAACACCTCAGGTCACGCAATATGGACACCCGGATGGGTGTAAGATACAAGCGTTATCTTGTATTTGCACGGAACCTGCCATCTGCGTAAGACACACAGCTGACACACACTTTGTATGGTGACTTCAGTGCGTGTGTTAAAGGTAAAATTGCCCCTGTCAATGCGAAGTGGGCATATAGCGGGTGCATATGTATAGGTCTACTCATTCTTAACCTCGGCAGTAGATGCAGGTGAGTGGTTAACTTCAGCCCTGGCCGCTTTACCCCCCGGGAAAGAACCCCGGTACGAATTGAATAGGAGGCTGAGTGGGCCCCAGAGCCAATTTGGACAGTTTGGAGAAGAGAAAATCAACGCGGGTGTAAGACACTAATTTTTCATACAAATAATGTGGAGACTTCAATGCGGGTATAGCACAGGAACATTACAGGCTTTGGTCCGGAGATTTCAATGCGGGTATAGCACAGGAACATTACAGGCTTTGGTCCGGAGATTTCAATGCGGGTATAGCACAGGAACATTACAGGCTTTGGTCCGGAGATTTCAATGCAGGTATAGCACAGGAACATTACAGGCTTTGGTCCGGAGATTTCAATGCGGGTATAGCACATGAACATCACAGGCTTTGGTCCGGAGATTTCAATGCGGGTATAGCACAGGAACATTACAGGCTTTGGTCCGGAGATTTCAATGCGGGTATAGCACATGAACATTACAGGCTTTGGTCCGGAGATTTCAATGCGGGTATAGCACATGAACATCACAGGCTTTGGTCCGGAGATTTCAATGCGGGTATAGCACAGGAACATTACAGGCTTTGGTCCGGAGATTTCAATGCGGGTATAGCACAGGAACATTACAGGCTTTGGTCCGGAGATTTCAATGCGGGTATAGCACATGAACATCACAGGCTTTGGTCCGGAGATTTCAATGCGGGTATAGCACAGGAACATTACAGGCTTTGGTCCGGAGATTTCAATGCGGGTATAGCACAGGAACATTACAGGCTTTGGTCCGGAGATTTCAATGCGGGTATAGCACATGAACATTACAGGCTTTGGTCCGGAGATTTCAATGCACTATAAAAAATAAGCATTACACACAGTTGTATGAATAATTTAATGTTTGTGTGTTGGGGGCAACAACAACAACAACAACGCCGACGGTACCGCATTCTGAACTTAAAATTTTGAAGTCTATGATTTAAACCCCGCTATGGACAAATCTGTAGTGCTTGCCTTCGTAAGCAGGTACTTGCGATTGGGCGACGAGCAGTTCAAAGTGCCTGTTGCGTTCACGACACTTTGTGGAACAATAGAGGCGTCAACGGGAAACTAAAATTTGTGGTCCAGTTAATAGGACTGTTGGAGAGATCAGTCCAAGATGGAAACGTGTTTGTTTTTTAGTTCTGCGTTCTTCTGGGTTATTACGCAGCGTTGAGTGGTCAAGAAGCCCAAGAAGAAAACTTTCTTCTTGGATTTCTTGACGCTTGAAGATGTGACCGATAGGTTGTCCCGAAACGTCGGTAGATAAGTACCACTCAACGCTGCGTAATATCCCAGAAGAGCGCAGATCTCATCAACATCGCGGCGGAAGCCTGAGATCATGTTTGGCACTCTTTTGTAAGAATAAACTGAACGTGACACTGTGAGGTCAGAACAAGTGTCTGATTTATTGCTGATCGATCAGTGCATAGTTTTGTGCTTCTGACTTTGTGGTGTTCCTGTGTGAGCATCAAAATCGCGTTGTCTTGACGGAGCATTGCACACGCAACTTCACCCCATCTGCCGAAAATGTCATCTCGAAACGAAGCTTTGCGCAGGTGCGGTAGTGTCGAAGTAACGGTCCCGCTGGAATGCTGGGGCACTGACCTGAGGGGGGCCCCGCCCTCAAGGTCGCCCCGTTCGCTCTTTCCCTTTCAGGCTTAAGGCGTCTTCCCCTTCAGCTTGACACTGAAAAAAAAGCGGAACCAGAAGAATTTGGAGCGTAAAAGCAAATGGAGGTGTTTAGTATGTGAATGTTGCTTGTTGGTGTGACTCGTTTGTTTGCGTCGAAACGACGAAAAGTGCGTCTTGGTGAAGACGCACTTTTACATACGGCACAATCTCGATGTTCGTGATTAATTGGAACCGATGAAACAGTCACGAACATCGGAATCAACTTTGAGAGTCAAACACTTGTTTTACTGATAACTAACTAACCAACTAACTAACTCACTAACTCCATGTAGCACAGTCCTTGAGAAGCTAACAGGTCGTCAGCTAGTCAAGAAATTCCCCGCGTTTTATGGAACCCGAAAGTTCATTACCGCACTCACAACAGCCCGCCACCTATCCCTATCCTGAGCCATATCAATCCATCCCACTAACTAACTCCATGTAGCACAGTCCTTCTTGAGAAGCTAACAGGTCGTCAGCTAGTCAAGAAATTCCCCGCGTTTTATGGAACCCGAAAGTTCATTACCGCACTCACAACAGCTCGCCACCTGTCCCTATCCTGAGCCATATCAATCCAGTCCATGCCCCCCATCCCACTTCTTGAAGATCCGTTTTAATATTATCCTCCCATCTACGCCTGGGTCTTCCAAGTGGTCTCCTTCTCTCAGGTCTCCCCACCAAAATCCTGTATGCACCTCCCCCATACATGCTACATGCCCTGCCCACCTCATTCTTCTCGATTTGATCACCCGAATAATATCTGGTGATAAGTTTTACTGATATATCTTGTGACATAAAGGTAAACTAAAGAGGTAAAGTTGTTCCTGTACGCTCCATGAATGCATATAAGGGGAGTAGAGGTATAGCTCCACTCATTCTTAACATGAGCACTTTACGCAGGTGAGTTGTTAGCTAAATGCCCCGGCCGCTTTGTCCCCGGGAAAGAACCCCGGTGCCCATTGAATGGGAGGCTAAAATACCGGCAAATAAATACAAAATAACCCAAGAAGCATAAAATGCGATATAAAGTTTGTTTTTATAAAATATAAAATCACTTTGAAAGCGTGAAATATATCAAATATGTGAAGTGTGACGTCACTGCATGACACACGATAGCAATCAACGTCATTTAATGAAAGAAAAGGCTTCACTGAGCTGAGAGTGATCTGCGCAACAGCAGGAGAGTGGGGGGGAAACCGCCAGCCACGTGGTCACATCCCGATCCGTTAGAACCAATCACGTAAGGTACAATTATTGTATTAAAATGGGCAATCATGAAAGGTCGAAATCCCGAACATCGAAGTTCACGATTCTATTGGGTTTGAAGTTTTAACGTCGTTTGTCTTCTGGGTTTCCGTGTAGTCTCGTAAGTGGTTACCAATGTTTCGGAAGTATATATTGCTTCCATCTTCAAGGTACCCAGCGACTGTCTTTGCACGATTGTGTCGAACTGTATATGTCAAATTAAATGAAGTATAAATTTCAAAGCTGTTTTCAGTGTCTTGACAATTTTGATCAAGGTTTTTGTCAATGTGCGATTAGAACGCATGGCCATCTGCAAGGTCACGGCTGTACCAGAGGGGAAGGTACACGTGCTGTCCGCCCACACGTGTGCTTGTCAGATGACTCGGCCTTTGGGCACTAGAGGGCAGTTGAGTGTGGGCTTGGGCGTTCATTTTGAAACAGGAAGTTCAGGGAAGACCTTACGACGCCTTCGTGTATGGATATACCACTTAAAATAATGAGTTCATAATTACGTGGCAGAAGTAAACATGTCATGGGTAAGATATGTAGGACAGACAGGAGGAAAACTGCATGCGTAAATTCAAGAGAAATCATTGTAGAAATTAATCATTTGGTAAACCCAAATATAAATTAAGACACAGTATTACAGTATATCTGGGAACTGTTATTTCTTAGTCCGTATAAATACTGGGCCACGGGCTGAAGGGTCTGGAGTTCGATTCTCAGCAGCGGTATGAGATTTTTTCAAGAAGGTCAAGACCGGCTCTGGGGCCCACCCAGACTCTTGTTCAATGGGTACCAACTACCCTGTCCCCGGTGGTAAAGCGGCTGGGGCGTGAAGTTGATCAATCACGTCCACATTGTTCCGAGGTTAAGAATTAGTGGAGCTATACCTCTACTCCCCCCAGATGCCTTCATGGCGTGCTCATGACAACATTGCTTTATTAAAACGAATCTTATATCTTAATGCATGTTATTTTGTGTTTCTCTGGGTAGTTATTGCCTGTACTACCAGCGTTCCTACCTTGAATATGGAGACATTGTGTTCTTCCGAAACGACGTCATATCACAGAACAGCGCGCCGTACAGCGATGGTTTCATAGAAGTTTTCGTTAGTGTAGCCGTTTTGGGGTAACAGTTAAAACTGTGGAAAACGCACGAATTTTGGTGTTATGCACTAAATAAGTGTTCACTAATGTCATACTTTTGCATCATGTTGTGGGTGTCTAATTTATTTACTGTATGTTACTGTCACATACAGTAAGGTGTCTAGCTACTGGTTTCGGCAGTTGGAGCTTGACCTCCCTGCGGTCACTTCATATCTTGCCGTGATACCATTCGGCCATTTTGTGATGGAGACCAAAACGTTGCTTCCGGTCACTTCATATCTTACCATGATACCATTCGGCCATTTTGTGATGCAGACCAAAACGTTGCGTTTGGTCACTTCCTATCTTGCCATGATACCATTCGGCCATTTTGTGATGCAGACCAAAACGTTGCGTCCGGTCACTTCATATCTTACCATGATACCATTCGGCCATTTTGTGATGCAGACCAAAACGTTGCGTCCGGTCACTTCATATCTTGCCATGATACCATTCGGCCATTTTGTGATGCAGACCAAAACGTTGCGTCCGGTCACTTCATATCTTACCATGATACCATTCGGCCATTTTGTGATGCAGACCAAAACGTTGCGTCCGGTCACTTCATATCTTGCCATGATACATTCGGCCATTTTGTGATGCAGACCAAAACGTTGCGTCCGGTCACTTCATATCTTACCATGATACCATTCGGCCATTTTGTGATGCAGACCAAAACGTTGCGTCCGGTCACTTCATATCTTGCCATGATACCATTCGGCCATTATGTGATGCAGACCAAAATGTTGCGTCCGGTCACTTCATATCTTGCCATGATACCATTCGGCCATTTTGTGATGCAGACCAAAACGTTGCGTCCGGTCACTTCATATCTTGCCATGATACCATTTGGCCATTATGTGATGCAGACCAAAACGTTGCGTCCGGTCACTTCATATCTTGCCATGATACCATTCGGCCATTTTGTGATGCAGACCAAAACGTTGCGTTCCTAAATTTATGTTCCAGATGAATGACATTTGCGCCTGAAGGTGGCAAGCCCCAGCTGCTGGAAGTAGCAGCTAATAAACAGTAACCCATTATACACTAGCTTCACTGCGTTGTTCACACCATGCATTTTATTTAATTATTAACCAGTAAGTACCAACAATAAAACACAAATTTAATACATAACACAAAGTCGTTAGAAGATCATTTTAATTCCGACATGTTTCGGTGGCATATATACCACCATAATCAGGGAGACAGTTCACACCGAAAGCTTTACCTTAACAGCGGTGTTCCAGCTTTCGGTGTGAACTCTCTCCCTGATTATGGTGGTATATATGCCACCGAAACATTTCGGCATTAAAGTGATCTTCCAGCCACTTTGTGTTCTATGTCAAATTTGTGCATTATGTTGGCACTGTCATGTTAACAACATTATACACTAGGATGTGCACGGCAGTAAGAGCCGGGATTTCGTAAGCGGTGTAGTGCGTAGGCTACGGCCTTGGCGGTCCGAGGTTCGATTCCCAGCATGGGAAAATATGTATCTGTCTTCAAAACGTCCAGACCTGTCCTAGTGACCACCCAGCGACGTATTCAGTGGGTACCGGGGACTCAGTAGTGAGGTGTTAGGCTGACCACTCACCTACATCTAATGCAGAGGTTAAGAATAAGTGGAGCTGTTCCTTTGCTCCCCGAAGATACTTTAATGGCTTGCACGGTGACTGCGACAGTAATACATAAGGTGTTTACGAAATTCGGTAGATTTACCTTACACATTCAACCAGTTTGCGTGTGAGTGTGTGTGTGTGTGTGTGTGTGTGTACACACGCATTTTGAAAAGCTTCAGCTTGGCGACAGACGTTTGACTTTGTAATTTGCTCGCCAATTCGCGGAACCGCGGAAGAGCATAATGACTGAGGCTTGGCGGAACAGATAAGCGAAGTGCGGGTCCCGTTAAGGTGACGTAACGGTGACGTCACATCTCCTCCCGTTACTCAGTTCCTGCGCGCTCAATAGGTCAGTGTCTCTGCGGGGTGGGCGTGGCTCTTCGGAGGACCTTGCAACCGAACAGCTCGGTAACTGTCATCTTGTCAAAAAAATAGCCTCCTCCGTTGAGTTAAACAGTGGAGTGTATTTATTTATTTGTTTTATTTATTTCCTGTCGAAGGCCAGAATTAACATAATTTGAACTGCAAAATCTTTATTTTTTTCCCCAGTGGCGCAACAGCCCCCAGTGGGCCACGGCCTCCTCATTTTCGAGGCTTCACGATCACACTCAGACACACAACACTCGGTAGGACTCCTCTGGACGAGTGATAAGCCCGACGCAGAGACCTCTACCTGACAACACACAACACTCACAACAGACAGACATCCATGCGGGATTCGAACCCACAATTCCAGCAAACGAACGGCCGCAGACCCACGCCTTACAATGCGCGGCCACTGGGATGGCAAAATGTTTCATTAATTAAACATAAAAGTTTATTGCGAAAAGAACAATTATTATAGCAGTAATGACAACAAAACTGAGATTTTGAAAAGTTCAGAGCAGAGTGAACTCCGTTGTACCGAACAGAACGCATTTAATTCGCGGACTCCTCAGGCACTACTCGTGGATCCGTGGTTGATAGACACTGCTGTAAGAGATGAAATACTTGACATCATTTAATCAATTACTAACATTTTTTTTTCTTTTTTGATATTTTGAGTTTTTACGGCGTTTGCAATGTATGCATAGTCTTCAGAGCTGTGACATTTTGACGCATGCCGGACTGCGCGGTGTCTTGACGCACAACACAGCATGTCGTTCAGTGCCGTGCCTCGCGAGTGACGTTTCAACTTCGCCATCACTTACCTCGGCCTCTGTGCCAAAGAAAATTTAAGTAAAGGGCCATTGTACTCTGTCTGTGGTCTGTTCTGAAATGCGCATGCTCTGTAACAGGTCTGCTGGACACAATAACAAGCACCGCGGACAGCAAGGACTGCCCTGGGGTCTGTGTGCACACCCTGGCGACTCTTATCTGTTACGAGGTGTTGGAAGACGTGGTGTGTCCGTCTCCGAGTATGCGATGCTGCGTCGAGCCTCCCCCGAGTAACTCCAGCCTGCCGCCCCCCAAAGGCGAGGCTCAGAGTACAGCGACGTCTGTCATCAGCTCCACAGCACAGCCAACCAGGAGGCCACAGGTTCGAATGCTGATAGAGTTACTCAAGGACACTGTCACTGTCGCTGACTATATAGCAGGGGCGACCACAACGCCCCTCGCGCGAGTGGCACACGACGCTGACCGTAAATGGCGTTTTAAAAGACTGTAAAGAAAGAGACTCATAACTAACTGAAACCAACCTTTTGTAGCTGGATGAACAGAAAGAAACCATAAAATGAGGGGAAAAATTATTTTAATATTGCACGGCGCTTGTCTGAGTTGCCTCCTGCAGTGTGGCTCCTGAAGCTGGTCTAGCTGGTCACCCCTGCTATATGGACTGTGTGTGGCCTTGTATGTGAAGATGGGTGAAGAACGAATTGGAAAGGATGTGCAAGGAACTGGTCGCAGACCAGCTGTTCTTAACCTGGAGTCCAGGGACCCCTTGGGGAATAAATTTCAGGGGTCCATGGACTTGGATGGAAAAAAAATTACAACTTTCTTTTCACTAACCTCTAACTGAAATTTAGCTTTTCATTTAATAATGAATGTAGGCAACAAAGTAATTTATGGCCTCTAGACTCCAAAAATGTTTGTTAACTTCAATAAGTCTCACTATATGTATTTTATGCATTTAAATACATTTTTCTGAGAAGGGGTCCAGGCTGTCAAAGGAGTCCATGGCACAAAAAATGTTAAGAACCTCTGTTGTAGACTATTTCAAGGTACTATTATATCGTCTGTCTGGAGGGGCCATAGGAAAGTATGAGAAACCTGAATCAGGATAGCTGATCTGCAGGCGGGGCCTGAACCTGGGGTTTCCTACATAAGAAGCAGGGCTATCAGTCTATGGATCACAATGATCAACGAACCCTCCTTCGTTTGGTTGCATAACATAAATACAGGGTGATTAGGTTATCAAGAGCAAGATTTGTTCTTAGCAAACCGAGGAGGTCATGTAGCAGCAACATTGCACTAGCATTTGGGATGAACCCAGTTAGAGTTTCGATCGGTTTATCGGCTGTTCTTACTGAGAATTTCATCGTTTTCCTCAGACCCCCCCCCCCCACAAGCCTATTTTCGAACAGTGCCTTAAATATGCCACGACCATCTTCTCCTAAATCCTCACCTGCTCGTTAGTATTTTTTAATTATTGCTGAAACACTTCAGTGCCCCATTGCAGTGTCCAACAGCAGAATATCTGTGAAAGGAGTGGTTGTAGTTGGCTTCTTTTAAGGTACTGTAGACGCATTTCCAAAAGGGACTGCAGAAAGCCACTAATGTCTTCAGTCATACTGCAGAACTGCTGGTTGAAACTGGAACTAGAATGTCTGGAGCACTAAAATTGCATTGATTTAGTTATATTGGCTGAGCTACTTTTTTTTCTCAGAAGAAAGCATCAATTGCTGCTTCAGACTAAGAGTTTTGTTTGAATGCCAGCACAATAATCAGCGTTTTGTTTCAGTCTCCTGAATGCCAGCACAGTAATCAGTGTTTTGTTTCAGTCTCCTGAATGCCAGCACAGTAATCAGTGTTTTGTTTCAGTCTCCTGATTGCCAGCACAGTAATCAGTGTTTTGTTTCAGTCTCCTGAATGCCAGCACAGTAATCAGTGTTTTGTTTCAGTCTCCTGAATGCCAGCACAATAATCAGTGTTTTGTTTCAAACTCCTGAATGCCAGCACAGTAATCAGTGTTTTGTTTCAGTCTCCTGAATGCCAGCACAGTAATCAGTGTTTTGTTTCAGTCTCCTGAATGCCAGCACAGTAATCAGTGTTTTGTTTCAGTCTCCTGAATGCCAGCACAGTAATCAGTGTTTTGTTTCAGTCTCCTGAATGCCAGCACAGTAATCAGTGTTTTGTTTCAGTCTCCTGACCCACCATCACAACCTGAAGCAGCAGCTTCAACCATGGAAAAGGATGACTCTGGTAAGATTTTACTTTCACATGTTTCATCGCATCAGATGTGGGGTTGGTCTCTAAAATGTCCTGTCTTGCATGCAGAACAAGCAGGGATAGCTCAGTCAGTATAGTGACTAGGCTACGTGCTCAATGACTTAGAGTTTAATTCCCAACTAGAGTAAGAGATTTTTCTCACCTCCAAAACTTCCAGACCGGATCTGAGGCCCACACAGCCTCCTACTTAGTGAGTACCGGGTTTTTTCCCCAGCTGGGAGTGAGGTGACTTGGCATTAATTATACCATATACTTTCATCACTTGCCAAGGTTAAGAATGAGTGGAGCTTTACCTCTACTCTCCCTATATGCCTTCATGGCATTAACAGAGACAACTGTAGAAGTTTAATTGGGTATGGGGTTAAAGAAATTGCATACCTCATCACTAGATGGTGTTTGCATCTTACTGCCATTGTAGCGATATGCTGAAACTAGATAAGTGAGTAAATTGCTGTGTGTCAACACAACTATATATAATATATACTGAAGATGTCGGTTCAACATGTTTTGATTTTAAATAATCATCACCAGGAATGTTTCATTATAAAATACAAAACACAATTAATTGTATTACATCGTATTTCTAAAATGATCGGGCAGCCCAGGTGCTTTCACAGTGGTAAAAATCTATGATTGTAATAACACGTAAACACATTAGGAATTAATTTATTGGAGAAGAAACTGTGATGTTTGTAGCCCAGTCCTAGTGGCATCTGTAAATATTAGGGGATGTTTGCAGTGTACATGCCGAGATAAATGGAAATTCAAATTTCTTGGTACGTGAACTATAGATTGTATTTCAGGATCTGAGAATCGCACAGTGGTGTTGCTGAAGATCTGATTCTTCTGAGATGTAACACCACATAGTGTGATAGATATGTAGTTACTGATGTTTTGGGGGAGCATGGTACCTCCATCTTAGAGGTCAGGCAATCCAAGAAGAGTAACTGCTTGACCCTGATGATGAAGACACTACAACACTTGAAAACACAGAGAACTGCACACCGTACATACAGCGTCAGATCCCAGAAGAATTTAATCTTCATCAATTGGGTTGTCTGATAACTGTGCCACTGTGATTATTTTCTTGAATCAAGATTTATTATTATGCTGTTACTTTCGTGATGTGGCAGTCTGAGTGAGTGTCCACAGTCTGAGGGAATGTTCGCAGTCTGAGTGAGTATCTGCAGTCTTGAGTGAGTGTCCACAGTCTCAGTGAGTGTCCGCAGTCTGAGTGAGTATCTGCAGTCTGAGTGAGTGTCCACAGTCTGAGTGAGTGTTCACAGTCTGAATGAGCGTTTGCAGTCTGAGTATCTGCAGTCTGAGTGTCCACAGTCTGAGTGAATGTCCACAGTCTGAGTGTGTCCACAGTCTGAGTGAATGTCCACAGTCTGAGTGAGTGTCTGCAGTCTGAGTGAGTGTCTGCAGTCTGAGTGAATGGCCACAGCCTGAGTGAGTGTCCGCGGTCTGTCCATGTCTGTTGCATAACAGCTGCTGAATGGACAAATATTTCTCCTATTTGGATAAAGTACAAAGATATACTTGACTAATGTGCCCCCTTGTTGCAATCATCTTATTCATTTGGTAAACGTTGCTTTGTTTTGGCTTACTCCATTTTCTCTTGTTCTGATTTTGTGACAAACGTTACCATCTGCCCTGTCATTTGCATTTCACAGTAGTGTGTTAACCTGCCATGAGCTGTCATTAGCCTTGTCTGTGTGCTCCCACCAAATCTTGTGTGCCAGCACTGTTCTTCTGCTCTTCCTCATGAGAAGGATTAGCTTCGTGCGATGGGTACTGAAGAGTTGGGGGCGCTGAACAGTGTCCAAACACATGCCCGAAGTGTAGTGTGGTGTGTGCGCAGTGAAGGCGTGCCCTGGTGTGTGTGTGGCAGAGAGGATTGCAGACTATTGTGAGGCCGTGCTGGATGTGTTGGACTTGTGCAAGCCAGGTTTGCGCTGCTGTGTGTCCAGAGATTCCTATGCAGATGGAGAACTGCCAGATAACCTTGTGCTCATGGACCGCAATGGCAGTCGCCCCACTTCAGGTACAGTGCTGCCACCACATGTGCGTAGCATCTTCATTTGTGCAAGTACCAGGCATACGAATTGTATTCTGTGAAGACATTGATCTGATGTTCATATGGGTCATTTTTGTCAAACAGTCACATTGCACTGTACGAAACATGCAGTTTACTCTGTTCAATTTTACTCCAAGAATGTGTCACATTTTGAGGGCGGAAAAGAAGCGAAGAAGGATAACAAAAGGAAACTCTAATAGTTTTATATTTTCTGCATTTCTCTTCTTAGTGAACTATAATTCACATGTGTAAATTTGAGGGAAGGGATTTTACTTGCTTGACAGGAATTTGTTAACTGGAATTTACCAATGAAATTACTACTTAGAACTTAATTTTAGATCATTATAATTACATTTGATTAATCAATATTTATTAAGGGCTAATTAGAAATTGCTAAAGTACATTTTATCTCATTTTCTGATGCATAAATAGAATTCATTATTATGAATGAGTATATAAAATCATATAGCAAATGAATAATCCAAAGTACCTATACACTTCTCATTCAAATTGTAAATATACTTTTAAGTCAATTTCATGATTGGTATCTGAATGTGACTTGTGATTATTATTTTTTTATAAAATTGTTTTATTGCGGTTTGATGTTAGTACTTCTAGTTTTATAATACTCAGTTCTACCTAATTGTATACAAATTTTATATTGTAACACTGGACTATTGTCGATATCGTTGTGGGTTTGTGACCTTGTAATGGATTTATGACATGTAAATAAATGATGACGATGATGATGATGATGATGATGATGATGACATTTTAACAGATAAATGTTCACTTTATTTCCTGTAAGAAAACTTGTAGAAAAAGACAACAAATTGTATTAAAATGCATCTAAATCAATACATAAAATAATTCTATGATTTCAGTGATAGTTTTTTGTAATCCAAAATTGTTCTGTAACTTTTGTATAATTGAGTTGCAAACATAATGTTACTTCTGTAATTTAAGGTTGTAAAATTTGAGGTACTAACAATATTATATTGTAGTCAAATTAAATTCTAGCAAATATTATATGTCTGAAAATTTAAATTGAATGGAGTAACATATTTAATATTTTAGGCAGTTTGGTGAAATAAATGCACTTGAAACCCTCTCTAAACATTCTTTGAAGTGGATTTGAGCACCCAACTGAGGACAGTCTTGTGTATGGAAAACATGACGCTGGAGGTTTTGATGTAGGCTGACTGAAATTAAAGAATTAGTTTTGGAGGCTTTAAGTTGATAAACATTAAATGGGGTTCCACTGTCAACAGTTGTCACATAAATTGAAGTCTAAGGCGAAGTTAATATTAAATTTGGCGTTATGATTTTATCGTTCAGATGCTGGCAGTGGTTCCACAGTACCAGTGGTGACAACTGTCACCCCACGACCACACCCCACCACAGCCAGACCTGCACCTACATCTCCACGACCACTACAGC
Source organism: Reticulitermes speratus (assembly GCA_021186555.1). Lineage (NCBI taxonomy): Eukaryota > Metazoa > Arthropoda > Insecta > Blattodea > Rhinotermitidae > Reticulitermes > Reticulitermes speratus. The sequence goes on from JAJKFL010000427.1 coordinate 1,290,116, forward strand.
CCTGCAGGGGAGAGTGCGTTAGTGGTTTGTTTGCCTTGTTCTGCGATGATGTGGATTCTGAAGCCTACTGCCCGGATGACGGGAGCTGCTGCATCACCCATTCACCTCCCGCATCTCCATCCAGATTCCCCACTACCACAAAACCAACCTCTCCCACCACTACTACCATCGTCACCACTACCACAAGGTTAGTAAGGAACTGCATATTTCAAAGCAAGGTTCCAAAGAGATATTTTGGATCTAAGGGAAATGAGTTTAAGTGGTGATCAGAGGATATATAAACAAACAGCACTGTTATTTGTATTGGTATTGTTAGGTTAGTGACATAATTCAGACTGGCCTCAGTAAGAGCTGAACCTCCAGTTCAGTCACAGGTGACCTCATGTGGGGGGTTAAGTTGTATGCCCTGAAGCCAAAGCTGCATGCTGCTCTGCCAATTGTGTGAGTATGTCCAGTGTGGCATCTGTGTATGTATCCCTTAAAACTTACATCTCGCAAACTAGCTTTCTGCATGACCTCAGAATTCCTGGGTATATGCTTACATATATCGTGAATATTACGAGCTTCACTTCACCTCTCTTTTGCTGCCATCTGTAGAAGAATTTAAAAACTTCTACATTAGCATTGGTACCCTACACTGTTCTTCATGAGGATGATAAAAATGACATACACAAATACTTGCAAGCAGTCTTTGTAATGTAAGGTAAACGTTAGTGTGAATTAATTCAGTGTCTTTCTGATTTGGATATTTAAGATAATAAAAAATATAAGTGAGTGCGTTGGATATGACTAAGCACTAGTTACTTGGCAGTGACAGGGTTAAGATAGGGGGGCATGTTGAGATGATGTTGACACCTCAGAGCATCACATAGACAGCAAGCTGTGTCTTGCAACGGGCCCCCCGGGAGAAGGAGTCATTATAATAAACTAGGACGCTGTGGACCTGGTTGTTAAGGGATAGCTGATAAATGTGTGATGGGACTGTGACATAGGAATGTAAAATGTGAAGAGTTTGTTGAGTTGAAAAGGATGCTTTATCGTGTGGTCATTAATCAGAGTGGGTTGTCTTCTCTCTAGCCGACCAAGCACAACTTCACAACCGCAACTACCGCGCTGTCCTGGCTTCTGTCTCATCAACATCATGGCGGCGTTCTGCGAGCGTCCGTCCGTTCTCATAGCCCACACGTCCAACTGTCAACGAGGGTCTGTGTGTTGTGATAACACTCGTGGTCACCACAGTAGTGGGGGAGCATCTGGAGTCACCCCATCAAGACCTCGGCCAAGGCCCAGTCCTCCTACCAAAGCCAGTATTACCACTACAACAACACCAGCTCCCCAAGATGGCCGAACAGACTGTCCAGGATCTTGTATTGTCCCATACTTGTCTTTCACATGTTTCAGTGAGTTTATAACCTGGCAAATGTAGCTGTATGATGAAACTGAATAGTCTCCTGTCATAGTAATGCAAGTGGTGTAAAATAGCTGTGTCAAATAGTTTTTACATGAATCGATTCATGTACAAACTGTTTGTACATATTTTATACTCTGAGTTCATATGGCATATTTATTTATAATCACTACTTGAGGCATAATGTATTATGGTTCTTAGTTTTTAATTTTATAATTTCATGCATCTACATATTTTAACATTGTGAGCTGTGTAAATACTTCTACTGTAAAACCAATTATTGTGTATTTGGATGAAATAAGTACTTGTAGTTCTTTGATAAATACCCCCTAAGGATAGCAATTTATTTGCCAAAACATATGTAGGGGTTGTAAATACATCTTATGCATGTTAATATTGTTTGTTTTGACTTAAAGCTGACAGGTTTCAGCGTTACAACAACTTTATTCTTCTTCTAACATGTTTTAGTCTTACAAGCTGTGTGTACTGTGTTGACTTATTGCTTGGAACCTACACGTTGCGAAAGGTGCACCAGTATTAGCGGGATTCCTTGCATCTTCTCATTTCTAGAGCTTCTAAAGTATACAGTTTCTTTGAAAGTATCAGGTGGCACTTCAGTTATCTGAATTTAAAGTCCCATTTCTTTAATCCTTCTTCCTATGAACGCTACATTCACTGACAAACCTAACAGTTCATTCATCATACTTTCAATTCAGTATAGCAGAGTCATGTATAAGACACAGTACTTAATTTGATGTATTTTTCCCCCAACATGGATATATAGAATTACTAAATCAAAGAACATTTCTAGCTTAAGTATTTTGTTTGGTAATATAGTAACTGAAATCACAGCCACATCAGTAACTTATAATGAGTATGTTAGTAAGAAAATTAATGAATCAATATTTTAAAACCATTCAGATTTGTTAGTTGATTAATGAAAGAGAATAATAATCAATTTCAGAATTAATTCATTAATTGGATTTGTAAATATTTACAGCATAATTTAGTTTCATTGTGTCTCATTTCTTCATGAAGGTGGAAACAGAATCAGTTTCCAAACTGTTTTATTATAATATAAAAGCGTAGGTGATGGATAATGTCTGTAGTATTGAAGCTAACTGTTTGAGATGCAAGCTTCTGACCACCACCTCTGATTTAGTGTCACTCCTCAGCCCCTCAAAAGCAAGTGTTGCAGTGTTACAAATATGTTATGTTTGCCTCCTTCAGTGTAACTTCCAGCATGTATTTATGACCTGATTATCTCTGCATTTACAGTAAAACCCCTATTTAATGAATTGCTGGGGGATTAGAATATATTTCATTAAATCGAGGTTTTCATTAAATGGAGGTTACATTGTTTATATGGAGCTATTGTCGGGACATGAAAAGATCATCAATGAATCCGGGATTTCACTAAATGCGGGAACATTAAATCGGGGTTTTACTGTATATGACATTGTTAAGCACACATATTTGCACAGATGAAGATGCATGCCTTCTGGGATGTGACACTGTGTTGTTGGCGAAGTTATTTCCTGGCATTTCAAAGGATCATAGTGCCTTTATGTGCAGGATCAAGCACCTTGAACTGCTTGACCCTGAAGATGAAGGCACTATGATCATTTGGAACACTGCTAACTACCTGTCGATCAACACAGCATCACACCCCAGATGGTTTGCATCTACAGCAGTACTGGTCTGAGAACCTCAAATCTTGCAATCATTGCAATGACACATTGTTATTGTCTTGTCCATTGCATCCTTAATGGACTAAAATGTGGTTTTTGATAGGGTGTTAAATGTAACTGATCGAACAACATCAGGATACATTGAACTTAAAGGCACAGCAGTGTTTAAAATCGGTGCAGAAGGCTGGATGTTTCAGTATGACTCTTCTTTGCACCTGATTGCAGGAAATGCTGAGATGACGGAATTGTTCCGGTGCCACAAGTCTGGAACTCAGTGTTGTGCTCCAAAGAGTATGATTCGTGAGATGCTGGACCAAAAGCATGGTGGCAGTGCACAAGCCCGAAATGAGACATTTCCACCTCATTATAGGCCGCCGCCAGCAGCCCTTGTGCCAGGTGAGGGTACATTTGAACCAGATCCTACTAGCTTTAAACTAGCAACATTGGGAAGGGCAAACACGAAGTGCAATTGGTAGAATTCTGCATCTCTTGAAGGAAGTTCTAGATTAAAAACTTACCTTGCAGATGGTCAAACCCTGACTTTGTCCTTTCCAATACATTTTTGACTCATCATCCTACCATTTGATACTGGGGAGTCACGTTATTGAATGAGGTGGATCCGGCATAGCTCAATCGGTATAGTGAGTGGACTATGGGCTAGACCAGTGGTATTCAACCTTTTTTTGTTCGCGTACCCCTACATATAATTTCTCTTCAACTTTGTACCCCAAAGTTGTTGGTGCCTAATTCAAGTTATACACAGTCTATAATCTACATCTAAAATAAGTTAAATAAATTACATCCAAAATAATGTATTAAATAATAAGTTTTAAATGAGAAAAAGGAGAGTCAAGCTATTAAATAACAAATATATTATATGCACTATGTGGAATAAAATGAAACTAGCCACCCAGATAAGAATCGCATAAAGGAGAGAGAGAGACAAAAAAAATGGCGCTCCCAAATCACATGTCCTTACGTCCGGTCTCTTGTGGCTAACCCTAGATCTGGCCCTGATTATTCAGTGTTTATCATGAAATAATATATTTTTTTTTTCCAATTTTACATATCCCCTAAGATGTCTTTGCATACCCCAGGTTGAATACCACTGGGCTAGACATCCTAGGAATAGTGGTTTGATTCCTAGAGGGCCTACCGAGCCAACTACCGGGGGGGGGGGGGGGGGGGGGGTGTGGCATCAAGCTGACCACTCACTACCTTCTACTGCTGAGGTTAAGAATCAGTAGAGCTTTACCTCCTGTCCCATGTACTGACTTCATAGTGAGCACCAGGACATCTTTACTTTTCAACTAAACGAAATTGGAACAGTAGGCATTTTAAGGCATACATGTTGGTGTTCTGTACTCTGTAATTGGATTTTGTAAACTTTTTTAGAAGTGGTGTATCAGATGCTGTTACATATGTGGAATGAATAATTGTCTGTGTACCTTCTATAAAGTTTTATGGAGTTGGAAAAGTGGGTAAAATAAATTCAGTGTTGTAAGAAACTTTAAAAATGAAGTTACTCGTAGTAGTGAAGTTACAGCTTGATTTGGCTGAAATGACGCAGGAGCTTATAAACATGGTGCAGCATGTTGGCAGCGAAAATAAGTGGAAAATTAAGAAATAGATTTCATCTTCTTTCTTAGAAGTTTCCACTTCATGCTGGTTGTCTGGCAACCAAATGTCATTTATACATGAAATCTTCTCTTCTGGGATGTTATGCAGCATTGATTGGTAATTGGTTACTGACGTTTCGGGACGACCAATCTGTCCCATCTTCAAGGATCTTGGACTGCTTGACCTTTGAATTTGGGACGGATAGGTTTTCCCGAAACGTCTGTAACTAATTATCAATCAAAGCTGTGTAACGTCTCAAAAGAGCTGTGGTGGAACATTGAAATCAGGCATCATGTATGTTTGCCTTCCCAAACTGTCTTCCACTCAATTTCTTCTTATACAGTAAAACCCCTATTTAATGAATTGCTGGGGGATTAGAATATAGTTCACTAAATCGAGGTTTTCATTAAATGGAGGTTACATTGTTTATATGGAGCTATTGTTGGGACATGAAAAGATCATCACTGAATCCGGGATTTCACTAAAACATTAAATCGGAGTTTTACTGTATTCTTCCTTCTGTGTGACATCTTTCCATTGTTCAAAGAAGTATCGTGGTTATAAACAAACTAAATTTATTAAAAATGGGTTATTTTGCATTTTGTTTGTTTACAAAATGGAATTAAATTTATTACTGATATTTATACATTTTATTATAAAAGGTAGTTTGTTACTGTGTTTAAGTTCCAGTTTATTGAATGCATCAATGTAACTAATGCTTTAATAGTTTATGGAACTGTAGCATGCATTTTGATCCAGGTCCTCCAGTAGGCAGCTCCACAACATCCCGTCCACCTGTGTACAGCAAGTATGTGTGTGGAGTTAAAGGGACTGCCCGTGGCCGGGACAGAGAGGGTCGTGTTGTGGGTGGGGAGGATGGTGAGCCGGCTGAGTGGTGCTGGCAAGTGGCACTTATCAACTCGCTGAACCAGTACCTCTGTGGTGGTGCACTGATTGGCACGCAGTGGGTCCTCACCGCTGCGCACTGTGTTACGAAGTGAGTACAGCTGACAGCTGCATATTGCACTAGTAAGTGATGGCAGCTCACCGCCCATGCTGCGTCCCTGTTGTTATCTCACATCGGCCAATAGCATGTGGTGGGATGCTTGTTCGCTATGCCTGCCCTGATATGATCGACTCCACACATCAGAACTAATTCTGTATTGCTGATGACAAAAATGTGCAGTTTTTTTTCTTATCTTTGCCACTGATATCTCTCCTGTCTACCTCAGTTCTTCTGAAATATCCTGGTGGTTCGTGAACAGCTTACCTTGCACATGCTACTGAATCCCCTGCTTATAATTGTTTTGTGTGCATTGCTGTAAGTAACAGAAACATCAACAGATTTTGTGGTCTCAGTAAGGTCCTGTACTCTCATTCAGAGCATCCTGAGTTCAGTTCCAAGTCAGATATTCAAACACACCTCTAGTAAAGATAAATCTATAGGAATGTGAAGAATACCAGGACCACCACCTTCATGGCTGCAGACTGTGCATTAAGCTAAGCTCCCTTTTCATGGTCACACTGTAGTTGGAGGTACTGGAATCTGCTTCATCTCTGTACTCTTACCTGCTTGAAAAGGGCCCAGGGATCTCAACAGAAACATTATATAGAGATACTAGGACAAACAGTAAGCAACAACAACCTGTACATTATTTAATAAAATAGGAAAAAAGATGGGGTACGTGGTTGCGCAGTTGGTTGAGGCACTGCGCTACAAGCCAGAAGGTCGCGGGTTCATTGGGATTTTTAATCATTCCGGCCGCACTATGACCCTTGGGGTCGGCTCAGCCTCTAACAGAAATAAGTACCAAAGATATCGTCTGGGAGGTAAAGGCGGCTGGTGCACAGGGCTGACAACCTTACCACCTTCATGTACCATTTGTCTAGAAATTCCGGGAGCCTCTACCTGCTGGAGCCCTAATGGAATAGCTTTACCTTTCTATAGGAATGAATGGCTGCTGTATCAAATTGGTGACAAGTCGCACTACTGAAACTGCCGTTGTTGTTTAGAGACTAGATCCACTTATGTATTAGATGTTAGGTTTGAATGTGACTTGGGGACTTGCTTCCTTGTCCAAATTTTTGCATGGTTTACCTCAGTCTGTCCCTAGAAGCACTTTGATAATACAGTAAAACCCCGATTTAATGTTCCCGCATTTAGTGAAATCCTGGATTTAGTGATGATTTTTTCATGTCCCGACAATAGCTCCATATAAACAATGTAACCTCCATTTAATGAAAACCTCGATTTAGTTAAATATATCCTAATCCCCCAGCAATTCATTAAATAGGGTTGTACTGTACTTTAATGTGTATAAACACACTCAGTCCTCTTTGTCGTGTGTTCAGTTCTTCACCATAACAATCATATCACTTGCCACTATGTGACGTGCACATGCAATTGAACAGACAATGTTACTGCCTTCTCTTACCTGTTCTAGCATTGTACGGTCAGGAGATGCAATTTATGTACGTGTTGGCGACCATGATTTGACACGAAAGTATGGTAGCCCTGGTGCACAGACTCTGCGAGTTGCCACAACGTATATCCATCATAACCACAACAGCCAGACGCTCGACAATGACATTGCACTACTCAAACTGCATGGTCAGGCGGAGCTTAAGGATGGAGTGTGTCTTGTGTGCCTGCCAGCACGGGGCGTGAGTCAGGCAGCTGGCAAGAGGTGTACGGTCACAGGCTACGGGTATATGGGGGAAGGTATGTAGTGGTCTGTGGTGCCAATAGTGCCATGGACTTGACACATTAGAACCCTCCTATTACACTGCCCTTCCTTTATTCTGCAGAGGCAGACGAGAGTTTTTCAAGGATATCAAAGACCCAGTGGTGGTGGGGTAAGAACAGGTACTCTCTCCAAGGAGTTCTGAGTTCAATCCATGATCAAATCTGATTACAGATTTTTCTGTTCATGTATTGAAACCTTCACCTCAATGAAAGACAAAACTACAGTAGGGTCTCAAACATCATGAACGTCAATGTTCAGTGTTTTGATCACCCATTTTAGTACTATTGTTTGGACCTCTTGTGAATGGTTGTACACCGTAAGAGTATGGATGCACTACAAGCATGTTGCTTGGAGGTTAGCGGCGTAGCAAGTGTATGGCGGGAATTCGATTTTAACTGACAACAAGAAACTTAAGCAGGTGGCTACGCTGACCACCCCTCCCTTAAGCTAGGAGACAGCTTAGAGGGAGGGGTGTTCAGTGTGGTCGTCTGGATAAGACTCTTGTTGTTGGTTAAAACTGCATTCCCACCATGCACTTGCTACATCTTTGCAGTGTGTCCATACACTAAGAGAGAGTAGGTTGAGATTGAAAACAAGTATGACATGAGTTCTTGTGGGATGACTGGAAGCGTGGAGAATCTTGTGTTGCGCGATGGCATTCAGCGTACAATTATTACACTGCCCGTTTTGCACGTGTGACAGAGTAACATTACGTACGTTTCTCTTTTTGTTCAGAGCTCTTTAAATCTATTTCAGCTTGTTTTATTGCTTGTGCACAACTTTGAAATACTGTATGAATTTTATTTTTTTGTGTAATGTTGAGTGTACCCCAGATTCCGAAAGGATGACCATGCTAACCTTTCAGCTGGACCAATTCCACTGCGTGTTCGAGAGGCCGAGATCCCAATCGTCAGTGATGCTGAATGTATCCGTAAAATAAATGCCGTGACGGAGAAAATATTTATCTTACCAGCCAGTAGTTTCTGTGCTGGTGGGAGAAGAAGGCAATGATGCATGTCAGGTATGTCATAACGTGAACAAATATATGTATTTTCTTGTACTGTGGGTAGGCAGGGGTTCCAGCTGGTCTTTGTGCAGGAAGCGGTTGCTTTCCTCGTCACTGTTCTCAGCTTTATGTTTCATTTTCTTGTGGGTCTGAAAATATATTATTTTGTATTTTGAAAGGTATGTTGATTAGTGCATGTGATAAAAACATTTTGACATTTTTTTTATCTTGGATAAAAATATTGTGTGTTCAATCTTAAAAAAGCGAAATAAATGGATAAGTATTTTGACCTTTATCAGGTGTGTACACTGTGTGGTACAGGTTGGCATGAATAATTAGGGCTTCATTCTTTAGAAGGCCGGCTTTTATTTAAATTATATAGAACGGTTTGTACGTCACAGAGAACAGAGATTTTAGCCATTAGAAAGACCAACCATTTACACATTTCAGGAAAATAATCCTTATTTAGTGCGACAAACATACAGGACATATAAATATGTTGTGCTGGCAGATGGAGAGTATCTTAATGTTGCAACAGGAAGGCAGTATGTTTTCTTACAAGAAGCAGCAGATAAATTGATTTATTTATGTATTTCTTTTATTTCTTTCTCATACATCATATACATCCATGAAGGGTTAGAAAACCTATTGGATACAGAATAAGTCAATAGAGTAAATCAAAAGTATGTGTAGTAATAAACAATAGATTAAGAAGAGAATTTAACGAACATAGTTCTAAGTTTGACTATGATTACATGGAATTTAAAATTTATTGTATGCACATCAATGCAAATAGATATTAATAAACTATATAATAGAAACATTTAAGACTGAAAAAGTATCTAATGAAGTTTGTGTGTCAGTTCATTAAAACCCTTTGTCACAAAATTGAATATTATGATGACAATAAATTAGTTCAAAGGGAACAGATAATATAATGCACCATGGACCGTCATTCTTTACTTACATTAAAGTATGCATTGAGCAAGTAGAAGGTATTGGTGCACAGGAAACTTTTAATGCTGATTTAAATTGTTTGGCATTATCGGACAGGTCTTTGGTACGAGAAGGGAGATTGTTAAAGACCTTTATGCCAAAATAGTAGTTTTCTTTTTGATACATTGCTAAATTTGATGAAGGTTGGAGTTTTGTCTAGAATTTATGTTGCAAATCTCCGAGTTTACTCTGTATTGATCTTTATTATTAACCACAAATAGGAGAAGTGAAAGTATGTATATATTGTAATTGAAGAGGTAAAATTTTGAGTTTCTTAAATAAATCTCTACATGAGTCTGTACTCTTGCAGTCCATAATAATTCTTATTATATTCTTTTGTATCCTAAAGATTTTTACACTATATGAAGAACTCCCCAAAATATTAATCCATAGGTAATACTGGAATAAAAATAGGAGTAATAAATAATTTTCAATATTTCATGTGATACACATGGCTTGACAGATCTGACTGCAGAGCAAGCTGCACTTAGTTTGGGTATAATTTACTGTATATAGAGTTTCCAGGACAATGAATTGTTGATAACTATTTCAAGAAATTTTGTATTAGAAACGTGAGAAATTTTTTTATTATCGTGACCAAGGTTCATGTCAACAAAAGAATTATTTTTAGTGATAAATTGAATATAATGTGTTTTATCAAAATTTAAAGAGAGTAAATCGACTTTAAACTATATGTTTATGTGTTCAAAGAACTTTATAAATATCATTTTTACTGTCTACCATAACTGCTACTACCACACAATTCAGCTGTTTCTCTCATCTCATATACTTGTCAGGTTCAGTTGTTGTACAATTTCTTGCTACGGCTGCATAAAGTTTTTTTGCGTAGGTTTTTGTGTATTGTCTTACTGAATATCTGTTGATGAGTTTTTTATGAAGTACACCAGCACCGTTCCTGGCGAATAATCCAACACATTGAATGGTTCAGGAGCTGAGAGATAATGAATCTAAACTGTGTCTCACAGGGTGATGGAGGTGGCCCCTTGGTTTGTCAGGACGATGGATTCTATGAGCTGGCAGGCTTGGTTTCATGGGGCTTTGGTTGTGGGAGAGTTGATGTCCCAGGTGTCTATGTCAAAGTATCGTCTTTCATCGGCTGGATCAACCAGATTATCAGTGTGAACAACCTGTAGGGGACATCCATGGTGACAGCAACAAGAAATATTTCTTGCTTGTGAAACAACCTGGATCTATACAGATAAGATAATTGCATGGAATATGTATAATATTAAACCTTGGTATGTTGATTAGAGGCTTTTGAAATTACAGTTTAATGTATGCACTTGGCATGTGTGGTTATGTTCAACTGTTTGGCAGTTGAGCCTGAGGGTTTTGTGCCACAAAAGTCAATGCCAAATATGGACATGATCCTGACCCACTTCGCATAATCATAGTTTGTCTTGTTAACTCGTGTGAGAATTTAAATGGCTTGCTGTCAGCTGTTTGGAATATCAAAGGCTAGGAACAAAGAATAATGTATTGACAGGAGAAAGCTACGTCAAAGTAGTTAAATCATAAAGAGAAACTACCTCACTGCCTTCTGTGAATGATGACAACATTTGAAAAATTATGGGTGAGACACGCTAATGACAAGTATGAACCCCATTACCTATCGAGAGCCTCACCCAGAAATCTGTCACAATGGATTAAGATCTTTTTTTTAACATTATGCTATTATATTCTCAGTCTTGTAATAGTCACTTATATTTATATAATATTTCTGAGATCGGGAAACAAGTCGCATGCGTGATTTTGGTGGGAAACCCTCGTGGAGATAAGTCACTGCACACTCTGAAGGATATAAGATAATGATACTAGAATGGATCTTGCTGGGTAAAGTGATGATGCAATGGATTTGACTGGACTGGCTTGGAGTTACGTACAGGCGTTTGTGTTGACTGATACTGACCTGTCTGTTGCTGCAAGGCATTGAGTTGGTGCTTATAAATGTGTGAAAACGATTCTGGGTTGTTTTTGTGGGAGAAACTCGCGGATTTATAGAGTTTTGTTTGTGAATCCAATTCGTCTTCTCTGAGGCTAAGTAAAGATAATATATTTCGTAATTCAAACTCTACTTGTGTTCTGATTATCCAAATGTGTTTGACATCTTTTTGGAATTTAATGTTGTCCAAAGTGAAGCAAGTGATATATTTAATGCACTACACTTGCTTGCTGTACTTTGGATCTAAGTAATGATTAGGATGCCATTTAGTACCTGATACACCCTTTACAAAGGATCTGTACAAGAAATGTTTTCACTCCTGTTGCAGACACCAGATGGCATAATATTGCTGTTGCCTTCCTACCCCACCCCCAGCCAGTGAATCAGCTTGTCACTGATGTGATGTGCCTCCCTCTCGATACTGCACGTGCTGCACAGAGTTAAGTCCCTGAAGCACGAAATTTACCAAAATAATATTTAAAAAGTTAATCCTTACCTCACAGTGAATGTGCTGCATTTCCATAACAAAGACCAACCAGTTATTGTGTTTAGGGAAATAGTGGCTGTTTGTTGTGAGAATCATACACATGGGCGAAGTGTGGAGCTTTTTAATGTTAAAGGAGGTGGTACGTAGAGTTACCACTGTGCTTTGAGAGATGACGCAGCCATTTAACATTTGTCATTTTTAGAACTCTGTCCTTTTTATCCTTGACATGATATTACTGGTTGACTAATTAGCTACAGCTAACGATAGCTGTCTTGACTACAGGACTAGTCATTTGCTGCTATTACAAGTAAATAATTTGAAAACAAACTTAAATGAAAATGTGGTTAATTCTTATTTAACAGCCTCTTGCTTTCAATTGACTTCAGGTGTGACTGCACCAGGCCTGTCAAACTCAAAACAGGTTGTGGGCCAAATTTGAAATTCAACGTGACATCTTGGGCTGCAACATATAATGTTAAATTGTCTTGTCATTCTTCATTTGTAAATTTTTCAATGTATAAAAAAGCAAAGATGTAAAATACTCCAGTTATTTAGCAACAGAAATATTAATGGCAGCAAAACTTTATAAATATCAAAATGTGAGCAGGTCACACCTTAAGTTTTTGCAGGCTGTGTGTTTGACAGTCCCGGGCTACGCTGAGAGCTGCCTGAGCTACATCACAACCCTCGGAATTTAGTGTTTTTCAGAACAGAATGCTTTCCTGTTTACAGTCAGACAGTTCACGTATTTTTCACTGTACAAGCATAAAGCCCCTGTGTTCTGATATTGGACTGGAGAGTCTAAGCAGCTGCCTGATGCTGTGGACTGATTCTCATTTCTCATATTTGTTTTAAATATGGCTGCCAGGCCATAAAATTTGATATTAAATTAGGACATAATACGTTGAATTCAAATACACATTGAGATGATGAAGAGTTTAATTTCAAACTGTAGACACACAGCTAATATTTACACAGCATGCTCATGTACAAAAGTACAATCAGAATTTGCAACATTGTTCGAAGGATGGAGCAATATTTTTAATAATTTGCTGTCTGGTATATTTCTGTCTTTGAAGTTGTCAGCATGAGAATAAAATACAATTGACAAACTGCAGACAACCATGAAAACAGATATCTGTTCAACTTGAGGCTTTTCTGAGTTACCACTGAGAATACAGAATGTATGTGTAGTGCAGAGAAACACTTCACTGTACGTTTGAGTCTGAAAGCAGATCCATTTCTTGTTGCTGTCACAGTGTTCAGGATATTTATTAATATGTGTTAGTTGGTAATAGTGTCAGACAGTTTAACTGCAATTCTTTCAGTGATGTATACGTTTTAACCACAATAATGTGGTTATGTATGGCCATACTTTTTTTATTCTGGTGTCATCATTAGATGATAAAACTGCCAGCTGATACATAATATTGCTGCTGCCTGGTAATAGAGGCAGAATTTGAGTCATGAGTAAGAAATGTGAACATTTTCCCTGGAGGCAACATCCTGCAACACCATTATTCGTCATCATAGTGTACACAGCATAACACATAAATATATACCCTTTTACACAATTACAACTTTAGCTTGTACATTTAATAAAGAAGGTAAATTGAAGTGATTAAGTTGAAGTGATTAAGTGCTGGAAGAGCTGTAGAAACTGTCTGATGTTGTGATTACATGAAGGAGAAATTGTCACTTTCACTGTAAATAACAGTATTTTCAAACTTAGGTTGTTATATAAGAAATTGTTTAAGTTAGTATATAACATAATGCTGTTTGTCTATGTACCAAACTGTCCTATCTTGTACATATATAAAAATGACCCTGATATGTAACAGGAACTTTGTATTCATCTTACTACCACAAGGCCAAAAAAATGCTGACAAAGTCCCGTACTTCCATCAGGATTAACGTAGAAAATTACTGTTAATGGTCTTCTAGGATGTGATGGCATCTTGTTCCAGAAGACAAGAATCTTAAAACTGCATGAACCAAAAATCAAGTGCAAGATGCTTCTGTTCTGCAGCTTCTATTATATGTTTCTGATAAATTAAATGCAAATTCTTGAGTTCAGCTTGTTTCACATCATTTAATTGTATTATCACTTGTGCCATAGCTAATCAAACAAGTTTATTCAGGACACCTGCACTGCCAAACTAGCAGCACAATAGTTCTGTTGTTTCTGCAGAGACACGAGGTGCTTGTGTATGTCTGATGAACAGAAAGTTTCCCGTGTGGTAATGCTCACTCTGTGTCTATTTATAATAGTTGTTATGTAGTGTATCTGTCTGGCAGCATAGGTGACCAGATACAATGCCCAAACCTGTCAACTTTCTTTCCCTTAATTAGTGACAGCTCTGTACCCTTTGAGCTATGAGTTCAAATGACCCCATTATGAGGCAGATATAAGCATTCACCATCCATCATTCTTAGAAAAGTTTAGAATGCATAATTTGTCTCCATTTTTCTTAGATGTGTATAGTACTTGGCAGGAAACGAATCCATGTCACAACTGGAGAATAAATGTATTGTTTTGGTACAGTTTTCATCTTTGAACAGTAAGGTATCAGTACAAGAATTATTAACAGATTCCACGGCACAGACTTCCTCAAGCTGCTGATAGTTACTTATCCAGCCAAAAAGTTACCTGTTGTTATGAACCCTGTCCCTTCCCATAAAGGACTGTCATTAAATCCTGTCCAGCTGACATTTTCAGAACTTTTGTCTAAGATTTATTTTAATATTTTCCTTCTGTACATGTTCTGGTCTCTTTGTCTCATTGCCTCTTTCGAGGTTTTAAGTACAAGATATTGTATATATTTCTCAAGTAATACAAGAAACATTTTAATTTCACTGACTTTTATTTAATGTTGGTGGCGTATGTTTTAACTGATAATTGTAGAAGAGTGTTTTTTTCAATACCAATGAAATTCTTGTCAATATGAGTGGATTTCCTGTGAGATACAGCCTCAGTAACTACAGGTGCCAATGTGAAGAAGTTACAATGCAGCCTGTTGTACTTCCGTCTTTCTGCTCGGATGTTAGTGAATTGAAGTCTTTGCAACAGCAGTGCTATGACAAGTTTTTACACAATGTAGTATATTATTCCCGGTAAGTGTAGTCTGTGTAGTGACTAGGCTGGGTGACCAATGATTTGTAATTCAATTCCCAGCAGAGGCAAGCAAGTTTTGTCTTCTCCAAATCATCCATGCTTGTGGGGCCCGCTTGCCTTCTCATTTCAGCAAGTACTTGGGGCGCTTCTGCTGGAGGTAAAGCGACCAGGGGATGAAGTTGACCACTTAATTCCTTTCAGGGCTGAGGCTGAGAATGAGTGGAGCTGTATCTCCACACTCCTATACGCCTTTATGGCATGTGCAGAGACAACTTTATCTTTAATAGATGTGCTTTGCTCTGCTTGAATGATACAATGGCTAATGAATTAGACTAATGACTAATGAATTAGAAAGGATGTGAAACGAAGCAACTGTGGCATAATTATGGGTACTGTTGTAGGGCTTGCCTGGCAGTATGTGACAAATCATAGTTTGACAGGATAGCTGGTCTCTGGGCTGAAATTTCAAATCATTACAGCCTGAATATGAATAAGGAATGAAATACTTTAGTGCCATGTTGTGGTCTAAGTTAGTCTCAGTTCTATCTACAGTATTGTAAAGTGTGTTATTTAATGATGCTGCCAATTGCTAAGGCTATGTAGGATTGATGGTAGAGGAGTGAATGAGTATGGAGCTTTGGTGGAATTAAACTGGCAAGGGAGACCTGGAGTACTCAGAGAGAAACCTTTGTCCATGCTGAATCGCACAGTGGCTGACCATGGATCGAACCTGAACCTGCACAGTTAGAGGCTGGCGACTAACAGCCTCAGATATGGCACAGCACGGCACCTGTAACCTCAAAACATGACATTTATGATAGTTTGTCAATGTACTGGAGGTATTCAGCTGCTGATGGTACGGTGGTACCGAAACGTAGTGGACTTTGAAAAAGTTACAAATTATTCAGTAAATATTGTTGCATATGACTAAAGCGTACAGCTGTATGAGTAAGGAGTGTTGATAACTCAGTTGTGATGTTTTGTGTATCAGCACTGTGCCGAAGGCTTTCAGTGTAGAAGAGAGACCTAGTGACAGTGAATTCCCTCACCACTGCCTCCACCAGCCCCAAGTCACATCCACACATCTACCGTGCCAACATATTCAGAGAGGGCATAAAAATAATCAGAAGTCCTCGACAAAGATGACAGGGATGCAGGACTTTCAGGTTTAAATGAAACGTGTACTTAATTTACTGCCTGAAAAATGATTACAGTAATTATGCCTGTTACTTGACAATTGTACAAGAGAGCACCTAGGCTATTGTTGATAGAACTGATGACTTGAAATCGTGTATATGAAAAGCGGTAATTGCATGGACTGCCTGAAGAAAGTTGTATCAGAACAAGGAACTCTACTAAGTGGATTCTTGCTTGTCAAATGTCGATCTTCTGCCCATCTTTTTCTGTAACTCACAGAATCAGGCCATTTAATGATTCAGGACGATATAACCATATATCAGGGCAATAATGACGTTATAGTACTTTTAATATTTGACGTCATGACTATCATTGTGCGCTCTTTTCAGACAATTTATATCACTCCAAATTTTATGTCTTTCTTCACTATTACTATATGTGTGTGATTTTTAGAGTTAGGTCAGATTTGAAGGAAGAGGAGAAAGTGTGGAATTAGGAGGTTTTAAAAGTAATAGAATATATCAAATGCTGCGTAAAAAAATATGGAATTGGCATCACATAAAAATATTCAGGCGTATGTAAAGGTTTATCAAAATGTCACGAATACTGAATGGCCTAGATATAATGTGGAGTTAGGCAACAAAGGATTTAGACTTATCAGAAATTGCTATACGTGTAAAATATTAACATATGTTGGGAAAGCTTTTAAATATTTTGAAATTATATGCGTGCCGAACATTTCTCCATTTCGCTGTGGCAATGGGAGGGTTGGGGGATAATAATGGGAGTTTTATTTCATTGATTAGTACCTAGATGGCAGGAGCCGGTTGGTGGACGAGCTGTTTTTGGTAGGTACATTTGGTTTGCAAATGTTGGTGTTCCAATCACGTGATGTCTGCTGTGACGTTTTGAGTCATGGTGCCTTTGCATTCAAATTGTTAACATCTTTATATTTTGTACATTTCTGTGCTAGACAAGAGGACTACGGGACTGATGTAGTGGTAAGATTAACTTGATTGCTTTATCCTTCGTTAGTGTTATTATACTTTATAATTGCATGCTTTCTGTCAGGAAATCAGATAATGTCGGGAATTAAAAGTTTTATTAGACCAACATGTGCACTGTATTCTTAATACCATGTCAATCACCCTTACATATGTTTCGGCCTATAACAGGCCATCTTCAGGGGGTCAAAGTTTTTTACATAGACTTTACATCTGTTGGCCTATGTAAAAAAAAAAAAACTTTGACCCCCTAAAGATGGCCTGTTATAGGCTGAAACATATGTAAGGGTGATTGACATGGTATTAAGAATATAGTGCACACGTTGGTCTAATGAAACTTTTAATTAGTTAACAAGATGCACGGTGAATACAACGTGAAATGTCAGGAATGTTTTGCCTTGGTGAGAAACTTATTGGTTTCACATTATTGCGATATCTATAATGCATGGGAAAACAGTATGTGTGCAAAGAAATTGATCTATAATATCACTTTTGCGAATTATGAGACCATATAGGTCTTGATTTCACATTAGCAAACTTTTTTCGAATGTGCAGGACATGTATAGATAGAACGCGTCGTCTCTGCCAATTAGAATATGAACTGTGGACTCCAGGACTTTCGCCCACAGTTTTTTACTCCATGAGCCGGTTGTGATAAGTTACCAAGTTGTGATAATAAACTCTTTAAAATTACTATTAGGGAACTGTATTTGTAATATGCCATAAAATTGTCTGCAATTGAAATATTTTTGTTCCATTATATGTATATACATTTTATTTGTTCTATTTAATCTTTACATAGTAAAACTTGTGATATAATATGGTGATTGTTAGGGGTTAATTTACAAATTGTCTCTAATTTGGAAGGGATGATTTTTGTATTACAGTGCTAGTGATTGATGCTGAGGAGATGAGGAAAAAGGCGAAAATTTCCAGTAATGCTCTGTTAAGTTTGAATATCATAAAAGCAATATTTACTGGACCGTTCCTTAGGAAAAGTTTCAGGTATATTTTAAAGTAAGGTTAAACATGGGTGATAGACTTCCTGTTTTTCACAGTGATAGTGACATTACTCTTTACTAAAATCAGAAAATAACTATATGGGAAGTTACTACATATCTTTTCCGGTCATCACACTAGTGTCCAGGGTTTGTGTCATTTCTAATCCTTTTAGAGTTATACATGCATTGTAGTGACCAGATTACTTGCTAATTATTGGCAGGAAGGTGAACGTCCATTTGAGAAACATCCACAGTGACTGAAGATCTAAAATATAGTCATAGCAGCATAACATGACCATGCCATGCCAACTGCGTCTGTTTACAGTGTTAGGGAGCTCAGCTAGCAACTAATTTGACCACCACTATACCTGTATTATGATAGTATATTTGTGTTAAACAGTTTGGAATGTATTTCAGGTGAGGAATGTTATAATAGCCTTCTAATGTGTATCTGTGTATATATGGTAAATGGGAACAGTAAATGTTGTACAGTATAGGGTGTATGTATGTATGTGTAATTGAATTTGAGGTTTATTTAAATTTACTAGACTTAACATAAACCATTCTAACCTACCCAACCTTTGTAATATTGTCACGGATTTTGTTTTTTTTTTTTAATGATTATCAGCTGTGACACAAACTACTGTAACTGAATTGTGGGTCACCAAAACATGTGTATACATTTGGGTTTCTAGAAAACACTGCCGTAAAGTGGGGTTATGTATTATGGGTTGGCCTGTCTTTATCGAATATCTGACTCCTCAACATACGCATTCATAAAACGAAAAGCTGTTTGGTATGTGTATGTCAGTGCTGAAATTGGAAAATTTTAACGACTGTAACTCTGATGAAATATCTTTCATTAAGCTTTATTTTAGTGTGGTTGTTTTAACAGGAGCTTTTAATTCTTTTTGGCTTGACTGTAATGCTGTTTTGTTGTGTTCTAATACTGTTTTGTTGTGTTCTAATGCTGTTTTGTTGT
This sequence comes from Reticulitermes speratus, assembly GCA_021186555.1. NCBI lineage: Eukaryota > Metazoa > Arthropoda > Insecta > Blattodea > Rhinotermitidae > Reticulitermes > Reticulitermes speratus. Next base: position 1,309,273 of record JAJKFL010000427.1, read on the forward strand.
GTTCTAATGCAGTTTGAGCATTGGTGTGTATGTATATGAAGTATGCTTGTGTATAGACATACAATAATTTGGCTGTTCTTTAAAAACACAAATCTTTGACTGGTCATCACATTTAAACCTTGACTTCTCAGTGTTCTGGAATATTACATTTCTTACATCAGACTATGGAGTATAAGACACACAGATCACAGTTAACAACAGTCTCAACACAATTCTGAAGAAATTGGCGTAAGGGTGAGAGTATAGAAGTTATATTGATACTTACAGCAATTATTACACTGTCTGTCAGTTTATTTCTTCATTTACATTGTGTTCTCTAAATAAAATACTGACTGATGTTACTGGATTAATTTTTGTTTCACAAAGACTGAGGGCATTTCTCCAGAATATAAAATATAATATATAAAATATAACATATAAAATGTAATTTTACGTATTCCAATCTAGCAACATATTTCGCAAAAATAAGTAAAGTGTAAAGAGATGGGTAGCATTTTCTACATGCAGACAGGTCATGAAATTTTCCATTAAAGGCCTCTAATTCTATTTATAAATCAGTGACAATTGCCTTGTGGATGACTTGCAGTTTATTCGCATATAGTTATAAATTCTGTTGTTTTACATTTTAGAGTTTTTTTTTTTTTTTTCAAATTTGCTGACCACATTTTTATAAAATTTTCCATTTTTTCAACTTTGTATGTTTAATGTGAATTTATTTTATTCTATAAAATAAGGAAAATTAAAGGTCATTAAACACTGCATTTTATTAACAAAGTCTGGAGAGTAATTTATTAATGTTATGCTTTGTTCTATACAGTGTAATTACTAACTTGATGTGTTAGGAAGGTCCAGATAGTACTATTGCCATTTCCATACTTGATACACCACATGGATAGGCTTAGAGGTGTGAAATAGACTGATATCCCTACCTAGCACTTTTGGCCTGTGTTTAACGTCTTCCTCCCCACGAGTAAAACTCAGTTCCCCGTCGAAACTGTCTTCCAATACTTAGAGGGGGTGCCTTCTGAATGATGTGACTAGTGAGTCTGTCTTGCCGTTTACCACCCCAGCTTGAGAAGACTGCCGCAGATGGTGATGGGCCCCATTTCTTGGAACCAAGAGATTCATATCGGATGCTTGTCCGTTTGTTAAGCAAGCCATCCAGTGTGTGCATGCTTCCCAGGATGTTGACGAGAGATGGGACCACGTGACTACGTTTGCCTCCCCATGGGCTGAAGAGTGCTTTGCCCACCCTGTTCCTTCCACTCGTGGTCGAGTCTGAGCGCTTTGTAACTGTGCTCAAGATCTCGTGTTCTGCATTCTCTCGGTGTACCTCACTGTTGCGGCTGTTCTGATCCTTAGCTGCTGGATCAGAGGTCTCTGTGTGTGGTCCTGTTTCTGTCTCCTCACCATTTCCCACCCTTCTGTAATTGTCATCATACATGAATTGAATCTTGCAGTCAACATTTTTAAGGAGTTGTTGATATGCTTCTGCTAATGATGTCTGTATGCTTGTATTTCTTCTTTCTTTGTCCGACTGACATGGGCCCTGTTCTCCCTTGGAGTTTTTTGTGCTTGTACTTCGACTGTTCTGAACATTTTGTTCAGTATTTGTTGTGTCTCTTTTTCCACTCCAACTTGAAAATCTGCCTTTGCTCATTTCGTCAATAACCTCTGTTACATCATCGGGAATCAAATTCCTCTTCCCACCCCAACTTGAGAAGCCTCTTTTCTCTTGTGTGTCACCATCAAAATACCTCTTTCCACCCCAACTTGAGAAGCCTCTTTTCTCTTGTGTGTCACCATCAAAATACCTCTTTCCACCCCAACTTGAGAAGCCTCTTTTCTCTTGTGTGTCACCATCAAAATACCTCTTTCCACCCCAACTTGAGAAGCCTCTTTTCTCTTGTGTGTCACCATCAAAATACCTCTTTCCACCCCAACTTGAGAAGCCTCTTTTCTCTTGTGTGTCACCATCAAAATACCTCTTTCCACCCCAACTTGAGAAGCCTCTTTTCTCTTGTGTGTCACCATCAAAATACCTCTTTCCACCCCAACTTGAGAAGCCTCTTTTCTCTTGTGTGTCACCATCAAAATACCTCTTTCCACCCAACTGAAAATTGAGGCTTTCTTTTGAAAAATTTAGCTTGGTGTTCCCAGTCAGGCGTTTCAACATCTCTCTTTCCACCCCAGTTACTAAAGGCTCTGTATCTTTTGCTGTATGCAGGCGTTGCCTCGTAAGTAGTCCCTAGAATACTAAATGCTGGATAGTCGTGATTGCCCAAATATTAAATGCTCGGTCGCCTTTACCGTCACAGATACTGAAGGCTGTGTCTCTTTTTGGACGCAAAATACTGAGCGCTGGAGTAGTTTTGCTGCTCAAAACGGTAAACGTTGGCTCGTCTGTTGTGCTCAGCATGACAGGAGGATGTCTTCCGCTCCCCACAATACTGAAGGCTGCTGGCTCCTTCTCACTACCGAGCAAGGGGTCTGTATTCGCTTCCCACCTGCGGCTGCTGCCCTGAACAGCCAACGAATTCGATCTCTTGCCACCCCAACTATGGAAGGCAGGGTTTCGCTTTCCTCCCCAGCTGTTGAAGGCCCGACGCCATGCCGTACCCACGACGCTGAACGGAGTGGCTCTTTTCCCAGTCCACCTACTGCTGATCAACTTGTTAAAGGCGTAGTCCTTTCGTGGGTCTTCTCCTACTTCTGTTTGCGCGCCGTCTGTGGAAAGAAACGTCGATATGGGTAAAATAATGTACTCCAGGTCGGAGTACCGCATTTTTGCTGCTACCCACACTTCACTGCGCTAATCCACAGTTGTGGTCCGTTCTGTGGGTTTTGAAAGGTTCCGGATTCAAACACGGAGATCGGATATCCTGACTGAGGTTTTGGTTAATTAATTATAAGAATGCACGGTATATATATATATATATATATATATATAGTATAAAGTTCGTTAACGCCCAACAAGCAAAATTAGTATACCACTACTAGAACATCAAAGAGAAACTTCATAAAACAAATGCATCCATATGGTTCAATAAGATATGTATAGTCGAAAAATTAACACCAAAATACATACACGTCACAGTAAATGGAAACGATCACGAGACCCCTGAGGATGGCACAAGGAGTGCCGAAACATATGTAGGGACAAGAAAACACTAAAACAGTGTAGTGCATTTGTTGGAATAAAATAATTAATTAATTATTAGAGTGAACTAAACAGGTGCACGGTGTATATAAACAGTGAGGTTTTGGTGTTCTTTCTCAGTCTCCTTTGCCAAAAGATAACGGACAGGACCTCGAATTTTGCCACACATTCCAGTTCACTAACAGTAATAATCGTACAACTGTGCGGTGTCTAGTGTGGCCGCTAGGCGCCGCCTAACTAAACAGGTCGTCCTGTTGCCTAACTAAACAGGTCGTCCTGTTGCCTAACTAAACAGGTCGTCCTGTTGCCTAACTAAACAGGTCGTCCTGTTGCCTAACTAAACAGGTCGTCCTGTTGCCTAACTAAACAGGTCGTCCTGTTGCCTAACTAAACAGGTCGTCCTGTTGCCCAACTAAACAGGTCGTCCTGTTGCGTAACTAAACAGGTCGTCCTGTTGCCTAACTAAACAGGTCGTCCTGTTGCCTAACTAAACAGGTCGTCCTGTTGCCTAACTAAACAGGTCTTCCTGTTGCCTAACTTAACAGGTCGTCCTGTTGCCATACCTGCCACCACCTTCATTCGTCCGTCACTGCTGCCTTGTTCCTGGCCCCAAGCCGTGATCTGAAACACAGCACAGCACAGCACGATACAGTAAGAACTCCAATTCCCAGCACAGACTGTTGCTTATTCTCGTCACCAAACGTCCATTCCGGCTTTAGGGCCAACCCAGCCTCCAGTTGAACGGTTTCCGGTGGCTGTGTCATAAAGGTCACCACTTTTATCAATCTGAGAATTTGTGGAGCTGTACATACACGCCCTCATACTGTATAGGTTTGGCACTTAAGCGGAGGATCTACTTTTATTAGGGCGCTAAAATTAATGGAGCTTGACAGCACTTGTAGCACGTGTGGGGGAAATTAAAAATGCTTACGAATTTATAGCCGGGAAATCTGAACAGAAAGGATGGCTTGGTGAAACTGGGCGTAGGTGGCAGAATAATGTTAATAAGTGTCTTAAATAGCTATTGTATGAGAATTTGGACTGGATTTAACTGGCTCAAGATCTTGTCCAGGAGAGCTTTGGTACTAACGGTTGTGAACCTGCTGGTTCCATAAAGAGAGCGTTGGTCACTCGTTTAACCAGTGAGGGTCTTACCTCTCTGTCGTCTCTCCTCCTCCCATGGAGGTGATTGTGAGACTGTGTGACGTCAGATGTCCTCTCCACATGGACCTCGCCTATGTTATGTTCCACCGGCGGCGCCGGAAAGCTGCGAACAGCACAGTAAAGTACAGTGCTGGGGACAGAGCGGTCGGACTGAATGCAGAATGTACATCAAACATATCCATCAAATCACAAAAGAGATATGGGGTAAACCTGACGTATTTCAGTGTACAACACTCTAAATTTGTCACGAAATTACGGATATATACCACAGGTACCTTTTAACAATGTCGACCTCGGTGGACTAGTGGTTAGCGTGCTCGCCACTGGACCCAAGGTTCGCGGGTTCGATCCCGACCGAGGTCGATGGATTTTTAAGGGTGATAAAAATCCGGAGCACCACTTCCTTCGGAGGGGAAATAAAGCCGTCGGTCCCATGTCGTAGATTTACGGCATGTAAAAGAAAAGAGAAGAAGTCTCCTGACTGCCTGCCAGATGGCTCTGGCTGTCACATCAGGATCGATAGAACAGTAGCACGGCCAGTTGGCCAGTCACCAACTGCCACGAATGCGCACGACTTAGTAACCTCGGAAAAAGGAGGCAAGAGGAGGCCCGGCCCATATAGGGCTGTTGAGCCATGGTTATTATATTATACAGGGCATACACAAAAGAATGGTGCGGTTTTAATAGTGAACACTATTAAAACCGCACCATTATTTTGTGTATGCCCTGTATATACCTTTTAACAATTCACCATAGTGCTTGGTATGAATGTGTCAAGGCCTTCTGCCAGTAGGGCCTAAGGTACAGTTTTTAATATTATAGCCGGGCGTTTTATAATCACGATTGGTTTGACCATATTAATGTTATTGGTTGCTGTACGTGCCGCGAGATTTGACACCGAAAGCTTTTTGTTTTGTCCCCAGTGTGTTTGTGTGTTTTGTATGATTCTCGCAATAAGCAGTGTTCATTTCACTGTACGATGTTCACCTGTCGCTCTTGTCTAACGGAAGCACGCTGTTCTGCGCAAAAGTGCGAACTGCGTCTGTAAATATAACGCAGATTCATTTTTGATCCAGTCTTCAGCGATTTATCTTCGTTCCTAGAAGAAGAGCTGAGTTCTTACTCAAAATTTACCTAGCACTGAATTCTTTTTCTTGCAGCCCTCCCCAAATTTAACTTCAAAATTTTTTCACCAAAACGCCTCTCTCCAAACTTGATCAAAATTTCTTTAATGCTGCCCCCCCCCCCCCCAAACACAAAACTCATCCCAAATGATCAACGTCTTCTGTCTGTTGCACGCTACAACAATCCACTTCCATCACGTTTCTCGTTTTTCTTCGCAAAGCTTTAAATTGTTTCTCGCCTACGGTTACCAGAAGGACGAAAGGACACTGGAAACCTTCAAAGCAATACATTTTCTGAGTCCCCCTGTAAGAATCATAAATTCAGTGCGTCTCATTGCGTTCTGAGTCCCCCTGTAAGAATCATAAATTCAGTGCGTCTCATTGCGTTCTGAGTCCCCCTGTAAGAATAATAAATTCAGTGCGTCTCATTGCGTTCTGAGTCCCCCTGTAAGAATCATAAATTCAGTGCGTCACATTGCGTTCTGAGTCCCCCTGTAAGAATCATAAATTCAGTGCGTCACATTGCGTTCTGAGTCCCCCTGTAAGTATCATAAATTCAGTGCGTCACATTGCGTTCTGAGTCCCCCTGTAAGAATCATAAATTCAGTGCGTCTCATTGCGTTCTGAGTCCCCCTGTAAGAATCATAAATTCAGTGCGTCTCATTGCGTTCTGAGTCCCCCTGTAAGAATCATAAATTCAGTGCGTCTCATTGCGTTCTGAGTCCCCCTGTAAGAATCATAAATTCAGTGCGTCTCATTGCGTTCTGAGTCCCCCTGTAAGAATCATAAATTTTAGTGCGTCTCATTGCGTTCTGAGTCCCCTGTAAGAATCATAAATTCAGTGCGTCTCATTGCGTTCTGAGTCCCCCTGTAAGAATCATAAATTCAGTGCGTCTCATTGCGTTCTGAGTCCCCCTGTAAGAATCATAAATTCAGTGCGTCTCATTGCGTTCTGAGTCCCCTGTAAGAATCATAAATTCAGTGCGTCTCATTGCGTTCTGAGTCCCCCTGTAAGAATCATAATTCTTCCTCTCATGTCGTTCGTCCCCCTCCAAGGTGATATTGAGCTTCATTGCGTTCTGAGATTCCCTTACACATAGAACCTCGTATGTTATTTCCGTCCAGGCGCCGGAAGCTCGAACAGCACATAAGTACAGTGTAGAGTCAGAGCGTCGGCGAATTGTCGAATGTATCCCAATATCAATCACAAAAGAGTTGGTCAATACGTCTGACCCGTAATTTAATTGACACTCACCAATTTGCCGATTACGGATCTGTAACAGTACATTTAATCAATGTCGACCTCGTGCTTGTAGCCTGTAGACTGAATCCAGGGTCTCGCGTTCGATCCCCCGAGTGAGAATCATAAAGTGATCAAAAATCCGAGCACGATTTCCCCCTGGGGGTAAAAACCGTAATTCAGTGCTATCGTTCGGATGTAAAGAACAAGAATTCAGTGCGCTCATTGGCTCTGGCTGTCACCCTCGAAGTCGATAAAATTCAGACGGCAGTTGCCATCACGCATCCACCCGTAAGATCAAAATCATGTCATGCTTCGACCCGTAAGAATCAAAGAGAGCCCGGCCCTATAGGCTGTTGACCTGTTCTTGATATACCCAGGCATACAAAGAATTCGTATTTAATATTGAACAATAACCGCACCATATTTGTGTATGCCCTGATATACCTTTAAAATCATAATTAGTGCTTGTCATTGTGTTCAGTCCTCCAGTAAGAGATCCTAATACAGTTTAATATTATGCCGCGTTTAAACATAATTCTGTGCTAAATTGGTATTCTAGTCCTGTAGAATCCAAAATAGTGCACCACATTTTCGTTTGACCCCATTGTTAGGATTATGAATTCTCGCATCATTGCGTGGTTCACCTGTACGAATTAAATTCATCGTCTCATTCGGAGAGTTCCCTGGAAGAAAGAACTGCGTTGTAAATTTTGAATCCCTAGAATCATATTTTCAGTGCGCACATTCGTTCTTCCCCCTTAGAATAGACTGAATTCTGCGTCAAAATTTCCTAGTCACCTAAATCTTATATTCAGTGCGTCCCAAATTTAGATCCACACTTTATGAACCCATAAATCATGCCTCATCTTCCGAAGCTCCTGAAAATTCTTTAATTCAGCCGCCCCCCAATAGCGTTCGAGATCTCATCCAAATTATAACGTCTACATTGCGATCGGTCACCCCTTAAATCAAATTCATCGTTTTCGTTTCTGTCCCCAAGTTAAATTAATTCTTGCTCGGTTCATGGACGAAGTACCCTGTAAATTCAAAATACATTCTTCTGCATTCCGCTTAATGATCAATTAAGGATCATAATTCAGTGCGTTCCATGCTTCCCTTCTTTTTCTTTTCTTCATTCTTGTTTGGTTAACCGAACTTCGCGCAAGTCCCTTGGCCTTGGTTAGTTGGTTGGTTGGTTGATATATTGGCAGCCAAAAAATCTTACAAGATCCAAACCAAATGATTTATCACGCAAACAGACAGACAGGACAGGTACAGATTTAAATAAAAAAGCGAGCAGCAGTGGATGAACAAGCCTTTGGTAGCCTTCACTGACCGCAATAGAAGATACACGTACTGCGCTACAAGCCGGAAGGTCGCGGGTTCGATTCCCGATGGTGTCATTGGAGTTTTTCATTGACATAATCCTTTCGGTCGCACTATGGCCCTGGGGTCGACTCAGCCTCTAACAGAAATGAGTACCAGGAATATTTCGTGGGGGGTAAAGGCGGCCGGTGCGTAGGGCTGACAATCTTACCACCTTCATGTGCCGATTGTCTAGAAATCTGGAGCCTCAACTTCCTGGAACCCTAAGGGTCTGTCCAGGCTGTAATGGGATTGCTTTACCTTTACCTTACCATTACACTTGTGTTTCTCATAGAGCTTAAAATGCAATTAGTGTACTTTTACGCGTTGGACTAGCCAGGACCTTCTTGAATTCCCCCTCTCCCAACTTTCTGTACATAAAAAACGCCTAGATGCTTGGAAGAATACAAGATCCTTTCTGTATTTTTGTATTCCCGGAACGTCTTTGATTTTTCTTCTCACGATTTTATTCAGCTAAATTCATGGCCCATACGAAGTTCCTTGTTTTGATTACAGTAAAGTTATTACCAGACCATAATGCAGAAAGTTCCTGTTTGTGCAATTTCCTACATTTTCCTTGTGTTTTATCCCTTACGTGTTTCCAAATATGCAACATTTGTGTTCTTTTCTCGGATTGGCTTATTTTGATAGAGAGTGACGGCTCTAAATATCGTAAGCCAGGACGTGCCTCAGTGACTGACGTCGGCATCTCGACAGAGCTGCCCTTACACTCTGTTCGTATGCGCACACATGTATCGCCGAGTCGCCACATAGATATGCTGACTCCCACGTGGCATTATGCACAAATAGTCTGTTTATGCGGCGACAGAATGCACACAATCGGATGGATCAAGCAGGGGACAGGTGCAGGGCGCGAGTGACCACTGTCTGTTGCCACTGCACGCCATAACCACATCTCTTTTATGTTTCAAAATGTGATAACTATAGCGCAAGACACGTAAGTCGGAGACGGATTGTCCTTGGTTGCGCAGTGATCAGGGCTGCCACGCTGTCGGCACTGAGCAGTTGCAGTTCTCATAGATTTTGTTTGAATTTTTGGGGGCACGCGGTGGCGCAGTTGGTTGAGGCACTGCACTACAAGCCGGAAGGTCACGGGTTCGATTGCCGATGGTGTCATTGGAATTTTTCATTGATATAATCCTTCCGGTCGCACTGTGGCCCTGGGGTCGACTCAGCCTCTGACAGAAATGAGTATCGGGTGTACTTTAGTTTAGACGTTCTGCGGTTGACCGATAACCGTCACGTATAAAACAATCACTCGCCCATATCAACAAAATATCTACTGTCCGTTACGCAAGAGAATGCAGTTGAACTGCACACCGTGGGTAGAGTCCCCTAATATTCGCGGAGACAGTCGGGGGAAAACATATTTTACCGACGTTTAATGAGAACCTGTCAAAAATTCGAGTCGCTGTTACTATATGACTTTCTTTCCACTGGTCGTTTATTTGTTACGTGTTTCGTTTATAACAAGCTTAAACTCGATTTTATTCATAGAACACTACAGAAAATATCTATATTATCTCAAACGCACAAAACACAACTGCACTTCAGCCACATGCATTTTTAACTGGCATACATGGGTTACTGGTCACAAACAAGGGACTTTTTTTTTTTGGCGAAGGGCCCCGCAGCAGATGCTACGGACGCACCGTAGCCTTGAGGCTTATTGTGGAACCCTGTGATGAAGATAATTAGTTTTTTTTCATTTTTCCTTGTCATGGAGCACCGGTGGAATGAAATTGATAGGAAAGAAACCGAAGTATTCGGGGAAAAAACCTGTCCCAGTGCCACTTTGTCCACCACAAATCCCACATGGACTGACCTGGGATTGAACCCGGGCCTCCGCGATGAGAGGGCGGCGACTAACCGCCTGAGCCATGGCAGGACCAAGGGACGATTAGTTTTTCCCAGCATAAATAATTCCAAGGTCAACTGTAAACTCCTTAGTCAGTCTCGTTACTTAGACAAGCAACGTAATGACGCTCAATTGTAGGCTGTTGTAGGAATAAATATGTTGCTTTTAGTAGAAGTTAGGCCTACAGAGTTTAATGTAATGTTAACTAGGTTGTCTAGGGTCTAATATGATGATACAGGTCTAGGGACAAAGAGCAAAATATCAAATTAATTTGGGTGTATACACTTGTTGTTTTTATATTGTTGAAACTTTTATCTTCTTATTTGTGAATTTTATGTAGTCATTTCGAGCAAATAGAGATGTTACGCTCTTGCGTTGGGTAAATAATTCCAACCGTTTCGAAAGATCGTAGTGATTCAATCTTCAGGTTCAAGCAATCCAGGAAGACCTGTAATGTTTTAAATGAAGATGGAAGGAGTACGGTTACATCGAAACGTCTGGAGCTCTGTCCGTCAAAGAGCGTAACATCCCGGAACCTCAAATCTGGCCATTAGATATGAAGTTTTGTACGAGATTAAAATTCGATCTGCCATGAATACATTACCGGAGTCAGCAGGCGACTGTAGCCCGTTTATTTTTATTGTATAACGTTTGCTATGATCCTCTCGGTCTCAGTGGGTTTATTCTCATCATTTATATCTGTTTCGCAGTTTGCTGTGTCGTTTTAATTCGGACTCCGACTCTTGTTATAGTTTCTTCCTACGCCTCCGCTTTATCTTAGTTGCTGAATTCCATTGTATTACGTCATCAGTTTTGTTTTGCCCTTTCATAATATCGTACTCTGCCTTCTAATAACATTCATATTGAGGATTCCGGTCTTCTGGAATGTGACACTATGCGATCCATCGAAACGTCAGGAACCAGCTACCCAATGAACAGCGTCACGTTTGTCTTCACAGTGAACTCCCCTGCGTTTCACGCCGACCGTCTCATGACGCTGTACGTCACTCGCGCATTCGGCTGACGACGTCCAACATGCACGCTACTGTGCATTGTAGCACCTTTGGTCTTACTTGGTTTTCCGGTTATTTTTTGTACAACTTTCCATTCACTAAAACATGGATACACAATTTTTTTTAAAGAATATAGGGAGTCACCACAAAATGTGTGGTCTGCTTGACGCAGAAGTTGGAAGCGTTACTTTACTACCGAAACGTCGGTAGCCATTTACCAGTTCGATGTCACGTAACTTATGATAAAAGGTCATTTGTCATCAGTACCGCTCTGACAGTCTCAGATCGCTCACGCTGCATCTTCGTCGCAAAGACCAGGCAGTAAGTTCCGCTTTGTATCGTAACAACCGAGTGAAGCACATGTGGACAGAATGTAGAGTGTCTAAATGTTGCAGCCGATAGTGCAGATGCAAGTAGTTACCGACATTTGAATAGTTATGAAGGGTTTAAACATAACACAAACTGCAACCTGGCAGTGGGCAAAAATCGGGTCCAATTATCGTGGGTGCAGAACATGGCCATCTCTCTCACCTTGAATTGTCACTGAAGTCCAGTGCTGCGTCGTGACGCTGACTTGCAGGTCCGGCGGCTGCCGTCCCCCGTTGTACTTCATCGTCCTGGCGTCGCCGTCGCTTGTGCCACTTCGAGGTTTGAGCAGGCAGCAGGTCATAAAGCTGGAGCAGGCGGAATAGCAGCTGGTTCTGGAAGTAGAGGGGACAGTCTTAAGAACTGGGACAGAGAGAGAGAGAGAGAGTTGGCGGGTAGTTGGATTGGTAGAAAGGAATGCAGAACGAAAGGATGAAGAGTGGATCGACAGAATTTAAGTTAAAGACAGAACGGAAGGACATCAACATGAAAGAAAAATTAAAGAAACTGGGAACTAGTTTCTTAAACTCTCCTCTACATTGACTACAAAGTATCAACAGTAATGCACAAACTTAATATGTAGCAAGAAGCCGTTAAAGGATCGTTTTAACTCCGACATGTTTCGGTGGCATATATACCACCATCATCAGGAGGAAATTTCACACCGAAAGCTGGAAGCACCGCTGGTAAGATAAAGTCATTGTTAAATACAGTTTTACACCAACCAAATGCACTATTTATGTAAGAATAATAAATAAATTCTATAAAACATCTAAAACCCCTACACGTGTTTCAGCTTATCGATAAGCCATCCTCAGGGGTGTCATAACTGCTTGTTTATAAAATACGTACATATATTGATTCTCTATACAGGACATACACAAAAGAATGGTGCGGTTTCAATAGTATTCACTATTGAAACCGCATCATTCTTTTGTGTATGCGCTGTATATAACAAGCAGTTATGACACCCCTGAGGATGGCTTATCGATAAGCTGAAACACGTGTAGGGTTTTAGATGTTTTATAGAATTTTTTATTATTCTTACATAAATAGTGCATTTGGTTGGTGTAAAACTGTATTTATATTCAAAAATGCACGGTGAAATTATAATAAAGTCATTGTTATGTACCTTACCAGCGGTGTTTCCAGCTTTCGGTGTACTTTCTCCCTGATGATGGTGATATGTATGCCACCGAAACATGTTGGAGTTAAATCACCTTTTAAAGACTTTTTGTTATATACTATATGTGTTTGTTATTGTCGGTACTTTCTAGTTAATAATTCAGTAAACTGCACGGTGTGACCAACGCAGCGAAATCTCCTCTACATGGCAACTCTTCAGAGACTAACTAACTAACTAACTCCATGGAGCAGAGTCCTTCTTGGGAAGCTAACAGGTCGTCAGCTAGTCAAATTCCCCACGTTTTATGGAACCCGAAGGTTCATTACCGCACTCACAACAGCCCGCCACCTGTCTCCATCTTGAGCCATATCAATCCAGTCCATACCCCCCCCCCCAACCAACTCTTCAGCAGATCTGCAGTCTAACCCCACAGTTTGCTGCGCTCAGGACAATCACTTGATTGAGCTTCGTGTAACCACTGAAGCTCAAGCGAAGCTCAAATCAAACTTTATCAGTAAGCAGCTGTGTACAGGCTGGAAATGACACATTGTGTGTCTAATGTAAAAAAAGCAACCCCATTACAGGCCTGGACAGGCCCTGAGGGGTCCAGAAGGTTGAGGCTCCCAGATTTGTAGACAATCGGCACATGAAGGTGGTAAGGTTGCAGCCCTACGCACCGGCCGCCTTTACCCCCCAGGAAATATTCCTGGTACTAATTTCTGTTAGAGGCTGAGTCGACCCCAGGGCCATGGTGCGACCGAAACGATTATGTCAAGGAATTAATTCCAATGACACCATCGGGAATCGAACCCGCGACGTTCCGGTTTGTAGCGTAGTGCCTCAACCAACTGCGCCACTGCGCGCCCCGTGTGTCTAATGTACCTTTTCCTTAACTCATTTAGTTAATGGGGACAACTGGAAGTGATTTTGTGCTGTCATCTTGTGACTCTTGACCCGATGAACCTCAGCTTGTTCCTTCCCATTTTCCCCGCACATAGAACTGTCTCATTGCTTAGTTAAGCAACGCGCCAAGAAGGCATATGGGGAGTGAAGGTAAAGCTCTACTCATTCTTTAACCACAGTCCTAGAGAGAGGTAAATGGTCAGCTTCACGCCCCAGACTCTTTACTCCCGGGCTTAAGTTCCTGGACTACTCATTGACTACGAGTCTGGGTGGATCCCAGACGAAGGTCCAGCAAAGTGAGGAATATAAGAAAGCTCTCGATTCTGTCCGGTATCTAACCACTGTTCCTCAGTCCAGCCGGTAGCCTAGTACTGTACCGACTGAGCTACCCCGGCTGGTCGCGTCAAAATGCAGTGAAATGGTTTGTCACTTGCTGATACTACCTCGCTGTCTTCTGTAGCCGCCTGCAGGATCTGCTGGTCTATGCTGGGGTCATCCTCTTCGTCGGCGTTGTCCAGCAGGCCGCTGAAGTCGCTGCTTGTCTTGGTAGCCGGGACCCACTCGTATAAAGGCGTGTGTTTGAACCCCAGCAGCTTCTGCAAGTTGTATTCTCCGGCATTCGCACTCAGAGTCTGCACAAGAAGTACCACAAGGGCAGTGATAATGGTGACGTGGCGGTGGGTGTTTGGGCCAGTGGCGGAGTGCACGGTGTTGTGTGTCAGGAGTGTGTGTCGGGCGTGCTTATGGACAGCAGAAACACTGCTGATATCAAATGTGTGTCAGGAGTGTGTGTCGGGCGTGCTTATGGACAGCAGAAACACTGCTGATATCAAATGTGTGTCGGGCGTGCTTATGGACAGCAGAAACACTTGCTGATATCAAATGTGTGTCAGGAGTGTGTGTCGGGCGTGCTTATGGACAGCAGAAACACTTGCTGATATCAAATGTGTGTCAGGAGTGTGTGTCGGGCGTGCTTATGGACAGCAGAAACACTTGCTGATATCAAATGTGTGTCAGGAGTGTGTGTCGGGCGTGCTTATGGACAGCAGAAACACTGCTGATATCAAATGTGTGTCGGGCGTGCTTATGGACAGCAGAAACACTTGCTGATATCAAATGTGTGTCAGGAGTGTGTGTCGGGCGTGCTTATGGACAGCAGAAACACTTGCTGATATCAAATGTGTGTCAGGAGTGTGTGTCGGGCGTGCTTATGGACAGCAGAAACACTGCTGATATCAAATGTGTGTCGGGCGTGCTTATGGACAGCAGAAACACTTGCTGATATCAAATGCGTGTCAGGAGTGTGTGTCGGGCGTGCTTATGGACAGCGGAAACACTTGCTGATATCAAATGTGTGTCAGGAGTGTGGGCGTGCTTATGGACAGCGGAAACACTGCTGATATCAAATGTGTGTCAGGAGTGTGTGTCGGGCGTGCTTATGGACAGCAGAAACACTTGCTGATATCAAATGTGTGTCAGGAGTGTGGGCGTGCTTATGGACAGCGGAAACACTTGCTGATATCAAATGTGTGTCAGGAGTGTGGGCGTGCTTATGGACAGCGGAAACACTGCTGATATCAAATGTGTGTCAGGAGTGTGTGTCGGGCGTGCTTATGGACAGCGGAAACACTGCTGATATCAAATGTGTGTCAGGAGTGTGTGTCGGGCGTGCTTATGGACAGCGGAAACACTGCTGATATCAAATGTGTGTCAGGAGTGTGTGTCGGGCGTGCTTATGGACAGCGGAAACACTTGCTGATATCACATGTGTGTCAGGAGTGTGTGTCGGGCGTGCTTATGGACAGCGGAAACACTGCTGATATCAAATGTGTGTCAGGAGTGTGGGCGTGCTTATGGACAGCAGAAACACTTGCTGATATCAAATGTGTGTCAGGAGTGTGTGTCGGGCGTGCTTATGGACAGCGGAAACACTTGCTGATATCACATGTGTGTCAGGAGTGTGTGTCGGGCGTGCTTATGGACAGCGGAAACACTGCTGATATCAAATGTGTGTCAGGAGTGTGGGCGTGCTTATGGACAGCAGAAACACTTGCTGATATCACATGTGTGTCAGGAGTGTGTGTCGGGCGTGCTTATGGACAGCGGAAACACTTGCTGATATCACATGTGTGTCAGGAGTGTGTGTCGGGCGTGCTTATGGACAGCGGAAACACTGCTGATATCAAATGTGTGTCAGGAGTGTGTGTCGGGCGTGCTTATGGACAGCGGAAACACTGCTGATATCAAATGTGTGTCAGGAGTGTGTGTCGGGCGTGCTTATGGACAGCGGAAACACTGCTGATATCAAATGTGTATTTATTCATTTGTCAGTCACTCACAACAAGAAGCTGATTGTAAACGTTTTCTGGCGATTAGTTTAGGCTCTGAGATCGAGCCATCATCAGGCCACTACGCAAGACGAGAAAAGCAGAAAACTGCAAATCGTGGTTGGAAATCTCCAGCTTCACAACAGAAATACATTGTAAGTGTGTAAAACATAAAATTTACATGAATTTTAAGCAAAAAATAGAACTGTTATGGTTGTATAATATATGTTAAAAGTTTATGAATATAGTAGTACATCAATAAACTTAATATAATTAGTAAGAAGAAGACTCTTTTCACCAGCAAACTGGAATTAAATTTAAGGAAGAAACTAGTAAAGTGCTACATTTGGAGCATAGCTTTGTGTGGTGCTGAAACGTGGACACTTCGGTAAGTAGATCAGAAGTATCTGGAAAGTTTTGATATGTGGTGCTGGAGAAGAATGGAGAAGATCAGTTGGACCGATCGTGTGAGAAATGAAGAAGTATTACATAGAGTGAAGGAGGAGAGGAATATCGTACATACAATAAAAAGAAGATGGGCTAACTGGATTGGTCACATCTTGCGTAGAAACTGCCTTCTGAAACAGGTGATTGAAGGAAAGTTAGAGAGGAAGGATAAAATGACGGGACGACGAGGGAGAAGACGTAAGCAGCTACTGGATGACCTTAAGGAAAATAAAACATACTGTAAATTGAAAGAAGAAGCACTAGATCGCACTCTATGGAGAACTCGCTTTGGAAGAGGCTACGGACATGTCTTAAGACAGACTACAGAATGAAGAGACTACGGACCTGTCGTAAGACAGACTGCAGAATGAATGAATTTGTAAGGCGAAGTGTTAACTGTAAGTTCTAAATGTATATCGGCAGTACGCGGTACGTATGTAGTGGGCTGTCGGCACCATCCGACGTGTTGGCGGAAGAATATGTCATGTGCGATGTTCTTTTGTAAGTCTTTAAGGTAGAAGTATTCTATGCATACGCCTTTAGTAGTTTATAGTCTTGTTGTTGAACAGTCCAAAGGTTTCTTCATCATAATGTATGTGTTAGATGTGGTTACTGGCACCTTCATCATAATGTGTGTGTTAGATGTGGTTACTGGCACCTTCATCATAATGTGTGTGTTAGATGTGGTTACTGGCACCTTCATCATAATGTGTGTGTTAGATGTGGTTACTGGCACCTTCATCATAATGTATGTGTTAGATGTGGTTACTGGCACCTTCATCATAATGTGTGTGTTAGATGTGGTTACTGGCACCTTCATCATAATGTGTGTGTTAGATGTGGTTACTGGCACCTTCATCATAATGTGTGTGTTAGATGTGGTTACTGGCACCTTCATCATAATGTGTGTTAGATATGGTTACTGGCACCTTCATCATAATGTGTGTGTTAGATGTGGTTACTGGCACCTTCATCATAATGTATGTGTTAGATGTGGTTACTGGCACCTTCATCATAATGTGTGTGTTAGATTGGTTACTGGCACCTTCATCATAATGTGTGTTAGATATGGTTACTGGCACCTTCATCATAATGTGTGTGTTAGATGTGGTTACTGGCACCTTCATCATAATGTATGTGTTAGATGTGGTTACTGGCACCTTCATCATAAGTGTGTGTGTTAGATGTGGTTACTAGCACCTTCATCATAATGTGTGTGTGTTAGATGTGGTTACTAGCACCTTCATCATAATGTATGTGTTAGATGTGGTTACTGGCACCTTCATCATAATGTGTGTGTTAGATGTGGTTACTGGCACCTTCATCATAATGTGTGTGTTAGATGTGGTTACTGGCACCTTCATCATAATGTGTGTGTTAGATGTGGTTACTGGCACCTTCATCATAATGTGTGTGTTAGATGTGGTTACTGGCACCGTCATCATAATGTGTGTTAGATATGGTTACTGGCACCTTCATCATAATGTGTGTGTTAGATGTGGTTACTGGCACCTTCATCATAATGTATGTGTTAGATGTGGTTACTGGCACCTTCATCATAATGTGTGTGTTAGATTGGTTACTGGCACCTTCATCATAATGTGTGTTAGATATGGTTACTGGCACCTTCATCATAATGTGTGTGTTAGATGTGGTTACTGGCACCTTCATCATAATGTGTGTGTGTTAGATGTGGTTACTGGCACCTTCATCATAATGTGTGTGTGTTAGATGTGGTTACTAGCACCTTCATCATAATGTGTGTGTGTTAGATGTGGTTACTAGCACCTTCATCATAATGTATGTGTTAGATGTGGTTACTGGCACCTTCATCATAATGTGTGTGTTAGATGTGGTTACTGGCACCTTCATCATAATGTGTGTTAGATGTGGTTACTGGCACCTTCATCATAAAGTGTGTGTTAGATGTGGTTACTGGCACCTTCATCATAATGTGTGTGTTAGATGTGGTTACTGGCACCTTCATCATAATGTGTGTGTTAGATGTGGTTACTGGCACCTTCATCATAATGTGTGTGTTAGATGTGGTTACTGGCACCTTCATCATAATGTGTGTGTTAGATGTGGTTACTGGCACCTTCATCATAATGTGTGTTAGATATGGTTACTGGCACCTTCATCATAATGTGTGTGTTAGATGTGGTTACTGGCACCTTCATCATAATGTATGTGTTAGATGTGGTTACTGGCACCTTCATCATAATGTGTGTGTTAGATGTGGTTACTAGCACCTTCATCATAATGTATGTGTTAGATGTGGTTACTGGCACCTTCATCATAATGTGTGTGTTAGATGTGGTTACTGGCACCTTCATCATAATGTGTGTGTTAGATGTGGTTACTGGCACCTTCATCATAATGTGTGTGTTAGATGTGGTTACTGGCATCTTCATCATAATGTGTGTGTTAGATGTGGTTACTGGCACCTTCATCATAATGTGTGTTAGATGTGGTTACTGGCACCTTCATCATAATGTGTGTGTTAGATGTGGTTACTGGCACCTTCATCATAATGTGTGTGTTAGATGTGGTTACTGGCACCTTCATCATAATGTGTGTGTTAGATGTGGTTACTGGCACCTTCATCATAATGTGTGTGTTAGATGTGGTTACTGGCACCTTCATCATAATGTATGTGTTAGATGTGGTTACTGGCACCTTCATCATAATGTGTGTGTTAGATTGGTTACTGGCACCTTCATCATAATGTGTGTTAGATATGGTTACTGGCACCTTCATCATAATGTGTGTGTTAGATGTGGTTACTGGCACCTTCATCATAATGTATGTGTTAGATGTGGTTACTGGCACCTTCATCATAATGTGTGTGTGTTAGATGTGGTTACTAGCACCTTTATCATAATGTATGTGTTAGATGTGGTTACTGGCACCTTCATCATAATGTGTGTGTTAGATGTGGTTACTGGCACCTTCATCATAATGTGTGTTAGATGTGGTTACTGGCACCTTCATCATAATGTGTGTGTTAGATGTGGTTACTGGCACCTTCATCATAATGTGTGTGTTAGATGTGGTTACTGGCACCTTCATCATAATGTGTGTGTTAGATGTGGTTACTGGCACCTTCATCATAATGTGTGTTAGATGTGGTTACTGGCACCTTCATCATAAAGTGTGTGTTAGATGTGGTTACTGGCACCTTCATCATAATGTGTGTGTTAGATGTGGTTACTGGCACCTTCATCATAATGTGTGTGTTAGATGTGGTTACTGGCACCTTCATCATAATGTGTGTGTTAGATGTGGTTACTGGCACCTTCATCATAATGTGTGTGTTAGATGTGGTTACTGGCACCTTCATCATAATGTGTGTGTTAGATGTGGTTACTGGCACCTTCATCATAATGTGTGTGTTAGATGTGGTTACTGGCACCTTCATCATAATGTGTGTGTTAGATGTGGTTACTGGCACCTTCATCATAATGTGTGTTAGATGTGGTTACTGGCACCTTCATCATAATGTGTGTGTTAGATGTGGTTACTGGCACCTTCATCATAATGTGTGTGTTAGATGTGGTTACTGGCACATTCATCATAAAGTGTGTGTTAGATGTGGTTACTGGCACCTTTATCATAATGTGTGTGTTAGATGTGGTTACTGGCACCTTCATCATAATTTGTGTGTTAGATGTGGTTACTGGCACCTTCATCGCTCCGATTGCGGAGACACACTGATCTACACGCACTTCGTGCACTGTACCGACTTGTGACAATAGCCTAGGCTCGCTAACGTTTCCTGCGTCTCAAGCTGGAGACTTTGTGGAATTACTCCTGCTCTAGATGTTTTAAAGTAAGTACGCCCTCGATTTAACGGACTAATTGGGGGAAAGGGTGTCCGCTATTGCCGAAAGTCCGTTAAATCAAATGTATTTTAAAAACATATATCAATAACGAACTTACAATGTACAGAGTGTATTAAAATGTTATTATAATGTATAAGTATGAATAAAATATTAGTATAATGTACATTGAGTAATTTATACACGTCACTGAAACAACTGTTAGAAATATGAAAATAAATTTACGACGTGATCTATTCGCGAATAAAAAAAACGGTTCTAAGTTTTTCCTTTAGGACAGAAATTTTTTGAATATCTCAATTATTTAGGCAGCATGATAACAAGTGATGCAAGGTGTACACGTGACATTATATCAAGAATTGCCATGGCAAAAGCAGCATTCAACAAGAAGAAGAATCTTTTCACCAGCAAACTGGACTTAAATTTAAGGAAGAAACTAGTAAAGTGCTACATTTGGAGCATAGCTTTGTGTGGTGCTGAAACGTGGACACTTCGGAAAGTAGATCGGAAGTATCTGGAAAGTTTTGATATGTGGTGCTGGAGAAGAATGGAGAAGATCAGTTGGACCGATCGTGTGAGAAATGAAGAAGTATTACATAGAGTGAAGGAGGAGAGGAATATCGTACATACAATAAAAAGAAGAAAGGCTAACTGGATTGGTCACATCTTGCGTAGGAACTGCCTTCTGAAACACGTGATTGAAGGAAAGTTAGAGGGAAGGATAGAAATGACGGGAAGACGAGGGAGAAGACGTAAGCAGCTGCTGGATGACCTTAAGGAAAAGAAAGGTTACTGTAAATTGAAAGAGGAAGCACTAGATCGCACCCTGTGGAGAACTCGCTTTGGAAGAGGCTACGGACCTGTCGTAAGACAGACTGCAGAGCGAAGAGGCTACGGACATGTCGTAAGACAGACTGCAGAATGAAGAGGCTACGGACCTGTCGTAAGACAGACTGCAGAATGAAGAGGCTACGGACCTGTCGTAAGACAGACTGCAGAATGAAGAGGCTACGGACCTGTCGTAAGACAGACTGCAGAATGAAGAGGCTACGGACCTGTCGTAAGACAGACTACAGAATGAAGAGGCTACGGACCTGTCGTAAGACAGACTGCAGAATGAAGAGGCTACGGACCTGTCGTAAGACAGACTGCAGAATGAAGAGGCTACGGACCTGTCGTAAGACAGACTGCAGAATGAAGAGGCTACGGACCTGTCGTAAGACAGACTGCAGAGTGAAGAGGCTACGGACCTGTCGTAAGACAGACTGCAGAATGAAGAGGCTACGGACCTGTCGTAAGACAGACTACAGAATGAAGAGGCTACGGACCTGTCGTAAGACAGACTGCAGAGTGAAGAGGCTACGGACCTGTCGTAAGACAGACTGCAGAATGAAGAGGCTACGGACCTGTCGTAAGACAGACTGCAGAGTGAAGAGGCTACGGACCTGTCGTAAGACAGACTGCAGAATGAAGAGGCTACGGACCTGTCGTAAGACAGACTGCAGAATGAAGAGGCTACGGACCTGTCGTAAGACAGACTGCAGAGTGAAGAGGCTACGGACCTGTCGTAAGACAGACTGCAGAATGAAGAGGCTACGGACCTGTCGTAAGACAGACTGCAGAATGAAGAGGCTACGGACCTGTCGTAAGACAGACTGCAGAATGAATGAGAAATTTTTTGTCCGTTAAATCCGAAGTCCGTTAAATCGAGGGCCTACTGTACTACTGTTGTTATCAGAATACGGTCAGTACCGCTGATTCAGACAGCTACCTGATCTGCTGTAGACATCAGTTCCTTGTCGCCCGCCATGACAGTGTTGTCGTTCTGACCGCGCTGTTGTGTCGCCCACTGCGCACACTGGCTGCGCGCAACAATCATGGCGGCCAGAAGCAGTAGCAGCTGCATTCTGAAACAGACGAAGCGAACTTCAAACACGGCACCACGATCGCTTATCGACACGGAACGCAAGACAAATGTACAGTTGGCTTGTTTCTGCATTCGCAGCGAAGAGCAACAATGCGCCTTCTAGATGCACCATGTCTGTCTGTCCGTACGTGACGAGTTTGGGGCTGGCGGAACAGATCGTCACTGAATGTGATACAGGAGAATATCACGGAATTTTGTGATTGCGGTGTGTGGGGGTATAGCGCGCTGCTGCTTAAGTGATTACCGACGTTTCGAAACAACGTGTTACGTTTGTAAAGGGTTGTATGGACCAGATGCACACCTAGAATTTTTCGCTGGGGGGGGAAGGGGGGCTGACCCTGAGGCTATATATATAATTTATGTTTGATTTTAAAAATTATGTTATAAAAATCATGTCATAAGCACAACATAACTGTCTGCAACTCCATCTATATACACACAAATATAACTACATGTTCCATCACTCAATCACAATGTCCTATCTTGTTGTTTTTTTTTAAATTTCATTAATCTATTTTTCAAAATTCTAATGTACTGTCATCAGCTGATTTCAGTGGCTGATTTCGGCTGAAGGGTAAGTCACGTGACACTTTTGATATCATAATATCTTCAAAATCCGTGTTGTTTTAATTTAGGTTTTGGGGGGCTTGGGTGGGGGGGGGCTTGAGCCCGGCAGCCTCCCCTCTCGGTGCGCCCCTGCTATGGACCTTAAACCGTTGACCCTAATCACAGATTACACCTCTGTGAAAAGCCCAACAAACGCATTACTAAACATTGTCACCACGCTGCAGTTGTATTTACAATCTAACAACAACTGACAATGTACGTGAAAGTCTGCACACTGATATCGAACGTCAGTCGCCACGTGTCTATCGCAGTGAAAAAAAGAAGAAGTTTTGAACAAACGTTTATGTAAACCGCATATTTGTTATTGAATTCGCTTTTTTTTTACTCTTCTGGTTTTTGATGTCAGATAGAGAGGCCAATAGCGCCGGAGATGTATGTCGTAACTTGAGATCCAAATCTTTTGGGATGTGACACCGTGTCGCTGTGTAATTGATTTCCGACATTTCAAATGATTTTCAACAATTAAAACAACAAATGCACTTTATTTCTTAAGCATGTCCAATAACCCTACACATGTTTCGGCTGCAACAAGCATCATCAGGGTTCAAAGTCACGTTCACTCAACATTCACTGTCCATTTGTATCACCACTTATACACCACAATGTGTGTATGTACTTGTGTATAAGTGGTGATACCAAATGAACAGTGAATGTTGAAGTGAACGTGACCTTGAACCCTGATCATGGCTCTGTTGCAGCTGAAACATATGTGGGTTATTGGACATGCTTAAGAAATAAAGTGCATTTGTTGTTTTAATTGTTGAAATCATTTGAAATGAAATAAAGCCCAGTGGTTACTATTACCACCACGTTTAACATTCACAAATTCTACGTTCTGCCTACACAGTGTATTTATGTGTTTTGTGTGGATCTCAGAACAAACAGCGATTATTTCACTGTACAGCATTAACTGACTGTTTGTTAACTGAGACGGAGTGTGTTTACTGCGCGGTACGGACTGTATTTATGTGTTTTAGTGTGATCATCAGAACAAACAGCGATTACTGTTCACTGTACAACAGTGTTTTAACTGATGGTTTTGTGTGGATCTCAGAACAAACAGCGATTATTTCACTGTACAGCATTAACTGACTGTTTGTATAACTGAGACGGAGTGTGTTTACTGCGCGGTACGGACTGTATTTATGTGTTTTGTGTGGATCTCAGAACAAACAGCGATTATTTCACTGTACAACATTAACTGACTGGTTTGTATAACTGAGACGGAGTGTGTTTACTGCGCGGTACGGACTGTATTTATGTGTTTTGTGTGGATCTCAGCAACAAACAGCGATTATTTCACTGTACAGACATTAACTGACTGGTTTGTATAACTGAGACGGAGTGTTTACGCGGTAGGTGTATTAACTCAGCAGCGCGTACAGTACGACTGGGTATCTGAATTATATATAGATGTCATTTAGGTTATGTTTAGTCCCTAGATGAGTCATATTCATCTACCCGTTGCCCCAACAGAAGGACAAACAGGCGGATCCTGGTAACCTTGCAGAAAGCAATGCTATGTCGGAATTTGAGGAGCGCTGGATAGAAAAGTGATTGAGAGAAGGAAATATATCAGTTTTTTTACATTGTGAAGGGCCCCGCAGCAGATGCTACGGACGCACCACAGCCTTAAGGCTTTTTGTGCAACCCTGTGATGAAGATGAGCAGTTTTTTACCAAGTTTTACAAGTAATGGAGCACCAGTGGAATGAAATTGACAGGGGAAAACCGACAACTCGGAGAAAAACCTGTCCCAGTGCCACTTTGACCACCACAAACCCTACATGGACTGACCCGGAATCGAACCCGGGCCTCAGCGGTGAGAGGCTGGCGAATAACCGCCTGAGCCATGGCACGGCCTAAAAATATCAGTTAATTATATGCGAAAGTAGCAGTGAATGTGGAAAGTAGGTCTTGTACCGAGCCAGCTATATAGCTACCCTCTTCCCTTTCTGTAGCTATGATTGGTCACGATCCCTGCAAACGTTTTATGTAATAGACACATTTCCTCCAAATCAATTCAGCAGCCATCTGAACCTATTTCAGCCACACTGAATATACAGCCAGCACGTCTATCGGAAACGTCGGAAGGAGCAGTATCCTAGGCAGTGTAATAATCGTTTGAATAAAGCCCACCCCACAGCTGAAAACTTTTTCCCGTTGCACACCCCTTTGTCTGCCCACACTGGCAGATCCTGTAAGTATTTGCAAGGTGTTTCGCGTTAGTTCTGAGTGTGATGGATCGCCTAGCATTGTTACATCAGCCCCGCAGTACTTTCCGAGTGCGTATTTTGTAATTCTTGATGCAGCAAGTAAATTAGCCGAGCCATTCATTGCGTCTGAACTTCTCTCGCTGTTCCGCCACAGATGTTGATATCCCAACGCCTCTACGCATGTATTTCCCGATCCCCTTTCGTCTCGAAACATTGAGAGTACTGGTGTAACCGTAATGCTGTAGACAAGGGGTGTTCAAAAGCTGCTACGCCGGCCTCATGCGGCTCGATCAAAACCAGATCATGTCGAGATAAATATCAGATATTAAACCAGCAAACAAATCTTGTGAGTGTTGTGTGTTGTCAGGTAGAGGTCTATGCGACGAGCTGGTCCCTCGTCCAGAGGAGTCCTACCGACTGTGGTGTGTCTCAAATGTGTGTGTGATCGTGAAGCCTCGACGAAAAACGAGGAGGCCCAGGCCCATATAGGGCTGTCGAGCCATAGGAAGAAAACCAGCAACAAAATATATTATTAGAGCTGCTTGCCCATCATTCTGTAGTCTGTCTTACGACAGGTCCGTAGCCTCTTCATTCTGTAGTCTGTCTTACGACAGGTCCGTAGCCTCTTCACTCTGCATTCTGTCTTACGACAGGTCCGTAGCCTCTTCACTCTGCAGTCTGTCTTACGACAGGTCCGTAGCCTCTTCATTCTGTAGTCTGTCTTACGACAGGTCCGTAGCCTCTTCATTCTGTAGTCTGTCTTACGACAGGTCCGTAGCCTCTTCACTCTGCATTCTGTCTTACGACAGGTCCGTAGCCTCTTCACTCTGCAGTCTGTCTTACGACAGGTCCGTAGTCTCTTCATTCTGTAGTCTGTCTTACGACAGGTCCGTAGCCTCTTCATTCTGTAGTCTGTCTTACGACAGGTCCGTAGCCTCTTCATTTTGCAGTCTGTCTTACGACAGGTCCGTAGCCTCTTCACTCTGCATTCTGTCTTACGACAGGTCCGTAGCCTCTTCACTCTGCAGTCTGTCTTACGACAGGTCCGTAGCCTCTTCACTCTGCAGTCTGTCTTACGACAGGTCCGTAGCCTCTTCACTCTGCAGTCTGTCTTACGACAGGTCCGTAGCCTCTTCATTCTGCAGTCTGTCTTACGACAGGTCCGTAGCCTCTTCACTCTGCAGTCTGTCTTACGACAAGTCCGTAGCCTCTTCATTTTGCAGTCTGTCTTACGACAGGTCCGTAGCCTCTTCACTCTGCATTCTGTCTTACGACAGGTCCGTAGCCTCTTCACTCTGCAGTCTGTCTTACGACAGGTCCGTTTGCCTCTTCACTCTGCAGTCTGTCTTACGACAGGTCCGTAGCGTCTTCATTCTGCAGTCTGTCTTACGACAAGTCCGTAGCCTCTTCATTCTGCAGTCTGTCTTACGACAGGTCCGTAGCCTCTTCATTCTGCAGTCTGTGTTACGACAGGTCCATAGCCTCTTCACTCTGCAGTCTGTCTTACGACAGGTCCGTAGCCTCTTCATTCTGCAGTCTGTCTTACGACAGGTCCATAGCCTCTTCATTCTGCAGTCTCTCTTACGACAGGTCCGTAGCCTCTTCATTCTGCAGTCTGTCTTACGACAGGTCCGTAGCCTCTTCCAAAGCGAGTTCTCCACACAGTGCGATCTAGTGCTTCCTCTTTCAATTTCCAGTATCTTCTCCTTTCCTTAAGGTCATCCAGTAGCTGCTTACGTCTTCTCCCTCGTCGTCCCGTCATTTCTATCCTTCCTTCTAACTTTCCTTCAATCACATGTTTCAGAAGGCAGTTTCTACGCAAGATGTGACCAATCCAGTTAGCCTTTCTTCTTTTTATTGTATGTACGATATTCCTCTCCTCCTTCACTCTGTGTAATACTTCTTCATTTGGTCTTAGGGTTAAAATAATATGAAGAAAAAGAAAATTCTTCGACTGTATCTCGTTTGCCTTGAAATTATACCTTTTTAAATTTGTATAAATGTTGTGCCCTTGGGAGCCGGGATAGCTCAGTAGGTATAGCGACAAGGCTACTGGCGGTAGGGTCTGGGGCTCGAGTCCCGTTACGGGCAAGAGAATTTTCTCAGGAATGTTAAGACTGTTTCTGGGACCCACGCAGCCTCCTTTTTAAGGGATACCGGGGTTGTTTTCCGGGATTAAGCGGTCGGGACGTGAAGTTAACTCACTTACATCTAATTCCGAGGTTAAGAATAAGTGGAGCTATACCTCTGCTCTTTATATATGTCTTCATGGCGTGGACGGGGAAAACTTTTTTTTCCTATGGCTCGACAGCCCCTAAGGGGCCTAGGCCTCCTCCTTTTTCGAGGTTTCGCGATAACACATTTTAGACGCACCACACTCAGTAGGACTCCTCTGGACGGGTGATCAGCCCTACGCAGAGACCTCTACCTGACAACACACAACACTCACAAGAGACAGACATCCATGCCTCCGTCGGGATTCGAACCCACAATCCCAGCAAGCGAGCAGCCGTAGACTCACGCATTAGACAGCGCGGCTACTGGGATCGGGGGAACCTTTACCTTTAACTTTTGTGTCCGTAAATTTGCCTGCAAGCAAATGAGAGAGGTAAATTGAAACTGTGCAGGTTGATATCGTGTGGCCGTACAGCCGATGTCTGTCCCACAGACAAAATTTGACCACCGCTGGCCTGAATTTGTAATTAGTAAACACGCGGTTGTTATCCTAACGAGGATGTCGGATAGCTTGACCAATGCTTTCCCCAGTTTCTGCAGACAAATGCTGAGATAGTATTTAAATTCGTCGCTGTATACCGTCTGTACGTCGCGGTGAGCCTAATAACATTTGGGCCATCGTCCTTTGTCTATCCAGCTGTCTCTTTGAAGGTCAAAAGTTAATAAATTAACTTTGTCGATAAAGTGAACCGACGGAGCCGATGAGACAAGTCATGCCTGTCCTGCCATCTCTCGGAAGTTTGTAGGACTGATTTCACAATTGATGCCTCTGATGTACGAGAAAGTTTGCCTTGCTTTACTGTCTGCTGCATATTGCCACCAGCAGATGTCAGCAGCGTGAAGGAGCACGTGATTTGCCGACTGTCTTCTTTTAAATTTACGTTCAAATTTAGAAAAGAAAGCTGTACAGTCTTAAAATGTTTCAAAATCATAGTGTACCTAAATCACAGTGATTACAATGTAAATATAATGTGGGTGTACTTAGATTTAGCAGTAGTCAGTACTGTAATGGCGAATGCAGACTTAATGAATTTCACATGGAGGGATTATATACATGTGTATTCATAATGATGATCCTGCAGGCCTGCAACATGACAGAATAAAATAGACGTGTCATCTAGCCCAGTTTGTGTTCACCTAGATGGTTTTTATTCTGTAATAAGCTTATACACCACTCAAATTACTTGGCGCTGCTAGAAGTGAAATTTTTTTTGCAAGTCCGTGGGGTAGTCCTATATGAGAAGGTGATAATCGCTCGGATATTCAAGAACCCCTCTCTTTGTATGGGGGCCCCGACGGTTTATTACCGGGTTAACAATGCGCCACTCGACTTTTGGGGACTGAGTGTGTCGACCCCACGCCCACCCAATATTTGCTAATAAGTTTGAGGTCAGTTTTTAGGCCCTTTCGCAAAATACTAAAAAGCGACTATCAGCTTCCTCTTGTCTGTCTGTCCGTCCTTCCGCATGGAACAACTCGGCTCCCACTGCACGGACTTTCATGAAATTTTGAAGGTTTTTCGAAAATCTGTCTAAAGAATTCAAGTTTCATTAAAATCTAACAACAATAACGGTACTTTACATGAAAACTTCTGTACATTTATGATGATATCTCGCTGAATTCTTCTTAGAATGAGATCTGTTTCACACCAAAGTTGTAGAGAAAATCAAAACACACATTTTATGTTCCATGTTTTTTTTCCCCCCGAAAATCGTACCGTTTTTGAGATAATGTGTAAAAATTGTAATGCTAGAGCCAGACAGGTCACAGACGACAATATAATACGGCGCATGCGCTTTGCATGCTGGATAACTAAGGCTACAAACACATACATTATGTCATACTTATTGCTTTTCCACGGCAACAATGGTTACGCGAACGCGCCTCAATATTACTTTATACGTACATTGCCTGTCTTGTAATATTATTCTCGTCTCGCCCTTATATGCCTGTCGTATCCGAATCTGTTTCTCGCTGTGTTCACTTTCACTGCCAAAGTCGACCGTGGTCGATTTAAATATTTACGTTTTAATTTGCCAGCGTCAACTTTAGTCGATCTAAAATTTACTCTGCTCTTTTGCCTTAAATAAGCCACGCACACAATAAGTTCTTTCAGGAAACATATTGTACATCTTTATTAAATACCTAGCTGACAACTAGAAAAAATATATATGCATTTTATATGTAATTTAATATATAATTAATTTTTATAATTTATAAAACGACCAATAGTTGTTTAACATTCAATAAATCCCTGAAAATTTAACACCCTCGGGGATTTAAATACCCGGCAAGCACGGCGTATGGTCTGCAGGGCGCCTACATTTACATTGTATGCGTTAAATGTTTATGTATGTGAAACCTCTATGAAACGGAAGTTTGTTTTGTTGCTAAAAGTTGCGCAAGTCATTTTAAAGTTTCTAAAACGTAACCTGCCGTTAATGTCCAGCCTTTGACATTTCCTTTTGTGCGCTGGACTGAGCGCGTGGGCACTTGATGGCGGCTGGAATTGCGCTAGCGTAAGAAATGGAACTGATAACAATCCGAAATTTTGTCCTCGATTCCGTGTTGTTCCCTCTTATACGAGTTTCTTTTCTGTCGTAACGGGGCGGGGGAGGCTAGCACAGCGAGCTGATTGATGTCTTGCATAGAGTAGGCTTGTGCAGGCGAATTATACCGGCAGTGAAACAAATACTGGGAAGAACTGTCAGCCACGTTCGTTTCGTATGTTCAACTTAACAAGAATTAAAAATTTTAGAACGCTGTAATCGTTTTTGTCTGTCCACAACGAAAAAATTGCGAAAATTTAGCTTTTTATTTGAAGGAAATGTGTTTGGTACAGTAGGTGCTGGGAAAAGTGGAGCACGGACTTGTGCCTACGATCCTCCTAACTTGAGGAAAGCGCCCTTTATGTTCGAAATGGCTGCACAGTAAGAATAAGAAGAGGAAGAAGTGGTTTTGCAGATGTCTGCTCGTTAGGAGACGACAGAACGATACAGTGAGGTTTGCAAAGTCCAACATTGTCTTGAAGCGCCTTCTGGAGCCTTGCTTGCCAAGTGAGAAGTGACAGATGTGATGTGTTGCCGATATTGCCGATAATGCGGTAATAGGAGTGCTAACAGTCGGTCGGCAGCTGAAGGCGCACGACCTATCGAAGGCTGCCACTGGCTTCACGACGTGTGGAAGGGTGCCTGATGCAGTCAGTGTCATGGGGCTGCTCAAACCGTAAATTAGTGTTTGGAATGTCGGTGTTCGTGAACCTCTGTGTTGTTTATTTCGACCTTTTATGATAACCCATTTTAATGCCATTGTTTCGTCCCGTCATGACTGGTTCTGACGAATCAAGATGTGACCACGTGGCTGGCGAGTCAGCTTCCCCCACTCTCCTGCTGTTGCGCAGATAGCTCTCAGCTCAGTCAGGCTTTCATTAAGTGACGTCGATTGCTTTCATGTTTTATGGACTGAGACACTCCTGCAATAATTTAAGGCATTTTATGCTTTCATAGTGTTTTGCGTTTTATGTGAAATAAACTTTCAAGTTTTTATGCTTTTTGAGGCTATATGACATTTTTGTTACTGGTATTGCATAATTTCTTGGAACTAAATCATCCTTTCACATTGCAAATTGATTCCGACATTTGTGACGGTTTTATCTGTCCCAATTAATCACGAATATTGGGACTGTACTGTAGTTATCAATCACGAATGTTGGGACTGTACTGTAGTTATAAATCACGAATATTGGGACTTTACTGTAGTTATTAATCACGAGTTTTGGGACTGTACTGTAGTTATTAATCACGAATGTTGGGACTACTTTGGGACTGTACTGTAGTTATTAATCACGAGTTTTGGGACTACTGTAGTTATTAATCACGTATTTTGGGTCTTTACTGTAGTCATTAATCACGAATGTTGGGACTACTTTGGGACTGTACTGTATTTATTAATCACGAGTTTTGGACTGTACTGTAGTTATTAATCACGTATTTTGGGACTTTACCGTAGTTATTAATCACGTATTTTGGGACTTACTGTAGTTATCAATCACGAATATTGGGACTTTACTGTAGTTATTAATCACGAGTTTTGGGACTGTACTGTAGTTATTAATCACGAATGTTGGGACTACTTTGGGACTGTACTGTAGTTATTAATCACGAGTTTTGGGACTACTGTAGTTATTAATCACGTATTTTGGGTCTTTACTGTAGTCATTAATCACGAATGTTGGGACTACTTTGGGACTGTACTGTATTTATTAATCACGAGTTTTGGACTGTACTGTAGTTATTAATCACGTATTTTGGGACTTTACTGTAGTTATTAATCACGAATATTGGGACTTTACTGTAGTTATTAATCACGAGTTTGGGACTGTACTGTAGTTATTAATCACGAATGTTGGGACTACTTGGGACTGTACTGTAGTTATTAATCACGAGTTTTGGGACTACTGTAGTTATTAATCACGTATTTTGGGTCTTTTACTGTAGTCTATTAATCACGAATGTTGGGACTACTTTGGGACTGTACTGTATTTATTAATCACGAGTTTTGGACTGTACTGTAGTTATTAATCACGTATTTTGGGACTTTACTGTAGTTATTAATCACGTATTTTGGGACTTTACTGTAGTTATCAATCACGAATGTTGGGACTGTACTGTAGTTATCAATCACGAATATTGGGACTTTATTGTAGTTATTAATCACGAGTTTTGGGACTGTACTGTAGTTATTAATCACGAATGTTGGGACTACTTTGGGACTGTACTGTAGTTATTAATCACGAGTTTTGGGACTGTACTGTAGTTATTAATCACGTATTTTGGGACTTTACTGTAGTCATTAATCACGAATGTTGGGACTACTTTGGGACTGTACTGTATTTATTAATCACGAGTTTTGGGACTGTACTGTAGTTATTAATCACGTATTTTGGGACTTTACTGTAGTTATTAATCACGTATTTTGGGACTTTACTGTAGTTATCAATCACGAATGTTGGGACTGTACTGTAGTTATCAATCACGAATATTGGGACTTTATTGTAGTTATTAATCACAAGTTTTGGGACTGTACTGTAGTTATTAATCACGAATGTTGGGACTACTTTGGGACTGTACTGTAGTTATTAATCACGAGTTTTGGGACTGTTCTGTAGTTATTAATCACGAGTTTTGGGACTGTACTGTAGTCATTAATCATGAATGTTAGAATTGCACTGTAGTTTCCACTTCTCCTTCAAGTTGTCATATATAATGTCAGTGTGTAGCACATTAACAGAGAAACCCTTTTATTCTTCTGGCTTATGACAACGTGTGGTTTAGTAGTAGGGTTTCCACCTACATACTGTACGGTGTCATAAAAACAGCCTCAGCCTTCACCTCTGTCAAAACTGCTAACCTCAACACTTACTGTGTCACGTTCTGCAGCACCCCCACGTGTCGCATGTACACGTGCAGTCCCACACCACAAAGGGCAGAACTGTACAGCTGTCCTGTTCCACGTACATTCTCGTACTTAATTTACCGCGTTTTGTATTTTGAAGCTTTGTAATAAACTCAACAGACACAATAGCACAGCCATGTTTTACCCTGTGGTAATGAAAAACAAACGAGCAGAGCAAAAATGTGTAAATATTATGATTGGCTTTGGGTTGTCAAGTTGACATTGATAATTTGACGTACTGGCAGTTTTTCCTGTTCCACGACCACTCTTAATTTTGGGAGTTACAACGTGATGCGAATTTACACACCTTGTACAAACACGGCGTTAATTACAGCACGTCAAATGTTGGTTGACCTGATTTAATTCGTAGCGCGCCGTCGGCAGGCAGTGGCTTGTTGCTGTACCAGTGAGCACTGAGATACAGAACTTGATAGAGCTGCCTGTTGATAGCTGTTGCTTTCCTCTGTGAAACACATGCCTAATTCCGTGACGAATTTAGAGGCACTCGACCACGAAATTGCGCGGGCTTACCCAACAGTAATAATAGGACATTGAAATGTTAATTGGACTCAATTGGCTTGTCTCATAGCCCAGTAGCTCCTTCGCTAATATCAACAGTTTGTCACCACTGCTGTTTGGAGCCTGTCAGAGTTTTAAGGGCATTTGACTTGAACACACTTATGATTTTGAATTGAATGGTGCTAATGTTTTTGTTGGTTTTAATCAGATCGTAATGCAGTGGTTCCCAACCTCAGGTCGCAAACCAAATGAGGGTCTCGAGAGGGTTTTATGGAAAATATTTTTGTTCAGATGTTATGCGAAGTATCACCACATGTCCAGTACATTATGTCCAGTACATTATGTCCAGTACATTATGTCCAGTACATTATGTCCAGTACATTATGTCCAGTACATTATGTCCAGTACATTATGTCCAGTACATTATGTCCAGTACATTATGTCCAGTACATTATGTCCAGTACATTATGTCCAGTACATTATGTCCAGTACATTATGTCCAGTACATTATGTCCAGTACATTATGTCCAGTACATTATGTCCAGTACATTATGTCCAGTATTGCAACATTATGTCCAGTACATTATGTCCAGTACATTATGTCCAGTACATTATGTCCAGTACATTATGTCCAGTACATTATGTCCAGTACATTATGTCCAGTACATTATGTCCAGTACATTATGTCCAGTACATATTCCAGTACATTGTCCAGTACATTATGTCCAGTACATTATGTCCAGTACATTATGTCCAGTACATTATGTCCAGTACATTATGTCCAGTACAATTAATGTCCAGTACATTATGTCCAGTACATTATGTCCAGTACATTATGTCCAGTACATTATGTCCAGTACAGTATGTCCAGTACATTATGTCCAGTACATTATGTCCAGTACATTATGTCCAGTACATTATGTCCAGTACATTATGTCCAGTACATTATGTCCAGTACAGTATGTCCAGTACATTATGTCCAGTACATTATGTCCAGTACATTATGTCCAGTACAGTATGTCCAGTACATTATGTCCAGTACATATGTCCAGTACATAGCCATACATATGTCCAGTATTCAGAATATGTCCAGTACAGTATATGTCCAGTACATTATGTCCAGTACATTATGTCCAGTACATTATGTCCATACTATGTCCAGTACAGTATGTCCAGTACAGTATGTCCAGTACAGTTATGTCCAGTACAGTATGTCCAGTACATTATGTCCAGTACATTATGTCCAGTACAGTATGTCCAGTACAGTATGTCCAGTACAGTATGTCCAGTACATTATGTCCAGTACATTATGTCCAGTACATTATGTCCAGTACAGTATGTCCAGTACAGTATGTCCAGTACAGTATGTCCAGTACATTATGTCCAGTACATTATGTCCAGTACATTATGTCCAGTACAGTATGTCCAGTACATTATGTCCAGTACATTATGTCCAGTACATTATGTCCAGTAATTATGTCCAGTACATTATGTCCAGTACATTATGTCCAGTACAGTATGTCCAGTACATTATGTCCAGTACATTATGTCCAGTACATTATGTCCAGTACAATATGTCCAGTACATTATGTCCAGTACATTATGTCCAGTACATTATGTCCAGTACATTATGTCCAGTACATTATGTCCAGTAATTATGTCCAGTACATTATGTCCAGTACATTATGTCCAGTACAGTATGTCCAGTACATTATGTCCAGTACATTATGTCCAGTACATTATGTCCAGTACATTATGTCCAGTACATTATGTCCAGTACAATATGTCCAGTACATTATGTCCAGTACATTATGTCCAGTACATTATGTCCAGTACATTATGTCCAGTACATTACAAATTTATTCAATTTTAATTTTTGCATTAACTTCTATGTTAATAGTGTAATAAGCTTTATTTAAAAGAAATAACACGTATTAAATTTTTCAGTCACTAAATTTTTCACATTATTTTTCTGTTTATTTTATGTAACGTTCCGTATGTTCCGTATTTCACAAGTTTTTATTAGAAGCAAACGATTTGTGTAACCGGCACATGTATCAGTTATTGAAGTAAAGATTTGTGTCTTGCGTGTTTTGTGTATTTAATATTGTCCCCAAAATATTGGAATTGACAAGTAACATTAAAAATATATTTTTAAAATAATTGGCAATGTTACGTAATGTTCTATAAAATACATTAGTATCATATATCACATTATATTCACCGTGCATTCTGTCTTATATAATAGCTTTTATTTTAACCAACATATGCACTACACTTTGTCGTCATATATACCACTACATATGTTTCGATGAACATAGTTCATCTTATTTTAACATTGAATGTGAACCAATTATCATAGTGGATGTGTAGTCTGTGTTTATATACTTTGATCCCCCCTGATGATGACTAATAAGTAGTCGAAACATATGTAGTGGTATACATGACGACAAAGGTGTAGTGCATGTGTTGGTTAAAATAAAAGCTATTACATTAGTATCAGTTCATTTACAGTAAATGTCACTGACTATTGCCGTTTCCACGGTACAGTCGCGGGTCACATAACATTTGCTACCCTGGGACTCGCTGTCGTAATGTTTAATTTTAACTTGTTTAACGAATATTTGCGATTTGCTACATTTTGAAACGAAAAAGTAGTCACAATTGAGCATTGCGTGGAATTTTACACAGAAATAAATTATCTCAGAGACAATTTAATGACCGGGTCCTCATCCTTAGATTCAAAAGGCTTTCTTTCTCTCCGCTGACCAGAAGTTTCAGTCCGTATAAGAATGGTGTTATTGTAGCGTGTCTCATTATTAGCCGTCACCTCAGTGGAACCTTAAATCCTGTGTGGGTCTCTTTGTGTTTTGTGCGCATTGTTGGATCTCCCTTTTTCCTATGAAACTGACTCTGCAATTAGCTTGATATTCTGCAGACACCGTGTTAAACTTTGTGCAGACAGTCCTTTATAAAGCGAACGTTCATTAGGAAATGTTTTTGTGGCTGCATAATGCGTGCCGCGCCATCTGCGTGTCTCCCATTCAGTTACGTAAATAAATGCGGAGGTGCTGACATTGTTCATATTTCCTTATTCAGAATAACAAATCCACAAATGCACACTCTACTGGTAGTTACAGCTAATTACAAATCACGATTCAGTTCAAGACACTTTATCCATGTCGCAATTGTTGAATTGTGCTAGTTAATTAAGCCTACTGAAATGTCGCGAGACATCTG
Organism: Reticulitermes speratus; assembly: GCA_021186555.1. Classification (NCBI taxonomy): domain Eukaryota; kingdom Metazoa; phylum Arthropoda; class Insecta; order Blattodea; family Rhinotermitidae; genus Reticulitermes; species Reticulitermes speratus. The sequence goes on from JAJKFL010000427.1 coordinate 1,345,449, forward strand.
TTTTGTCAAGGCCTTCCGATTTTGTGCACACGGCCAGTGGCGATCTGTTTAACTTCCTATGGAGGCGGTGTATACTTTTCATGAATTGCAGAAGTTTCGTAAACATCGCCATTCACGTGACACCTGAGTCACTGTCACCACGGCATGGCGCGTCCTCACGTTGCGCATGGAGGAACGGCCTGCGGATATGGAGGGTAGCTGCAAATACATTGAATAAGCAGTTGTGGACAGCCGACAAGGGGTGGTCCTCTTACTTAGTTTTGGGCGAGGGGCTAAAAGCTCATCACTGTGAAAGTTAGTTATCTACTTCCTGTCGCTCCTTGCGGAACATAGGGCCTCCTTTTAGAGGTTTCTTGGTCTGGAAGTGTGCATTCTGTAGTGAGTGACCAGCCCACTGACTGCACAAGTTCTATAAGTTTTAAAACTTTCGCGGCGACATGATTCAATATAGTCTTCTCGGGCGCACAGCCGCGTCAATTCGTTTGAATACAACGTTTCGGGGACTAGCTCCGTCCCCATCCTCAGGCAAAACTGATTTCAATTTTGCCTGAGGATGGGGACGGAGCTAGTCCCCGAAACGTTGTATTCAAACGAATTGACGCGGCTGCGCGCCCGAGAAAACTATATTGCACAAGTTCTATTCATCCTGATATGATTGCCAGAGCCATCTAGCAGTCGATCAGGAGACTTGGGTGAGAAATGGCCGCTGAATTTTGCTTACGAAACATCTGACTGTGAAAGTTAACATGTTACAAAATATTACACAGGGCGTCGCTCTGGGCGGATTCTTTGGAATGATCTTACAATGGTAAATGGACATGGGATTTGTTTTAGACGGGCGCGAAACGTGATCTGTCATTTCACATTATATTCACCGTGCATTTTGTATAATTGACTAATTCACACCAACAAATGCAAATTTGTTGGTGTGAATTAGTGATCTGTCATATTCAGTTAAGAACATAAGAGTGAGGGTGTTCGAGAATAGGGTGGCGAGGAAGATGTTTGGGTCTACGATGGACGAATTAACAAGACACTGGAGAAAATCGCGTAGTGATGGGCTTTATGATTTCTACACACCAAATATTATTCGGAGGAGAATGCTTTAAATACATAGGCTTAGATGGGAGTATAATGTTAAAGTGAAGCTTAAAGACATATGCTGGGAGGGCGTGGTTAGATTAATCTGTGTCTGGACAGGGCAAACTGACGTAGCTTCTCTGAACACGGTAATAAACATTCGGGTTGCATAAATTTCAGGTAATTTCTGGGCTAGCTGTGCAACTGTTAGCTTCTTTGAAGAATTGTGCTGCATGGGATTAGTTACGGGAGATTTTCATCAAGAGTTGTTGGGAAATATCTATTCTAAGCAGCATTTACTGAAACAAGGCCTTCACACAAAGCAGTAAATGGACGTTTCGACGTGCACGTAAACCTATTAACAAATTTTGTTTTATTTCGGTATTGTGAGTTGTTATTGCCATAAACGGCAAAGTTGGCCCTGTGCATGCTATGAAGGCATCTTAAATAGAGTGGCGGTATAGCTCCATTTATTCTTAACCCCGGCCTTGGATGGATTGTGTCTTCACCTTTACTCCTCGGCCACTTTACCCTTCGCGAAAGATCCACCCGAATCGCTTGAATAGAAGGCTGTGTGGCCCCAGAGCGGGTTTGGAGGTTTTCTAGAAGTGAAGAGTTTGTTGCATCTGCCGGTAATCGAACAGCGACCCCGCACGTAGAGCGCCACTTTACCGACTGATCTCTCCCTGGCTCCTTTTATATGCAGTTACAATATGAATTTCGCTTTAAATACACTGATTAGTCTTTACATAACGTATTTTTACATTAGCACATCTCCAGCTTGTTCCGGCTTCTGCTAAGCTTAGTAGTAGCCGAAACATGTTGGTAAAGGTAAAGGTAAAGGTAAAGTTTATCCTAGAACAGGCCATGAAGGCCCAGAGGTGGAGGAGAAGTGTAGCTCTACTCTTTCTTTAACCACCTTACCACCTGCTGTGACATTTAAACATCTTCCTATTTTTTCACACACTGTGTTTGTGTATTTAGTATAATACATGTATTTAGTATAATACATGTATTTAGTATAATACATGTATTTAGTATAATACATGTATTTAGTATAATACATGTATTTAGTATAATACATGTATTTAGTATAATACATGTATTTAGTATAATACATGTATTTAGTATAATATATGTATTTAGTATAATGCATGTATTTAGTATAATGCATGTATTTAGTATAATGCATGTATTTAGTATAATGCATGTATTTAGTATAATGCATGTATTTAGTATAATGCATGTATTTAGTATAATACATGTATTTAGTACAATACATGTATTCTTTTTAAAGGATGAGCGGGTCTCGATATACGATCTAACATGTATGTCCGTTGCACCGAAACTGTTAACAAATTTCATCTGATACCCAATTATATACCATCAAAAACAGTCCAAACTGTGTATCGGTACCTGTTTGTTGTTTATGTTACGTGTTTCGGTTACCTATATAACCATTATCAGGGCGACATACAAGTCTACATAACAGAAGTACTGAGTTCTAATGGCTTATATACAGTACGTATTCCATAGGCCACGATAGCTCAGTCGGTGTAGCGACTCGTTACGGACTGGACGGTTCGGGGATCGAATCCCGGTGGTGGACGAGATTTTTCGCAGCTGTCCAGACCGGCCCTGGGTACCGGGTCTCTTTCCCGGGAGTAAAGCTGCCAGGGCGTGGAGTTGACAACCCACACTCATCCAGTGCCAGGGTTAAAGAAAGAGTACAGCTGTACCTCTACTTCCCCTCTGGGCCTTCATGGCCTGTTGTAGGGAGAAATTTACCTTACATGTACACTTGTAGCATTGTAAGTGTGTTCCTGTACCAGAGAGAGTATAGTGTAATGTAGTGTAGTGTAGTGTATTTTAGTTTTAGGATTGTAATTCTTTATCTTTCTTTGGCTGCGGTGGGTTTTGTGTATAAAAATCATTAAACCACTCACAACGAGTGACATTTGTATCTACATACATAGTAACTGCTGTTTAACCTGCTTTAGCTTTGATACATTGTACAAGTCTATAGATGCAGTTGTGATTCACACATTTCAAAGTCCCATGTTATCATGGTGTATGAATAACTGAAACACTCAGATGCAACTATAAACAGGCGTTCTTTTTAATAATTTAAAGTGTGCTTCTTGGTATGTAATTGCGCTTTATTCGATACGTGCAAGGTCGAAGTGAATCGATACAAGTGTTGTCTAATTGTTCATGCAGGAGTCCAGACGTATGCAAACCGGCAGACTGCATTCCAGGAGCCCATTTTGTACCTCAGGAGTATCACAAAATGGCTGACTCTATACGAAATGGCGCAGTATGTTTGGCAATTCAATATAAGCTACATCTCTTCCCTTTTTCCCACCGAGGACCTAATAGAGAACACAACAAGATACGATACGATAACCACGACGTTTAGAGTAACGTTCAAGTACTGCGGTACAGTTTTGGATGGCATTCGAATCCTCGTTTACGAAATCTTTTTTGATTACGCGAGCAAACCTCATGCTTGTTATCTGAGTGTTTGAGGTTATGGCTGGTATACGCTGCTGCGATACTGATAAAGAAAGCAATCATATCCCGGGCGAAGAACGGGTACTTCTGTCGCTACATGACGTGGTCTGGCTGCATGCTAAGCGTTTTACTCGTATTTTATGGATCTAGAGACTGGTTTCGCATTTCGCCCGCTTTGCTTCTGCAGCAGCACTGTCCATATTCGTTGTTTCAAGTGTCTCTTGACAATCTGAATTTGCTTTCTTTTACAGTAAATTACAGATGTATCGTTTGCAATGTGAGTTGCAGATCGGGCTGCTTTTGTCCACACGACACAGCGCTGATTCGTTATTAGAGACTGTGTAGGAGGTGGAGTGACAGACAGACAGACAGACAGACAGATGGTTCGTTGACCTTTGGATATTTATTGTGTAATAATGTTATAGTAGTCAGAGAAAGAACAAAAGAAAGCACGTTGCTTCCTGACATATATCAACAAAATACGACGCGTCTATATATGTCATAAGAACGTATAATCCAACTGTCTGATCCTTTTTTTAGGCGCGTTCGCAAAATTCCGAAACGCAAAATTAATGTTTTAAATAAAAAGAAATGAACTCGGCACTCAACATATATTAAATTATTGAGCCAAATAAACGGAAATTCTATAAATAATTGCAATTTTTTAAAGTGTATGATTTCTATTAGAGGCGGCCATTGTGATTACTCGCCCCGGGCGCCAAAAAAACCGTAGCGACGCCACTGTTTTGTTAAGCCCTCGTTGTCATTAAGTTTTGTTTGTTTTGCCGTAACCGGCGTAAGAACTTGTACTGTTGTGTCTTGTGTCGTGTAGCAGTGTTCTGGTCTCGTATATCAAGGGGAAAAACAGACTGAGGGTGTTTGAGGACTGCGAACTGAGGGAGGTGTTTGAGCTTACAGGGAAAGAATAACAGCAGAATGAAGAGCTTTACTAAATCGTACAAAGTAAATGAAATACATTGTATTTAGGCAGAAACTCCAACTTTTCAGTAATTCTTGTTCTACGTGTTTAGTACCCAGGGGCCGAAACATGTAGGAGATAAATTATAGACAATTTCGGGTTTCTCCCTAAATACAATTATTTATTTTTAATTTGTAGGATTTAATAAATAAATACAGTATAATATGCAACGGCTTAAGATGGGGGAACTTCATAGCTATTCTTGTCAAGCTGTTCTTAGGGTTACCAAATGAAGGAGAATGAGATGGGCGTGACATGTAGCACATTGGGAGAGTTTAGGAATGTATAGACATTTGAGTTTGAAAACCTGAACGAACTAGAACACTTGAAAGACGTGTTTGTAGATCCAGGACAGAATTAAAGGTAAAGGTAAAGGTAAAGGTCTCCCTAGAACAGGCCATGAAGTCCCAGAGGTGGAGTAGAGGTATATTCTTTAATCCTGGCACTAGATGGGGTGGGTGGTTAACTCCACGCTCCGGCTGCTTTATCCCCAGGAAACAGACCCCCTGTAACCATTGTATAGGAGGCTGTGTGGGCCCCAGGGTCCGTCTGGACGGCTGCGAAAAATCTCGCCCCCACCGGGATTCGATCCCCGGACCGTCCAGCCCGTAGCGAGTCGGCGGACGGAATTAAAACAAGTCATGAAAATAAAATGCGGAAGGATGTATAGTGGATTTATTTAGTACAGAATAGGGATCAGTTGTGGGCTTTTGTGAATACGGTACTGGACCTTTTGATGCCATAAAAGGGTGCAATTTCGTGCCAGATGTAGACTGTTAGCTATGCTGTTAGCTATGCTGTTAGCTATGCTCCCCGGAACATGGCGAATGTTGTTTATTGCGCTTGCTACAACTAAGATGTGCCAACCCACACAGCGACCGTGTGATGAGGTAGCCTACATCTGATTATAGCCTTACTGTAGGCGTCATTCTTGTGTACGGTTCGTGTCTATTAATTGCATAGGCCACTGCTCACTGCTCGCTTCCTTCACTTAATCCGCCATATTTCGCGAAACACTGACTGACCTTACATGTCCCAAAATTCTCAATAACCCAATCACCAATCCCCTAATCCTTTTTTCTAGGAATGATACTTAAACTGTACAGTTCTACATAATGGAGACATGTAGCACGAATGGAATGCCTGTGTGTTAGTTAATTGTCTACGTCAGTGGCCGTTAAAGTTTGCTACGTGTGGGGATCCTCAAGTGCATTTAATTCTTAATGAAATTGGTAAATATAATCTTTAATCTTAACTCACCGTGAATTTTTATTATTTAAGATGAACACCAACAAATGCACAAATTATAAGGTGCAAATTAGCTCCTTATATCATATTTCACCCTACGCGTTTCAGCTCTTCGCGAGCCATCATCAGGGGTTTTTTACTCTTATAAAGTGCTTTACAAATGCTGCATCTGTTGCTGACACTTTTTAAATTTTGGAGCATAAAACACTTGTTCATAAGTTAAAAAACACACGAGTCATTAAGTCACAGTTAAAATGATGGTTTGTTAAAAATAATAGCTTGTTAAACAACACTGTTCACTGCGTCTATTATATAAAAAATTGTTCGCACTTCTAAAGGTTACAGGAGATCACACACTGCACTGTGCTGGTTGCGATGGACTTTGATGCAGCACGGCGATAGGCAATTCGTGCTGTATGTGGTGTTATCATTTTGTTTTTTTACTTTACGTTGTGGTGTGGTCTTCTTGATGGTGTGGTATATATAAATTGATAGGAAGAAGAAGTGGTTCTGGTGCTAGTATGGTGTGGGGTTGTGTCTTGAAGTATACCCGGTGAGAGTGAACTGTGTATAAGGAGCTAATTTGCACCTTATAATTTGTGCATTTGTTGGTGTTTATCTTAAATAAATGGTAAATATAATTTTTAACATTTTGTGGTTTTAGAATCTTATCCATAAAGATGGCCGAGAAGGCTAAAAAGTGTATCTGTGATCCATGAATGTGTACCTTATTGGTTGTATTATCATATGTATTAATACGTTAAGGTATATTTGCGATATCATGAACTCTTGAACTCCAGAACGGATTTTTTTTCAAGATAGACGTTTTTTGAAAGCTTATAACTCGTCGTTTATGGCTATCTCCTTTGTTTTTCTTAATTTATTCGCGAAAAATTGTTCTTAACAAGACGGTTGAAGTTCAGTATTGACAGTGCTGCCTCAAGCAGAAGCCAAGGGAAGCTAACATATTTCATGTAATTCCCTTGGCCTCCGCTTGAGGCAGCACTGTCAATTTCAACGTTTTGTTTCTTATTTGCACGTTGCTTTTGATCCGTTGATCTACGAAAGGAATTACTCAGCTTCAAGCATTATTAAGTACAATTTTAATGTTTGTTGAGGTGAAGATGCTGTAATTTTGTTGATTAAATGTTTTACTGTTTCTAGGTGCTAATTATTCGCAAGTGTGCAATTAGTCTGTTATAATTTTGAGAGGTTTTAATTACTTTCTTTTATTTTTCTCCTCATTTTTGTGCATAATTTACGGTGGATTTATTTTCGATGTAAATTACCAACAACGAAATATTGTTTTTCATACACTTGCGTAAATATATCATTTTTAGACAGTTTTTGTATAAGTTTCATTTCATATTCGGACACCCAGATGCACTTTTACGCCACACTCATGTTAAGAACCATACGTTTTCTGACCTAAGTCGTTGTTTTCCCGCAATACAAATCTCACTATACAGCTGTGAATCCGAAATTACGACAGTCGGAACATCCGTCTGGTTGCACCGCCTGACAACGGTACATTTCCTTCCGTCATGTGTACCTGGTCACTAGGAGGTCACGTAAGTCATCTCATCGTACACAATGCAAGTTTGTGGACCGCCATATTATCCTGAAAACGGTTCATTGGGAATGTGTCACGTCCTGCCACAGAGCTAGACAGGGAAGCTGTGTGTCTCTTGTCATGGTGGAAGCAAAATAATTGAGGGAGGAATACAGTCTTCTGGGTTTTGACGCCGTGTATTCAGGTACACACATACCGACGTTTCAGAGATGCCTGCTGCTTCCATTAGCACGGTAGTTGAATGAGCTGGCTTGACTACCGTGTTGCGGAAGCATTAGCCTTCTCTGAAGGCTCCCTGTATGTCTATTGAATGTCACTTCATCTCCTGTGATGGTGTACGTAGACGGTTTCTGTAAAACGTCGGAATATTTCTACCAGACTATACGGCGTAACAGATAGTCGTTATCTTCACGATTTACGGCTCAATTGCTTTTGAATTGTGAGGGTCGGTCAGAAAATTAGTTCCCTGTCAAAAAGTAAGTAGCTATTGGTGTTCTTCACTTGCTGCTGTAATAATTAGAGTTCACGTATAATTCACTGCTATCCCACTGCTTTTCCACATAGTCTCCCGCCAAAACTGTACCATTTACGATACCGTTGGACGAACGTTTCTATTCCCTGTTGATATCAGTCCGTGTCCTGTGTTATCAGCCATCGTGTCACAACTGTTTGCACCTCGCGATCATCTTTAAATTTGTGGCCTCCAAGATTTTGCTTCAGCGTTTGGAAACAGATGACAATCGCTCGGCGACGAATTCTCATGTAGGCTATTTACGTACGAAACTATGCGTATGTGCCATGTAAACTGACATTCTGTCCGACCATCGATTTGTTTTGTCCATCTGAGTAACAAAATATCCCCTGTCAGCACTGCCAGCGATCACTTCCCGCCGTCGGTGGCATGGTGGTCACTCTCTCGCTTGTGTTTTAACGAAAACTGGGCGGAAAGTCTGATGCATTTGTAGTAATTCACTGATCGGCTTAGAAATATGTGTTATGGAGTTTTGGTGGTGTGTTTTCCTAGTTGTAAACAACTTGTGGCGCGGTGTGCATGAGACGGAAGGTACCGCGGGGTGCATGAGACAAAAGGTACCGCGGAGTGCATGAGACAAAAGGTACCGCGGAGTGCATGAGACAGAAGGTACCGCGGTGTGCATGAGACGGAAGGTACCGCGGTGTGCATGAGACAGAAGGTACCGCGGTGTGCATGAGACGGAAGGTACCGCGGAGTTCATGAGGCAGAAGGTACCGCGGTGTGCATGAGACAGCAGGTACCGCGGAGTGCATGAGACAGAAGGTACCGCGGTGTGCATGAGACAGAAGTTACCGCGGAGTGCATGAGACAGAAGGTACCGCGGTGTGCATGAGACAGAAGGTACCGCGGAGTGCATGAGACAGAAGTTACCGCGGAGTGCATGAGACAGAAGGTACTGCGGTGTGCATGAGACAGAAGGTACCGCGGAGTGAATGAGACAGAAGGTACCGCGGTGTGCATGAGACAGAAGGTACCGCGGTGTGCATGAGACAGAAGGTACCGCGGTGTGCATGAGACAGAAGGTACCGCGGTGTGCATGAGACAGAAGGTACCGCTGAGTTCATGAGACGGAAGGTACCGCGGTGTGCATGAGACAGAAGGTACCGCGGAGTGAATGAGACAGAAGGTACCGCGGTGTGTATGAGACAAAAGTACCGCGGTGTGCATGAGACAAAAGGTACCGCGTTGTGCATGAGACAGAAGGTACCGCGGTGTGCATGAGACAGAAGGTACCGCTGAGTGCATAAGACAGAAGGTACAGCGGTGTGTATGAGACAAAAGTACCGCGGTGTGCATGAGACAGAAGGTACCTCAGTGTGCATGAGACAAAAGGTACCGCGTTGTGCATGAGACAAAAGGTACCGCGGATGTGAATGAGACAGAAGGTACCGCGGTGTGCATGAGACAGAAGGTACCTCAGTGTGCATGAGACAAAAGGTACCGCGTTGTGCATGAGACAAAAGGTACCGCGGTGTGCATGAGACAGAAGGTACCGCGTTGTGCATGAGACAGAAGGTACCGCGTTGTGCATGAGACAGAAGGTACCGCGCCGGAGACTTGGTACGTCAGTTTCGACATGGAAGTTATTCAGGACCTGAGCAGTGCTCACTAGGCAGGGTGTTCAGGGGAACACTGTGATACTGTACGTTGCATCGTGCATTTTATGAAATTCTGTAACAGGTAGGCCTTCATTAATGTGAGTAGTGACATGTGGGGGCCACGGGATGTTGACATGACAGTAGTGACATGTGGGGGCCACGGGATGTTGACATGACAGTAGTGACATGTGGGGGCCACGGGATGTTGACATGACAGTAGTGACATGTGGGGGCCACGGGATGTTGACATGACAGTAGTGACATGTGGGGGCCACTGGATGTTGACATGACAGTAGTGACATGTGGGGGCCACGGGATGTTAATATGACAGTAGTGACATGTGGGGGCCACGGAATGTTGATATGACAGTAGTGACATGTGGGGGCCACGGGATGTTGACATGACAGTAGTGACATGTGGGGGCCACGGGATGTTGATATGACAGTAGTGACATGTGGGGGCCACGGGATGTTGATATGACAGTAGTGACGTGGGGGCAACGGGATGTTGACATGTCAGTAGTGACATGTGGGGGCCACGGGATGTTGATATGACAGTAGTGACATGTGGGGGCCACGGGATGTTGATATGACAGCGAACTGTGGAAGTAGTGACATTTGGGGGCTACGGGATGTTGATATGACATTAGTGACATGTGGGGGCCACGGGATGTTGACATGACAGTAGTGACATGTGGGGGCCACGGGATGTTGATATGACAGCGAACTGTGGAAGTAGTGACATGTGGGGGCCACGGGATGTTGATATGACAGTAGTGACATGTGGGGGCCACGGGATGTTGACATGACAGTAGTGACATGTGGGGGCCACTGGATGTTGACATGACAGTAGTGACATGTGGGGGCCACTGGATGTTGATATGACAGTAGTGACATTTGGGGGCCACGGGATGTTGACATGACAGTAGTGACATGTGGGGGCCACTGGATGTTGATATGACAGTAGTGACATGTGGGGCCACTGGATGTTGATATGACAGTAGTGACGTGGGGGCGACGGGATGTTGATATGACATTAGTGACATGTGGGGGCCACTGGATGTTGATATGACAGTAGTGACATGTGGGGGCCACGGGATGTTGACATGACAGTAGTGACATGTGGGGGCCACTGGATGTTGATATGACAGTAGTGACATGTGGGGGCCACTGGATGTTGATATGACAGTAGTGACATGTGGGGGCCACGGGATGTTGACATGACAGTAGTGACATGTGGGGGCCACGGGATGTTGACATGACAGTAGTGACATGTGGGGGCCACTGGATGTTGATATGACAGTAGTGACATGTGGGGGCCACTGGATGTTGATATGACAGTAGTGACGTGGGGGCGACGGGATGTTGATATGACATTAGTGACATGTGGGGGCCACGGGATGTTGATATGACATTAGTGACATGTGGGGGCCACGGGATGTTGACATGACAGTAGTGACATGTGGGGGCCACGGGATGTTGATATGACAGCGAACTGTGGAAGTAGTGACATGTGGGGGCCACGGGATGTTGATATGACATTAGTGACATGTGGGGGCCACGGGATGTTGACATGACAGTAGTGACATGTGGGGGCCACTGGATGTTGATATGACAGTAGTGACATGTGGGGGCCACGGGATGTTGACATGACAGTAGTGACATGTGGGGGCCACTGGATGTTGATATGACAGTAGTGACATGTGGGGGCCACTGGATGTTGATATGACAGTAGTGACGTGGGGGCGACGGGATGTTGATATGACATTAGTGACATGTGGGGGCCACGGGATGTTGATATGACAGTAGTGACATGTGGGGGCCACGGGATGTTGACATGACAGTAGTGACATGTGGGGGCCACTGGATGTTGACATGACAGTAGTGACATGTGGGGGCCACTGGATGTTGATATGACAGCGAACTGTGGAAGCGAGGCTACGTGTGCTTGTGGAATTTGGCCCTGCACTGTGCCGGCAGATCGTAGACTGGCGATGTCAAGCAGACGGCGCGAGCGGAAATTTGGTACAAATAGGAACACAAAGATGGACAAAATTATGTAAGAACCTTCATAATTCGTACTGAGTGCCGAAGAGTATCAGAGCGATGGAGTCAAAGAGTATGAGGCGGACAGATGACGTATTAATAGGGCTCTGCTTCAGTACGGATCTAAACAGTTTTGCTAAGCGGTGTCATAGTTGACTTGTCTGGTTACTGGCTGTATCAAATAGTGCGTTCGTCAGTGTTGTTGCTCCCGCTGTTAACAAGTCCTCTCATCCATAAGTGGCAGTGAAATCGTTGCCTCGTTAAACGACTGTCAGCAGCTTAAGAACGACTCTGTTTAATTGGATACCGACAGAATTAAGAAGTTCTAAATTGAGAGAGGAGCGTGAAACATTCGTCGAGTGTTGCACTGACAGCTTTGGATAATTACACTTTTATTTAATCAGATTTATTTTGAGACATGCTTATCTCTCGGTCTAGCCTGTTGCCATAGCAACACGCGTTACATCTACGTCACACGGGGAAGGGAAACTCAACTCACGACTTCCTTTGAGCGGTTTTTGGATTGGATGCAGGTAATTGTTGTGTTTTGGTTTGTGGGTTGTTTTGGAACGAAGGTTTTGCAAACATTTGTGCCGCAGGTCACATCCGTTTATCCGTGAGTGATAAGCGGAGAAGTGGTGAACATATTTTCATAAAATGTAACATTATTCGTTCCGTGCATTGTGACTTTCCCCCCCCCCAGTGGTACAACAACCCCTAGTGGGCCACGGCCTCCTCTTCATTGAGGCTTCACGATCACACTCAGACACACCACACTTGATAGGACTCCTCTGGACGAGTGATTAGCCTGTCGCAGAGACCTCTACCTGACAACACACAACACTCACTAGAGACAGACATCCCTGGTCCCGGCGGGATTCGAACCCGCAATCCCAGTAAGCTAGCGGCAACAGACCCGCGCCTTAGATTGCGCGGCCACTGGGATATTGTGACTATACACACCATATTCGGGCCGCGATAGCTCAGTCGGTATAGCGACTCGCTACGAGCTGGACGGTCCTGGGCTCGAATTCCGGTGGGGGCGATATTTTCATCACCCGTCCACACCGACCCTGGGGCCCAACCAGCCTCCTGTACAATGGGTACAGGGTCATTCCCGGGGGTAAAGCGGCCGGGGCGTGGCGTTGACAACCCACCCCCATCTAGCGCCGAGGTTAAAGAAAGAGTAGAGCGATATCTCTACTCCCCCTCTGGGCCTTCATGACCTGTTCTAGGGTGATCTTTACCTTTACCTTTACACACCATATTCGCCAACAAATGTGTGTTGATTTATTATTTTATACAAACTGTGTGCATTTGTTGGTGTTTATGTGTGATTAGGGAAGATTTTCATTAAATTTGGTGTTCGTAAGTTTCGCTGCAGTTCTCTTATGTGACATGCCTTTTGTTTCCAAATGTGGAACCAAGCACACTTGTTGTCTGTCTTTCTGTACAGATAAACTGTTTTAAGTTGTGACACCTCACTACCTTATTGCGTTTGAAATTATGTGACATCTTGTTTCTCCGTAATGCACTTCTATAGTGGTTTAGACTGATGATGAATTTTGCATAAAAGCCGAAACGTGTAACTGTTGTGAGCAAAATGAATGTGTTGCTAGAGCCAGGACAGTGCTCTCTGTCCCACTGCAGAGTGTTCACAGTGACAGTGGACAGTTTGCATGAAGACCTGAATGCGTTCTGCGTCGTTAGCTGCGCAATTTTTTTTTTTTTTTGAAGCGAAAAATATTGGTACAATTGTGGCTATAAAATGTGACGCATGTGATGTGCAGTGCGCCTTTTTTTTTTTTGCGCAAGTATTTCTACGTTCGAGTAAATGCAATAATAATTAGCGAACGCTGCAGGATACTTATGTTGTGCTTACTTTTCCGAACTTGTTAATTTTTGTTTTCGCGGTGCAAGGTTGCAGCTCATCGCTCTTTAATGCTACATCGCACCGTAAACATTACAACTCTTATAATGGACTTTGACTGGAATTAAATTTAGCTCTGAGGGGCGGATTACATTTCACTGTTTCAGCGTGCTTTTGTTAATGCACTAAAGAATGAACCGGTGTAGCTCAGTTGGTATGGTGACTGTGCTACCGACTCGAAGACCCAGGAGTCCTTCTGTGCAAGGGAATCCGATTTGTCTTCTATTGAAATAGTGTGTACCGTCTCTGGGGCTCACCCAGCCTCCTACTGGGGGCCCTTTACCCGGACGTAAAGCGGCCTTGGCCTGAACCTGATCACCCACCTCCATCCAACACCGAGGTTAAGAATGTGTGGAGCTATACCTCCACTTCATATATCTTCATAGCCTGCATATGGAAAACTTTAACGCTGTAAGGATTTTGGTTTCGCGAGAGCGAGATATTTATGAGCTACTGGCAGTGTCATCAAAGAAGCCATAAATAAAAAAACAGTAAATATTATACTTGCAGAGCGTAGTCACTATAGCAACTGAGCTAACGGCTGGGTGGACCAGGGTTCGAATCCCTGTAGAAGCAAGATATTTTTATCTTTATCCAGACCGACTCTGGAGCCCACCAAGCCTCCTATTCAATGTATACCGGGTTTTTTCTGGGGGGTAAAGCGGCCGGGACTTGAAGCTGCCCGCTCACCTCCATCTAGCGCTGATGTTAAGAATGAGTGGAGCTATATATTATCTCCCCCCTACAATCCTTCATGACATAGACAGGAACAATCTCACCTTTACGTTTACCTAAACTACAGAACTTCTTACTCGTATGACGGAGGTTTCTGGTTCGAATCTCCGCCCGGACATCAACTATTTTGCACTTAGATCTTTCATGGTTTGTCGCAGTCCGGCTAATACTTCAAATTCCCTGCGACAGCCTCTATTTTATATGCAGTTTATTATCTGCTATTTTGTTATTAGACTGTGACACCGTCTTTACATAACCTACAAATAAATAAGTAACCTGTGCTTTATTACGTCACATTTCCTGTGTTTGCTCTCTACATTTTTCGCATTTTAAAGTCGGTTTTAACATTTATGACGTCATCTTATCAGTGCTTTACATTAAGAATGGCGGACAGTCTTGAAAAGCCATCTTATTAAATGGATACAAAATGTATTTAAAAATAACAAATGAGTGTTGTGATGTATATAAGTAATTAGAGCTTTCATATATGTAGCGCTTTCGAAGTTACCAAAACAAAACCACAGTTTATTACCTGAAAATTTACTTACGTTTTGCATTCAGAAAGTAACTGTTTCAAATCTCGGCCGAAGAACGACTATGCTGACAGAAACTTCAGTCTCTCTAAATAAATACTTGGACAGCATGCAGCTTGTACCAGCAACGTTTCATTTAGCTTCCTTTTCTGTTCATTATTCACTGAGAATTCTACAATTCGACTGTAGCTCTGTATCGTCTGATATACCGACTAACTAACTAACTAACTAACTAACTCCATGTAGCACAGTCCTTCTTGACAAGCTAACAGGTCCTCAGCTAGTCAATAAATTCCCCGCGTTTTATGGAACCCGAAGGTTCATTACCTCACTCACAACAGCCCGTCACCTGTCCATATCCTGAGCCATATCAATCCAGTCCATGCCCTCCCATCCCACTTCTTGAAGATCCATTTTAATATTATCCTCCCATCTACGCCTGGGTCTTCCAAGTGGTCTCCTTCCCTCAGGTCTCCCCACCAAAACCCTGTATGCCTGATATACCGACAGAGTCGCTAAACAAACCGCTGTTGAATAAATACTTTGAAGTGGTGGCAAATGGATGCATTACTAACACCGTTGAATTTTATAGTGGTAACTGACAGATGCATTACTAACACCGTTGAATTTTATAGTGGTAACTGACAGATGCATTACTAACACCGTTGAATTTTATAGTGGTAACTGACAGATGCATTACTAACACCGTTGAATTTTATAGTGGTAACTGACAGATGCATTACTAACACCGTTGAATTTTATAGTGGTAACTGACAGATGCATTACTAACACCGATGAATTTTATAGTGGTAACTGACAGATGCATTACTAACACCGTTGAATTTTATAGTGGTAACTGACAGATGCATTACTAACACCGATGAATTTTATAGTGGTAACTGACAGATGCATTACTAACACCGTTGAATTTTATAGTGGTAACTGACAGATGCATTACTAACACCGTTGAATTTTATAGTGGTAACTGACAGATGCATTACTAACACCGTTGAATTTTATAGTGGTAACTGACAGATGCATTACTAACACCGATGAATTTTATAGTGGTAACTGACAGATGCATTACTAACACCGTTGAATTTTATAGTGGTAACTGACAGATGCATTACTAACACCGATGTATTTTATAGTGGTAACTGACAGATGCATTACTAACACCGATGAATTTTATAGTGGTAACTGACAGATGCATTACTAACACCGATGAATTTTATAGTGGTAACTGACAGATGCATTACTAACACCGTTGAATTTTGTAGTGGTAACTGACAGATGCATTACTAACACCGATGAATTTTATAGTGGTAACTGACAGATGCATTACTAACACCGATGAATTTTATAGTGGTAACTGACAGATGCATTACTAACACCGTTGAATTTTATAGTGGTAACTGACAGATGCATTACTAACACCGATGAATTTTATAGTGGTAACTGATAGATGCATTACTAACACCGATGAATTTTATAGTGATAACTGACAGATGCATTACTAACACCAATGAATTTTATAGTGGTAACTGACAGATGCATTACTAACACCAATGAATTTTATAGTGGTAACTGACAGATGCATTACTAACACCGTTGAACTTTATAGTGGTAACTGACAGATGCATTACTAACACCAATGAATTTTATAGTGGTAACTGACAGATGCATTACTAACACCAATGAATTTTATAGTGGTAACTGACATTCATTACTAACACCGTTGAATTTTTAAGTGGTAAATAACGTATACACTACTGACACCGGTAGGTTTTGAAGTGGTAACTAACAGATACACTACTGACACCTTTAATCTTTGAAGTGGTAACTTACAAATACACTACTGAAATCATTAAGTTTTGAAGTGGTAACTAACAGATACACTCACTACTGACACCTTTAAACTTTGAAGTAGTAACTTAACAGATACACTACTGACACCGTAAGTTTTAAAGTGGTAAATATCAGATACATATGAATACACCTACAATACACCTACAATAAACCTACAATACACCTACAATAACCTACAATACACCTGCAATACACCTACAATAACCTACAATACACCTGCAATACACCTACAGTAACCTACAATACACCTACAATACACCTACAATCCAGTTTTCACAATTACTTTATTAATCAGCAGAATATGGATTTAGTTTCGTTAACTAATAAGAGCTTAATATTGTAGGCCTACTTATTAATACAATACCTGTGAAAATTGAGTTTTAGATTTATTTATTTATATAAAAAATGATAGCGGAATGCATCAAACAAATGTAAAGATAAGGGGTATCCAAAGGTAGGGTTTCGCAACCTTTCTTCCGTGAAGGAACCCCTAAAATGTTTATATCTGAGGGACCCCCCTGCGTTAAATTATTTTTTGTCAGGAAGTTTGATAGCAGAGAACGCAGTAAATTTACTGCTAAATTGTTGTCAAGGACATTTATTTTTTAAGAGCTATTACATACGTAAGGCAGCTTACATTGTTATAAAAAATTGAAGCATTTTTCCTATCTTACATGGGTATTTTGAATCTTTTTGCGGTTTTTCTAAATTTAAAAAATTTTTATGTATTTTTTCCACGGTTTCTCGCGGAACCGCTAAAGGTGTTTTGCGAAATCTTGGTTGGGAAACACTGCACCGTTAAATCTTTTAAGTGGCAACAAACAACTACACTTCTAACGCCGTTAAACTCTGTTCTAACTCACAGATACACTGCTGAGACCGTTAAGTTTTGAAGTGGTAACAAACGGGTACACTACCAACGCCGTTAAACTCTGTTGTAACTAACAGATACACTACTGAGACCGTTAAATTTTGAAGTGATAACAAACGGGTACACTACTAACGCTGTTAAATTTCAGGCGTAAATAACAGATACACTGCTAAGACCGTTAAGTTTTGAAGTGATAACAAACGGGTACACTACTAACGCCGTTAAACTCTGTTGTAAGTAACAGATATACTGCTAAGACCGTTAAGTTTTGAAGTGATAACAAACGGGTACACTACTAACGCCGTTAAACTCTGTTGTAAGTAACAGATACACTGCTAAGACCGTTAAGTTTTGAAGTGATAACAAACGGGTACACTACTAACGCCGTTAAACTCTGTTGTAAGTAACAGATATACTGCTAAGACCGTTAAGTTTTGAAGTGATAACAAACGGGTACACTACCAACTCCGTTAAACTCTGTTGTAACTGACAGATACACTACTGAGACTGTTAAATTTTGAAGTGATAACAAACGGGTACACTACTAACGCCGTTAAACTCTGTTGTAAGTAACAGATACACTGCTAAGACCGTTAAGTTTTGAAGTGATAACAAACGGGTACACTACTAACGCCGTTAAACTCTGTTGTAAGTAACAGATACACTACTGAGACCGTTAAATTTTGAAGTGATAACAAACGGGTACACTACTAACGCCGTTAAATTTCAGGCGTAACTAACAGATACACTGATTTTGATGTTTGGCATCCCGTTGTGCTGTCTATAATGACAAACAATACTGTCACACCGTCCACACAACTTTCATTGTTATCAGTAATAATTAGTCACATCATCTCATACCAAAGTCTTTCGACTACAATAAGGCATCTTCAGGCTAAACCGATAAGTGTAAAAATATTCAAAATGTAAAATTATCTAATCCTCACAAAACTATTACAACATAAATTGCCGTCATTATTGTTATTGTTTTAAGTTGCGCAGAGAGTTTTATCTAAAATTGACTGTTCATTACATATCGGTTATACTTTCATTTTTTATATTATTATAATATTTGTAATATTATTATATAATTTATATATTATTATACATATACTTATTTATATTTTTATAAAACTTTTATTTTATTACAAATATAAAACATTCCCTGATGGTTATAAGATGAAAATGTGTACAAATGATAAACCTGTTCTAAAGAATAATTTTATGTAACATGATATATAATATATAACATGATATATAATATATAACATGATATATAATATATAACACGATATATAATATATAACACGATATATAATATATAACATGATATATAATATATAACACGATATAAAATATATAACATGATATATAATATATAACATGATATATAATATGTAACACGATATATAATATATAACACGATATATAATATATAACACGATATATAATATATAACGCAAGAGTTTATTGGCATAAAACACGGATTTTATATCGACTTCACCTGTGACATTAAAACTCAATATTGCATATAAATACATCCACAAATATATTTATAATTTTGCCGATTGAGAACTACAGACATTTACGTCATCTGTTATTTCTTAAATAAAATAAACACACTTCACCAGTAAAGAACGGAAGAACAACCATCAGGGAAGATTTTGTACTTATAATGAAATAAAAGTTTTAAGTATAAAATTACATAATTGATAGCCAGTTTTAGACATAACAGTCTGTGTTCAACTTAACACAAAAACAAGTAACTTTATTTTAAACATCCCGTGTGACGATATGTAAAGTGTGACGATATGTAAAGTGTGACGATATGTAAAGTGTGACGATATGTAAAGTGTGACGATATGTACAGTGTGACGATATGTAAAGTGTGACGATATGTAAAGTGTGACGATATGTAAAGTGTGACGATATGTAAAGTGTGACGATATGTAAAGTGTGACGATATGTAAAGTGTGACGATATGTAAAGTGTAAAGAAACGAACCGTCAGTCACAACAAAAAATTTATTTTTTCAGAGATTTAGCGTGTTTCAAAACATATTTCGGCCAACTTCGCCGTCTTCGGTTAATGCAACTGTGTACGGAACACCTGGGAGGAAATTATCAACATGAAGTGTTATAACATGACATGAGATCTCATTTTTTACATAAAATATAGTAATAAGTAAGGTTATGTTATAACAATAAATCCCACTCACTATTTATCTACACTTTACAAAAACAAGCATGATGACGTTGTGTGTTGTAATACTTTTGTAAGGATGAGATGTCATTGCACATTGACAAACAACTTACAATAATTTTTATAAGCGCTTAATATGTTTATATTTTTATGCTTATTATTTTAGCCTGTAGGTGTCTTACTGTAGTATAATTATGTTGCTACGAGATCACGTGATTAATTATTATTATTAATAATAAAAGTCGTGTGGACGGTGTGGCAGTGATTTGTTATTAACAGATACGCTAAAGACATCGTTAAGTTTTTAATTGGTTACTAACGGATGCACTACTAACGCCGTTAAATTGTGATTGACTTTAATATGTGGGTGAATATTGTTTGATGGTGATGGATGAACAACAAGTTTCGGACACCGCGTACGGACACCCTGCTGTGTATGTCCGAGCATACCGAAAACAAGTCTTGACTTTTACGTCTTCTATGTGTTTTTTTTTTTGTGGATTCGTCTCCGAAATTCGCATTGCTGCAGTCAGTGTAGAATATTAGCTGTCCGCGTAAGTCACGCATTACGCTAAGCTTGGAAGGAACTGTATTGATTTTGCAAAAGGGCTGATCGTACAAGAAATTGGTACATAACATGAAATGTGGTTATGTTAACATTACGGTTTGTATTCCAAAAATGTTTCAATGTGATGAATATATAACTAAATTCAAGTCAATGGCTGTATCGTCCCTAGCGCGATTAGCGTTGCAACAATATATTTTTGATAAATAAATGAACATCAGTATAATCTGCAAACTGCGTGTGCTCACACGAAACTGCGCGCTTACCTGAAGAAGCCTTGGGAATCCCCGCTGCACTCTTCACTGTCCAGGGGGGCACTGCTCGCTTCGCGGTCCGCGCTCAGCGTTATAAAACGCGACGCCACCTACTCTGCGATCTGCCATTGGCCCCCACCCTCACATCTCGCCTCTCATTGGTCCATATCCCCCCCCTTCACGTTTGTTCAAAATTATTATTCGTAGCTGCTCTTCACAAAGTGTGCATCTCTTATGGTCGCATTAAAGACCTTGCCCGATTTACCCGATTTTCACGTACATTTCTGTTTGTTATTTTATTTCGTATACATTTATACGTATTATTATTATTATTATTATTATTATTATTATTATTATTAGTGAAGGTAATAAATCGATGAAATTATTTGTCTGAAACAGGGTAATTGAATTCGTAAAAGCTTCAAATTAATGACAATTGTTAAATGACGTCAAGATTACCCTCTCTTGAGATGTGACGTCATGTATTCTCTACAATAACCCTGAAAATGGAGTCATCAGATTCTTCCAGAACATTGGTAGCTAGCAATACACCAAAACGCACGGCGTCACGTCCCGCAGGACCGCAATTTCGATGCTTACCGCTTTTGACAACTTCATATTTTGCACTTCTAGTGCGTATTTTTGGGTGAAAATGAAATGGCGATGAAATCAAACCAGTAACAAATATTTCGATGGAGACCTGCGGGCTTATAGTTTTCCGCAATACGCAGGTTATGAAGCCTCAGTCTAGTACCGGGGGTAAGAATGCCTTGAGCTTTACCTGGATCCATATTTGTACATGGCATGCGTTTAGGTACACTTCAACTTTGCCTGTGGATAGCTCAGTCACTGAAGTGACCGCCCACGAACTTCAACTTTGCCTGTGGATAGCTCAGTCACTGAAGTGACCGCCCACGAACTTCAACTTTGCCTGTGGATAGCTCAGTCACTGAAGTGACCGCCCACGAACTTCAACTTTGCCTGTGGATAGCTCAGTCACTGAAGTGACCGCCCACGAACTTCAACTTTGCCTGTGGATAGCTCAGTCACTGAAGTGACCGCCCACGAACTTCAACTTTGCCTGTGGATAGCTCAGTCACTGAAGTGACCGCCCACGAACTTCAACTTTGCCTGTGGATAGCTCAGTCACTGAAGTGACCGCCCACGAACTTCAACTTTGCCTGTGGATAGCTCAGTCACTGAAGTGACCGCCCACGAACTTCAACTTTGCCTGTGGATAGCTCAGTCACTGAAGTGACCGCCCACGAACTTCAACTTTGCCTGTGGATAGCTCAGTCACTGAAGTGACCGCCCACGAACTTCAACTTTGCCTGTGGATAGCTCAGTCACTGAAGTGACCGCCCAGAACTTCAACTGCCTTGAAGCCAGTATAGTACGCCCACGAACTTCAACTTTGCCTGTGGATAGCTCAGTCACTGAAGTGACCGCCCACGAACTTCAACTTTGCCTGTGGATAGCTCAGTCACTGAAGTGACCGCCCACGAACTTCAACTTTGCCTGTGGATAGCTCAGTCACTGAAGTGACCGCCCACGAACTTCAACTTTGCCTGTGGATAGCTCAGTCACTGAAGTGACCGCCCACGAACTTCAACTTTGCCTGTGGATAGCTCAGTCACTGAAGTGACCGCCCACGAACTTCAACTTTGCCTGTGGATAGCTCAGTCACTGAAGTGACCGCCCACGAACTTCAACTTTGCCTGTGGATAGCTCAGTCACTGAAGTGACCGCCCACGAACTTCAACTTTGCCTGTGGATAGCTCAGTCACTGAAGTGACCGCCCACGAACTTCAACTTTGCCTGTGGATAGCTCAGTCACTGAAGTGACCGCCCACGAACTTCAACTTTGCCTGTGGATAGCTCAGTCACTGAAGTGACCGCCCACGAACTTCAACTTTGCCTGTGGATAGCTCAGTCACTGAAGTGACCGCCCACGAACTTCAACTTTGCCTGTGGATAGCTCAGTCACTGAAGTGACCGCCCACGAACTTCAACTTTGCCTGTGGATAGCTCAGTCACTGAAGTGACCGCCCACGAACTTCAACTTTGCCTGTGGATAGCTCAGTCACTGAAGTGACCGCCCACGAACTTCAACTTTGCCTGTGGATAGCTCAGTCACTGAAGTGACCGCCCACGAACTTCAACTTTGCCTGTGGATAGCTCAGTCACTGAAGTGACCGCCCACGAACTTCAACTTTGCCTGTGGATAGCTCAGTCACTGAAGTGACCGCCCACGAACTTCAACTTTGCCTGTGGATAGCTCAGTCACTGAAGTGACCGCCCACGAACTTCAACTTTGCCTGTGGATAGCTCAGTCACTGAAGTGACCGCCCACGAACTTCAACTTTGCCTGTGGATAGCTCAGTCACTGAAGTGACCGCCCACGAACTTCAACTTTGCCTGTGGATAGCTCAGTCACTGAAGTGACCGCCCACGAACTTCAACTTTGCCTGTGGATAGCTCAGTCACTGAAGTGACCGCCCACGAACTTCAACTTTGCCTGTGGATAGCTCAGTCACTGAAGTGACCGCCCACGAACTTCAACTTTGCCTGTGGATAGCTCAGTCACTGAAGTGACCGCCCACGAACTTCAACTTTGCCTGTGGATAGCTCAGTCACTGAAGTGACCGCCCACGAACTTCAACTTTGCCTGTGGATAGCTCAGTCACTGAAGTGACGCCCACGAACTTCAACTTTGCCTGTGGATAGCTCAGTCACTGAAGTGACCGCCCACGAACTTCAACTTTGCCTGTGGATAGCTCAGTCACTGAAGTGACCGCGCACGAGGTACACCACCTTGCTCGACTGCCAGCATGCACGATTCACTACTTACTGCTCCGGCCAGCTACGGTTTCCACGCTGCCTCCTATGAAGTATATATCGGGGGGTACAGCGGCCGAAGTTTGAAGCCGACCAGTCATTGCCATCTAACGTCGACATTAATTTTTTTTCTAGTTTTTTTTCTACACCCTCTACACATCTATATAACGTTATGCAGAGTCATTATTTTATCTGACCAATGTCGTTTGCCATTTAATGTAAGCTCGCTTATCACGTAAACCGTAGCTGCGAAGTTGCCCGCCTACACGCGCATTGGAACAGCAGCGGACGTGACACAGTGTTTTGCCGGTACAAAATACAGTGGAACCTCGAACTTCGAACACAATCCGTTCCAGGAGACGGTTCGACTTTCAAGTTGTTCGACTTTCGAGTTAAATTTCCCCTAAGAAATAATGTAAATTGAATTAATCCGTTCCAGACCCCCAAAATTTACCCAATATAAAACATTTTAAGTGCCCATTTCAAAAGATCATAATGATAAAACAAGTATATTTAATTTCAATAATTGAAAATTTTTATTTATAATAGTACATACATAAAAATATTGTATAATAATCAATCAATAATAATAGTAGGAGGGATATTACTGTTCGCTGGAAGGTGAATTACCCTTCTTTCATCTGGACCAAGCAGAGAGAGAAGGCGACCACGTGATTCTTTGTTCGACTTTCGAGTTTTTGTTCGAGTTTCAAAACCGGATTTTCCTCGAATTTTTTGTTCGAGTTTCAAGTTGTTCGAACATCAAACCGTTCGAAGTTTGAGGGTCCAATGTAATGACTTTTACGGTTAGGCACAAGTGTGACCGCTGCTACGTGTACCTTCTTACCCTATTTCCCTTAACATCCAGTTAATATTAGACCAAGCGTGCACAAATTTTCCATTAATATAGAAGCCACCTACAAATTCTAGCAATTCCCGTAGTGAGCACCCACAAATATTAGGCGCCACGATACAGAATTTAGTCTTCCGGGCGACCTGGCGTCCGGTATTTGTGCACCCCTGCATTAGGCCTTATCTCCTTCTGTTTCCTGGTCAAACAAGTGGTCTTTTAGTGTAGATTGCTTGTTACTGTAGTATTTAGTTTTAGGTGAGGCCGATGCTGCTCAGGGGCGATGCGACTAAACCGGCGTGGTTTGGGTTGTTTAACGATGTATGTGATGGATGTTACGATGTGAGCGCGCAAGTGGACCGCGCAGGGCGGAAGTGGCAGGCAGATGGAGAAAACAGCGTAGGTAGGAGCTTTGTGTCCGAAATGTGAGGTGTTCTGCATTATGATACTGTGTGGTCTGGTAACCGAGTACCGTCATGTGAGGTGTTCTGCATTATGATACTGTGTGGTCTGGTAACCGAGTACCGTCATGTGAGGTGTTCTGCATTATGATACTGTGTGGTCTGGTAACCGAGTACCGTCATGTGAGGTGTTCTGCATTATGATACTGTGTGGTCTGGTAACCGAGTACCGTCATGTGAGGTGTTCTGCATTATGATACTGTGTGGTCTGGTAACCGAGTACCGTCATGTGAGGTGTTCTGCATTATGATACTGTGTGGTCTGGTAACCGAGTACCGTCATGTGAGGTGTTCTGCATTATGATACTGTGTGGTCTGGTAACCGAGTACCGTCATGTGAGGTGTTTCTGCATTATGATACTGTGTGGTCTGGTAACCGAGTACCGTCATGTGAGGTGTTCTGCATTATGATACTGTGTGGTCTGGTAACCGAGTACCGTCATGTGAGGTGTTCTGCATTATGATACTGTGTGGTCTGGTAACCGAGTACCGTCATGTGAGGTGTTCTGCATTATGATACTGTGTGCTCTGGTAACCGAGTACCGTCATGTGAGGTGTTCTGCATTATGATACTGTGTGCTCTGGTAACCGAGTACCGTCATGTGAGGTGTTCTGCATTATGATACTGTGTGCTCTGGTAACCGAGTACCGTCATGTGAGGTGTTCTGCATTATGATACTGTGTGGTCTGGTAACCGAGTACCGTCATGTGAGGTGTTCTGCATTATGATACTGTGTGCTCTGGTAACCGAGTACCGTCATGTGAGGTGTTCTGCATTATGATACTGTGTGCTCTGGTAACCGAGTACCGTCATGTGAGGTGTTCTGCATTATGATACTGTGTGGTCTGGTAACCGGAGGTACGTCCATGTGAGGTGGTCTGGTACGAGTACGTCATTAGGTTTCTGCATATGATACTGTGTGGTCTGGTAACCGAGTACCGTCATGTGAGGTGTTCTGCATTATGATACTGTGTGGTCTGGTAACCGAGTACCGTCATGTGAGGTGTTCTGCATTATGATACTGTGTGGTCTGGTAACCGAGTACCGTCATGTGAGGTGTTCTGCATTATGATACTGTGTGGTCTGGTAACCGAGTACCGTCATGTGAGGTGTTCTGCATTATGATACTGTGTGGTCTGGTAACCGAGTACCGTCTTTCCAGAAGAAGGTATTGTTTGAATATGGAGGCAGTATGTATGTCCGAAACGACGGTACTCGCCTGTTGGCCGCAGTCCACACGGCTACAGTATGGACGACCCGATTTATTTTATGGCTCAGACGGTTAGTCACCGGCCTGACATTGCGGAGGACCGGATTCAATTCCAGGCCAGTCCATGTGGGATTTATGTTAGACAAAGTGGCACTGGAACAGACTTTTCCCCAAGTACTTCTGCTTTTCTCTGTCAGTATCATTCCACCATTGCTCTATAATCATATAACTTGTCAGGCTATCACGTCAGTCCTTTATCAAATGATGGCCTGCTTTTTGTATTGTGCACCGCCTAGTGGTTACATATCACGACGTGTCGGGGTAACCTATTGCCTCCACCTTCAGGGTTGCAATTTGTTTGTGTTACCTTGACGATGGAAGCAGTATGATGCTCCGAAACATTTAACCACTACACGGTTCAGAAACCAAAAACAAGTCAGTCATCTGAAGTACACTCAATTTAAATAATTATTTTATTCCAACAAATAGTGTAGTGCATTTGTTGGAATAAAATAATTAATTAATTATTAAAATGCACGATATATATATATAATATAAAGTTCACTCAATTTGTTTATCTTGGACGGTGTGCTGTATAATCTTAGCAACTAAGAAAGTTGTTATATAAATACATTCGCATGTTTATAAAGTTAAATAAATACATTCACATGTTTATAAAGTTAAATAAATACATTCACATGTTTATAAAGTTAAATAAATACATTCACATGTTTATAAAGTTAAATAAATACATTCACATGTTTATAAAGTTAAATAAATACATTCACATGTTTATAAAGTTAAATAAATACATTCACATGTTTATAAAGTTAAATAAATACATTCACATGTTTATAAAGTTAAATAAATACATTCACATGTTTATAAAGTTAAAGAAATACATTCACATGTTTATAAAGTTAAATAAATACATTCACATGTTTATAAAGTTAAATAAATACATTCGCATGTTTATAAAGTTAAATAAATACATTCGCATGTTTATAATTTTAAATAAATACATTCACATGTTTATAAAGTTAAATAAAAACATTCACATGTTTATAAAGTTAAATAAATACATTCACATGTTTATAAAGTTAAATAAATACATTCACATGTTTATAAAGTTAAATAAATACATTCGCATGTTTATAAAGTTAAATAAATACATTCGCATGTTTATAATTTTAAATAAATACATTCACATGTTTATAAAGTTAAATAAAAACATTCACATGTTTATAAAGTTAAATAAAAACATTCACATGTTTATAAAGTTAAATAAATACATTCACATGTTTATAAAGTTAAATAAATACATTCACATGTTTATAAAGTTAAATAAATACATTCACATTTCATTGCTGTTCATCAGATAGGCTATGAGAATTGTTAGAACGATGAAAAGAAAGGAGATGGGTGTAATGCTTAGCACGCATGGGAGCAATGAGAAATACATACAAAATTTCCACTTCAAAACCTGAAGGTAAGGAATTGCGTTGCAAATGAAACATACGTGGTAGGATAATATTAAAACGAAATCTTAATAAATTAGGGCGTGTATTTTATTCAACTGGCATAGTATGGGGACCAGTGTTTTGGGGGGGCCTGTTGACAACACAGTGAAGACCATTTGGGCTTTGTATAAGGCCGGGATCTCTTTGACTACCTTAGCGACTGTAAGCTTGTCAAGAAACGTTCTGTTGTGTGCAGTTATGTACACGCTACAGACAGCGCCGCTAACCGACTACGGGCCAAGTTGTATAAAAGTTTCTTAATTACGTAACAGTTGAGCTGTTTCGCTTCATAACAGTTTCTTGGTAAAGCAAGTGCTTGCGTCCGATAGCTCAGTCAGTATAGTGACTGGCCACGTGCTGCAAGACTGAGGAATTGCTGTTTGGTTCCTGCGAGGGGCAACTTTCTTGTCGTCTCCAGGACTTGCAGACTTGCTGTTGGGGCCCAACTGTAATTAGTAGCGGGGGGAGGGGGGTTCTTGCCGATTTCGTACTTTACATTTTATCTCTCGTACTAATTCTATTTCCCGTCCTCAGACATCAGACCAATTTCGACGGTTAGAGGCATTCTTTATATTTTCTTCGCGTTTAACAAACGTGATATTGTGACTGTGGGAGCGAAGGTAGACAAATGTCATGAGATGAAAAATGATTACAAAATGTTGGTTAGGAAAACTTAATAATTTTTAGATGCGTGGTTTCAGGCTTCCGCCGCTGTGTAAATGAGGTCTTTGATCTTCTGGGATGTTACGCATCGTTGATTTGTAGTTAGTTAACGACGTTTCAGGACAATCTATTGGTCCCATCTTCAAGGGTCAAGCAGTCCAAGAAGAGCAAGATCTCATTTACATCGCGGCGGGAGCCTGAAACCACGCACAGTACATTGTCTTTGGACTTTTTGACCCTTGCAATGAGACTGTTAGGTTGTCCCGAAACGACAGTAACTAACTACCAATCAAAGCCCTGTAACATTCCAGAAGAGCAAAGACCAAATTTGAGTTTCTCACTTGGGTTAATTTTAAGCTTTCAATGAGGCCTCGGTGCACTGTACCGTCGTGAATTTATTTATGGGCGCCGTAAATTTGAAACCTCTCCGTCTTCGGTAGTAGATGCAGTTTTATCACCGGAGGGTTATAATTCCGGTCTTCAGGTTGTTACGCCGTGTAGCTTGGTAGATGTCTTGCAAAAGTTTGAAGAATCATACTGTATCCACCTGCGGCCTCGTGAAGCCTCAAGTTAAACTACGCAATGTAACAAGACTCAGATCGTACCTCACAGCAATACTCGCCGTCTGCAGACCCATCTATTGTGTTGTTTATGAAAACAATTGCGGTTACGTTGTAATAACCACACAAGACACGTAAATACAGGGTGTTTCAAAAAGATGGACCCAATTTCAAACCACTATATTTCACGACGGCAACATGTTACATTTACACAAAAAATTACAAACGATTTAGTGAGCCATCAAGTTTTACGAACCATTTCATAAATGCTCTATGTGCCCTCCATCTGCTGCACAAACAACATCAGACGATAGTTGAATTCGTCCCAAACGCTTCTCAGAGTGTCTTCTTCCACTGAAGTCACCGCCGCCGTGATTCTGTTTTTGAGGTCACCCAGATTAGTCGCTAATGGTCGCACAAAAACACGGTCTTTGACGTATCCCCACAAGAAAAAGTCGCAGGGTGTAATGTCTGGGGATCTTGGGGGCCAAGAATGTAGCGCCAAGTCTTGGGGTCCCGTGTGACCTATCCAACGTTGAGGCAATGTGTCATTTAGAAAACGTCGAACGAGGCATCTAGCGGCGGTCATTGGAAACTCTATGCCCCGCCCTTTCAAGTGGTAAGAGTTTCATTCATGGGCGGTTCGTGGTTGCAGAGATTTAGCGATTTCAAATCGGGTCCATCTTTTTGAAACGCCCTGTATATTCTTTGAGCAAAACGCAGAGTTTCTTGATGTTAGAGCAAGGGGTAATTATGGTTACCAGTGTGTTGTAAGGTGGGGTGCACAAATTTTTCAAAACTCCAGGAGAAACCTAAAAATTCTAGTCCCCTGAATGATGACATGAAGAAAATTCCATGCTGAGGTCCCACAAATATTAGGCGACACGATAAGAAACAGTGTTGTCCCTCGACTTGTGCACCCCTGATCTAAGCATTGTTGGATTTACATCCTAGAAGACCGCAGTTTCAAGATGTGCCACACATGGACAAGAACGGGAAAATAGTGTTGAAATAAAATTGAAGTGGATTGTGAATTGGTTAATTGAAGTCTCCAGTGAAGAGCTGTTATGACCACGGCAGTGAATTGGTTAATTGAAGGCTCCAGTGATATGCTGTTATGACCAAGGCAGTTAATTGATTAATTGAAGGCTCCAGTGATGTGCTGTTATGACCACGGCAGTGAATTGGTTAATTGAAGGCTCCAGTGATGTGCTGTTATGACCACGGCAGTTAATTGATTAATTGAAGGCTCCAGTGAAGTGCTGTTGTGACCACGGCAGTGAATTGGTTAATTGAAGGCTCCAGTGAAGTGCTGTTATGACCACGGCAGTGAATTGGTTAATTGAAGGCTCCAGTGAAGTGCTGTTATGACCACGGCAGTGAATTGGTTAATTGAAGGCTCCAGTGAAGTGCTGTTGTGACCACGGCAGTGAATTGGTTAATTGAAGGCTCCAGTGAAGTGCTGTTATGACCACGGCAGTGAATTGGTTAATTAAAGGTTCCAGTGAAGTGCTGTTATGACCACTACAGTGAATTGGTTAATTGAAGGCTCCAGTGAAGTGCTGTTATGACCACTACAGTGAATTGGTTAATTGAAGGCTCCAGTGAAGTGCTGTTATGACCACGGCAGTGAATTGGTTAATTGAAGGCTCCAGTGAAGTGCTGTTATGACCACTACAGTGAATTGGTTAATTGAAGGCTCCAGTGAAGTGCTGTTATGACCACGGCAGTGAATTGGTTAATTGAAGGCTCCAGTGAAGTGCTGTTATGACCACGGCAGTGAATTGGTTAATTGAAGGCTCCAGTGAAGTGCTGTTATGACCACGGCAGTGAATTGGTTAATTGAAGGCTCCAGTGAAGTGCTGTTATGACCACGGCAGTGAATTGGTTAATTGAAGGCTCCAGTGAAGTGCTGTTATGACCACGGCAGTGAATTGGTTAATTGAAGGCTCCAGTGAAGTGCTGTTATGACCACGGCAGTGAATTGGTTAATTGAAGGCTCCAGTGAAGTGCTGTTATGACCGCGGCAGTTAATTGGTTAATTGAAGGCTCCAGTGAAGTGCTGTTGTGACCACGGCAGTGAATTGGTTAATTGAAGGCTCCAGTGAAGTGCTGTTATGACCACGGCAGTGAATTGGTTAATTGAAGGCTCCAGTGAAGTGCTGTTATTACCACGGCAGTGAATTGGTTAATTGAAGGCTCCAGTGAAGTGCTGTTATGACCACGGCAGTGAATTGGTTAATTGAAGGCTCCAGTGAAGTGCTGTTATGACCACTACAGTGAATTGGTTAATTGAAGGCTCCAGTGAAGTGCTGTTATGACCACGGCAGTGAATTGGTTAATTGAAGGCTCCAGTGAAGTGCTGTTATGACCACGGCAGTGAATTGGTTAATTGAAGGCTCCAGTGAAGTGCTGTTATGACCGCGGCAGTGAATTGGTTAATTGAAAGCTCCAGTGAAGTGCTGTTGTGACCACGGCAGTGAATTGGTTAATTGAAGGCTCCAGTGAAGTGCTGTTATGACCACGGCAGTGAATTGGTTAATTGAAGGCTCCAGTGAAGTGCTGTTATGACCGCGGCAGTGAATTGGTTAATTGAAGGCTCCAGTGATGTGCTGTTATGACCGCGGCAGTGAATTGGTTAATTGAAGGCTCCAGTGAAGTGCTGTTATGACCGCGGCAGTGAATTGGTTAATTGAAGGCTCCAGTGAAGTGCTGTTATGACCACGGCAGTGAATTGGTTAATTGAAGGCTCCAGTGAAGTGCTGTTATGACCACGGCAGTGAATTGGTTAATTGAAGGCTCCAGTGAAGTGCTGTTATGACCACGGCAGTGAATTGGTTAATTGAAGGCTCCAGTGAAGTGCTGTTATGACCACTACAGTGAATTGGTTAATTGAAGGCTCCAGTGAAGTGCTGTTATGACCACGGCAGTGAATTGGTTAATTGAAGGCTCCAGTGAAGTGCTGTTATGACCACGGCAGTGAATTGGTTAATTGAAGGCTCCAGTGAAGTGCTGTTATGACCGCGGCAGTGAATTGGTTAATTGAAGGCTCCAGTGAAGTGCTGTTGTGACCACGGCAGTGAATTGGTTAATTGAAGGCTCCAGTGAAGTGCTGTTATGACCACGGCAGTGAATTGGTTAATTGAAGGCTACAGTGAAGTGCTGTTATGACCGCGGCAGTGAATTGGTTAATTGAAGGCTCCAGTGATGTGCTGTTATGACCGCGGCAGTGAATTGGTTAATTGAAGGCTCCAGTGAAGTGCTGTTATGACCGCGGCAGTGAATTGGTTAATTGAAGGCTCCAGTGATGTGCTGTTATGACCGCGGCAGTGAATTGGTTAATTGAAGGCTCCAGTGAAGTGCTGTTATGACCACGGCAGTGAATTGGTTAATTGAAGGCTCCAGTGAAGTGCTGTTATGACCGCGGCAGTGAATTGGTTAATTGAAGGCTCCAGTGAAGTGCTGTTGTGACCACGGCAGTGAATTGGTTAATTGAAGGCTCCAGTGAAGTGCTGTTGTGACCGCGGCAGTGAATTGGTTAATTGAAGGCTCCAGTGAAGTGCTGTTGTGACCACGGCAGTGAATTGGTTAATTGAAGGCTCCAGTGAAGTGCTGTTGTGACCGCGGCAGTGAATTGGTTAATTGAAGGCTCCAGTGAAGTGCTGTTGTGACCACGGCAGTGAATTGGTTAATTGAAGGCTCCAGTGAAGTGCTGTTGTGACCGCGGCAGTGAATTGGTTAATTGAAGGCTCCAGTGAAGTGCTGTTGTGACCGCGGCAGTGAATTGGTTAATAGAAGGCTCCAGTGAAGTGCTGTTGTGACCACGGCAGTGAATTGTGGGGTTTAATGAATGCGAGGGATTTTGTGACTAGGTAACCTGTTACGGGGTTTCTGTTCCCAGTTTAATGTGTCCCAGTTTTGAATCTACCTTTTACATCACTCTGATGTAACTAAAATTTTCAGTCCTTATGTAAGAGTTCCTGACTACTTTTCAAATACAGGTTACATTTTTGACATCGTGATGTCTGGTAGTTAGGTACCGACGTTTCAGAGACATACACTGCCTCCGACATCATTGTCTCTTGCTTCGAACACGAAGACAATTTGATTCGCCGTTGCTTTGGCAACAATGTATCAACCGACGCGGCATGATCTTAATTGTCATCGGTGTGGGAAGTCGACTGATATATTGTAATTATTATTCGCCGTGACCTTAGGCAACTTCTCCTGCACTGCTGCGGAGGGTGTTGTGTGCTTGCAGGCGGTTCCGTCCAACTGTGTTTGTTAGGTCACTGTCCAGTCTGCATCAGATAGCCTTACACTGTCATGTCGTGTCTGTGTGTGTCTGTGTCTGTGTGTCTGTGTCTGTGTCTGTGTGTCTGTGTCTGTGTGTCTGTGTGTGTGTGTCTGTGTGTCTTACCTAATAGCTTTTGAACTATATAACATATTATGACAAACGTTTTTATAAAGACGAGTTTTATGCTAGCAGAGCCGAGGCGTAAAGCTGGCTGCCCACCTCCATCTAGTGCCGAGGTTAAGAATGAGTGGAGTTTTACTTCTATTACCTCACAAGAGTTTGTGGCCTGCACAAGAATAATTCTGCCGTTACGTTGGTAAAGGTAAAGGTAAAGCTGGACAGGCCCTTAGGGTTCCAGGAGGTTGAGGCTCCCAGATTTCTAGACAATCGGCACATGAAGGTGGTAAGGTTGTCAGCCTTACGCACCGGCCGCCTTTACCCCAAGAAAATATTTCTGGTACTCATTTATAATAGAGGCTGAGTCGACCCCAGGGCCATAGTGCAACCGGAAGGATTATGTCAATGAAATGCCGTTACGTTGGTAGTATTTATAAGTATGAAAAGATGACAGCAATACGGCAGTGGAACTGAGTGGGTATCGCTTTTGCACGCAGCATTGTAGCCAGTTGAACCCTGTTCACATTTGTTTAATTAATGTCCGCGTTACTGTCATTCTGCAGTGTAAGAGCCTCGTGAGTTGACTCGCGGAGGACAGCACTTTGCGAAAGGTCGCCATGTTGTGCAATTAAAACTTGTAATTCGTAAAGCGAAACTTTGTTAACTCTTGTTGAGTTCTGTCTTGGTTATGACATCCCGCAGTCTAGCAATAGTGCCAACATACTGCTGCCGTCTTCAGTGCACCGATCGAGTTGCCTCAGTTGGTAACACTTCTGACTTGTGTTTGGAAGGTGCCCGTTTCGAATGTCGGCAGGGACACCAAATACTCTGGCCGGCTTTACTGGTTCTCTTCAGTCATCACAGGATTAATAACTGCATGCAGAATAGCCCTTGCGAAGCAAATACTTTGTCAGCTAGTCAAGAAATTACCCGCATTTTATGGAAGCCGAATGTTCATTACTGTATTCACAAAAGCCCGCCACTTCTCCTCATCCTTACCGAGATCAATCCAGTCCACTCCCTTTTATTTCTTTAAGATCCATTTTAATATTATCTTCCCACCTACTCCTAGGTCTTCCAAGTGGTCTCTTTCCCTCAAGTTTTCCCACCAAACCCTTTATGCACCTCTTCTGTTTCCTTTACATTGCAAATCCCCAGCCTATTATTCTTTTTGATGTGATCATCTCAATAATATGTGATCATCTCAATAATATGTGATCAGCTCAATAATATGTGATCAGCTCAATAATATGTGATCATCTCAATAAATGTGATCATCTCAATAATATGTGATCATCTCAATAATATGTGATCAGCTCAATAATATGTGATCATCTCAATAATATGTGATTAAGAGTGCACATCCTGAAGTTCCTCTTTATGCAGTCTCTCCATTCCCCTGTTGCCACGTCCGTCTTAGGCCCAAACACCTTCCTCAGCATTCTCAAGTGCTTCCCAGACAGCAAGTACAACAAGCCTCAGTCACTTCCTTCCACATGCTTCCCACTTCATTATTCACTAAGTAAAGGTAAAGGTAAAGGTAAAGGTCTCCCTACAACAGGCCTCGAAGGCCCAGAGGGGGAGTAGAGGTATAGATCTACTCTTTTTTTTACCTCGGCGCTAGATGGAGGTGGGTGGTCAACGCCACGCCCCGGCCGCTTTACCCCCGGGAATGACCCGGTACCCACTAAGTACCATATAATTCTAAATTTTATATTCTGACCTACTAGCAGAGTTGTTAATTTTTTAAAGAATAAAATGTGTCTACTTTAAATGTCACGATTTATTTCCCACCTCATAAAAATCACACAGTGTTTTTATTACAAAGGCCAGTCGGTGATTGTTGTATAGGGAAGTAATCACCGTTTTTATGTGATCCGTACATAACACATAAATACACTCTGTGGGTACAACGTAGAGGTTTTTGGTGTTAAATGTTGGCAGCACGTATACTAAATGTTGGCAGCACGTATACTAGCCGCTAGGGTTTAGAGGTTTAAGCCAAAATTTGACGACGATCCATTTCAAGCAGGACCCTCGGTCACTTATTGTTTTACTGCGGGTTTGGGATCGCACGTGACTGATACGTGACCTTAGCGGCAAGAATATGTACAAACAGACGTTCCTTGCCAATGTCCCATCAGTGGATTATCAGCACCCATAACACGCGCCCCGCGTCTATAATTGTGCTACAGGGTGTTACAAATAAACATAACGCCAGGCTCATACAATGCTCTTATACGAAGTGTTGCCAACTTTAGTATTTCAAACATGTCGTCTTTAGTTATTGTATATCGCTTTCACCGTGCATTTTTCACACTATTCAGTTTTACCAACAAAATACACACACAAAAAACTACTTTTTTGTAGTTTTATTAGTATTGATGTATACCCCTACACGTGTTTCAATCCTTGGATCATCTTCAGGGGGCTAATAAGCTACTTCACTTCAACTTGCGTGTTAGAAGGGTTCAAAGAGCACCCTTGTCTCAGTAATAAATTTTAAAAACATTTGAGTTTGTAAAATTTTGTAAAACTGAAAAAAACTTATAATTTATCTTATAAGTTAAAGTCACACTTTAAAATATTTAAAATGTTTAAATTAGCAGTGTTGGTCACTTGTGCACGGAATCGTGGTATTGGTTTTGTTGTTAATTGTAGGCTGTAATATAAATAAAATTATATGTCGTCTTTTGTTTCTGCCCATACATTATTAGGGTGATGAAATGAGGGCCAGTGACATGGGCTGGACGTCTGCGGGTGGGACAGTATAGAAATGTGCGTGCATGTGTTTTGTGTGGAAAAGAAGGAGGAAAGATAACACAGGGCCAAGGCGTAGGTAGGCGGGAACACAGTTGTGTTTGACTATTTAGTACTACGTTACGTTACGTTACGTTAAGATATATACAGCGTGTTTCATAAGTCCATCCGGGATTTAGAGGCTTGGCCGTGCAGTAGCAAACCCACACATAAGAGATAAAAGCATGCCAACGGATAGAGGAAATGTAAAAGTTTTTTCGTGACAGATGCGATGGCGTAGTTACCCGTTTCTCCGCTAGGAGGCAGTGGTGTGCAAACATGGCGTTTTCAGGTGAACAGAAAGCTTTTTGTGTCCTGCAATTTGCTAAAACCCAGTCAATTGTAACAGTGCAACGTGATTTTCGAACCAAGTATCGTACAGAACTACCAACTGACAAAACAGTAAGAGACTGGTATAGAAAATTCGAAGAAACTGGCTGTTTGTGTGTTGGAACGTGTGTGGCAGGAGCTAGATTACAGGATTGACGTCTGTCGAGTCACCAAAGGGGGACATATTGAACATTTGTAAGGTAGGTTCAAAACCTGGATATGTACTCTTTTCACTGACATGCTCTCATCCCCCGTGTATGATTTGGCTCCTGAGCAATAGACCTCCGAAATCCCGGAGGGATTTATGAAACACCCTGTATATTTAGTATTATTTTGAATATATTTCTGAAGACACGACTGGATGAAGTGTGTTAAATTAGTGTCAGTTTGAGTTTGAAGACGTGCAGGGCTGGCAACAGAATATGTTGCTGGTAAGGCTGATTTAATGTTCGGAGACATTCATATTTCTGTCACCAGAGTGCATGATATTTGTTTCCAGATGATCGCTTTTCTTCAGCCAAATTCCTAGGTCTCTGTTGTCCATGACAACGCCCCGATCAACCGAGGACATTACAAGGGGAGGCGAGTTCTTGAAGTGTACTTAGCGCAGTTTATTGTTGTAGTGACAAGAACTTTAGGGCAGGACGTCGTGTTTCGACTTCGCTACATCGCATGTCAGTACATGTGCACTGAACCAGGGTAAAGCAACAAAATGAGTCATAGGCTGAGGATATTGCAATAGGGTCATGGCGTTTGTCAGTCACACAAAAATCGAGTTACTCTATTGGTCATGTACTTCAGCTTGTAATGCTCTGTAAAGTGACTTGAGTCGATTGAGGCACTGCGCAACAAGCCGGACGGTCGCGGGTTCGATTCCCGATTGGGTCATTGGAATTTTTCGTTGACTTAATCCTTCCGGCCGCACTATGGCCCTGGGCTGGACTTAGCCTCTAACAGAAATGAGTACGAGGGGTATGTCCTTGGGGGGGGTAAAGGCGGCCGGTGCTTAGAGCTGACAACATTGCCACCTTAATGTGCCGATTGTCTAAAAATTCTGGGTCCCTCAACCTCCTGTAGCCCAAAGGGCCTGTCCAGGTCTGTATAAGGATTGCTTTACCTTTACCTTTACCTTTACCACACACATTAAAATATTCCCAAGTTATTTGCGACATAAACATTGTGGATGCTTTGACGAAGTGCAAACCAGTGGCGTAGCTAGGTTTTTCTGACACCCGGAGCGAGCAATAACGATGGCCGCCACTGACAGAAATTACGAACTTTAAAAAAAATCGCAATTTTTTATTGAATTTCCGTTTATTTGTCTCAATAATTTAAAATTTGTTGAGCACAGAAAATCAATTTTTTTCATTTAAAATATTCATTTTTCCGCTCATTTTATCGCCCCTTGAACTGTGCTTCCTGGGGGCGGCTGCACCACTCGCCTCACCCTAGATACGCCACTGCTATAAACTTTATTACATATATATATTTCTTTTCATATTTTAACGGCGTCACTTTTCGCTCCGCGTCTAAACGTTCTGAACTGTGGCGACTGACGGCGTGACAGTACTGTCTTTCAAGAATGTGAACTTATGTGGCTGTTCTATATGCACTTGAAATGACTGAGGAATACCCAGGAATATTTACACTCATTTACCTGTAGAATGAGAATCAGACGCATTGACATCTTGCTTTGTCAACGGCTTCATTGCAATAACGACAGAACAATAAATACAAATATTCCAGACGCTGTACATGTGTCATACCAAAGCCATGGACCGATCCCTCCACGTCTCCTTTCACCTCCTACACCTCCACCTTTTCCTGCCCAGTCTTTTAGCCATTCTGTTTACACGAATGTTCGTAGTGAAAACCACGTTCGTCATTAGCGACACGCGCTTTGGGCTGGATAACATAGACCAAAGGGGAGTTGAGGGGAGTAAAACAGTAAGCAGATGCAGTCCGGAGCACTGTCATCCGTGGGACTTCTTTATGTGACCTCAGATTAGTGCCTCACCTAATTGATAGTACTCTTAACGCGATATAAAACAATGTTTTGTTTGTCAGGATGATGTTAAAATGAATCTTAGAGAAAGAGTTGTGAAGAAGTGGATTGGATTCAACTGGCCACGGAAAAGGCCCCGTGGTGGACTTCCGTGGTATATCTTTGTGTTTCGCTAAGACGGATATCTGTTGATCAGATGTATGACCATCAGCGTCTGAAGAACATTATCGTGTAATGCAGTTGCGGTCTGCTTTGACAGTAGAGCAGATAGTGTGCAGTGCGTCGTTGTGGGCGGGCCGCAGGATATTGCATTCCTTTGTAGAAGAGTTACCTTACGTCAGCGGAAATGATGAATCAGGTTATCAGCGGGCACAGGGTGCAAAAAAACATAACGGAAATGTGTCAGACTGACGGGTCATGACGCCGTGCAGACCGATAGAAATTTATCAGAGTTTCAGAGGATTCTACTGCCTCCATCTTCAGGGTAGAAGAGTCTCCTACACAGAACACGGCATTCTTCATCACGGAAGTGAATTTTTCAGGTGGTTTTGTGTGTAAAAAAGGATTTACATTTTTCCAAACCGAGCTTAAGGATGCAAATGTATAAGTGACACACACGAATGGATTACAGTTGACCCTTAACAATTTGAAGAATCATATTTATATGGATTACACTTAAACATTCTGCTGTTATGTAGGCCAGTCACGTGATATGCGTTATGTTCATGTCGACTCATTTAGTGCAGATAGATTCCGTACAGCGTTGTCGTTTTTCAACACAGTCCCAGATCCACCACACACAGTACAAGCTTCTAACCCAGCGGTTCCCAAACTTTTTTGGTCCACCGCCCCCTTCGTTCCATAAACACTCCCACAGCGCCCCCCTGTCTCTTTTAAAAAAACATAAATGCGCTTTTGTTTCCACTTTTATTTTATATTTAAAAAATTGTTTAAATAAAATTATAAAAGTTAAACTTAATGTTTTATGTGTTAATTAATACATTAAAATTTATTATATTTTTATGATTAACAATAATTCATCTAGCAATAGTTTATTTAAAAAATATGTGCTTGAATAAGATTCATAAATTAAAATACTAAGAAAATTAGTTCGTTTTTTATTTTTAACACTAAAATTACTTTATTTCAATTTTATTATAAAAATAAATGCACTACTTGTCTACTAGCGCCCCCCTGTGATAATAACAGCGCTCCCTTCCGCCTCTCGTACCTATTAGCGCCCACCTCGGTAATACCACCGCCCCCCAGGGGGCGATACCGCCCACTTTGGGAACCGCTGTTCTAACCCATGTTGATGACTTGCTGTGCCTACAGCTGCACACAGTACTGCTGTGCCAACAGCTGCACACAGTACTGTTGTGCCTACAGCTGCACACAGTACTGCTGTGCCTACAGCTGCACACAGTACTGCTGTGCCTACAGCTGCACACAGTACTGTTGTGCCTACAGCTGCACACAGTACTGCTGTGCCTACAGCTGCACACAGTACTGCTGTGCCTACAGCTGCACACAGTACTGTTGTGCCTACAGCTGCACACAGTACTGCTGTGCCTACAGCTGCACACAGTACTGCTGTGCCAACAGCTGCACACAGTACTGCTGTGCCAACAGCTGCACACAGTACTGCTGTGTCTACAGCTGCACACAGTACTGCTGTGTCTACAGCTGCACACAGTACTGCTGTGCCTACAGCTGCACACAGTTCGGTCTCGATTTTTTTCGCACTTTTGATATTTTATACGACTCACCGTCGTATTTCACTTCTTGTTTCCTGGGGTTAGTGCCGAGGTTAAGAAAGTATGGAGCTAAACCTCCACTCCCCCTTGCACGTTACCTGTTACAGTTGCGCACGCTTTAGGAAGACTTTGAGTTCCGCGAAACACATGTTAGGAAAGGCTGCTGTAAGCGAAAGGTAATGAAATTGAATTTTGTGCAAGTGCATTGCACAGTAGGCGAGTTTTATTGCACGTACGAGTTTCAAAGGAGCTTAAGGAGCCAGTCATTAGATGTGAAATGCATGTGGGCGATCCGTTAACCTAACGATGTGCAACCAAAATCTCCAGTTCCCACGGCTCACACAAAATTGCAACTCAAGGCAATCGAGGCCTGTCTGTGTCTTCAAATCAATACAATTCAGGCCTGTCTGTGTCTTCAAATCAATACAATTCAGGCCTGTTTGTGTCTTCAAATCAGTACAATTCAGCCCTTTTTTTAAATATTTATTTCAAAGACCATATTGGCAGTATTTACAGTATACAAAGAAAGTCACAAAATTGTTTATATAACCAATTTAGCTAACTATGAGTGCGTGAGACAAAAGTTAATATAAAGGACTTTAGTGGAAAAAGACTACAAAGCACTTTGCCTTTGGTGAGCTGGTTACAGCAGGCTATGTTGCTGTCGTTTGTGTTTGTAACTCAGTCCTATCTGTATCTTCAAATCAATACAACTCAGTCCTATCTGTATCTTCA
This sequence comes from Reticulitermes speratus, assembly GCA_021186555.1. Lineage (NCBI taxonomy): Eukaryota > Metazoa > Arthropoda > Insecta > Blattodea > Rhinotermitidae > Reticulitermes > Reticulitermes speratus. Next base: position 1,386,122 of record JAJKFL010000427.1, read on the forward strand.
AATCTATACAACTCAGGCCTGTTTGTATCTTCAAATCTATACAACTCAGGCCTGTCTGTGTCTTCAAATCAGTACAATTCAGCCCTTTTTTTAAATATTTATTTCAAAGACCATATTGGCAGTATTTACAGTATACAAAGAAAGTCACAAAATTGTTCATATAACCAATTTAGCTAACTGTAAGTGCGTGAGACAAAAGTTAATATAAAGAACTTTAGTGGAAAAAGACTATAAAGCACTTTGCGTTAGGTGAGCTGGTTACAGCAAGCTATGTTGCTGTCGTTTGTGTTTGTAACTCAGTCCTATCTGTATCTTCAAATCAATACAACTCAGTCCTATCTGTATCTTCAAATCTATACAACTCAGGCCTGTTTGTATCTTCAAATCTATACAACTCAGGCCTGTATGTCTTCAAATATATACAACTCAGGCCTGTATGTCTTCAAATCAATACAACTCAGGCCTGTATGTATCTTCAAATCAGTAGAACGGAGACCTGTATGTCTTCAAATCAATACAACTCAGGCCTGTATGTATCTTCAAATCAGTAGAACGGAGGCCTGTACGTAACTTCAAAACAATACACCTCAGGCCTGTATGTCTTCAAATCAATACAACTCAGGCCTGTATGTATCTTCAAATCAGTAGAACGGAGGCCTGTACGTAACTTCAAAACAATACACCTCAGGCCTGTATGTCTTCAAATCAATACAACTCAGGCCTGTATGTATCTTCAAATCAGTAGAACGGAGGCCTGTATCTATCTTCAAATCAATACAACTCAGGCCTGTATGTCTTCAAATCAATACAACTCAGGCCTGTATGTATCTTCAAATCTATACAACTCAGGCCTGTATGTCTTCAAATCAATACAACTCAGGACAGACAGCCTTACAAAGACAACTCCGTCGTCTTCGTCTTCGCAGAGGCAGCACCCAGGAGTGAAGTGAAGACTGTCTTTGTCGACAGACTTAGGCAGGAAGTCTGGTCATGAGCCCCAGCACTAGGCTCCGCAACACAGACGGAGAGACCGTCAGTGCAAAATGAGTTACGACAGCCTCACTGACACTGATGGTGCAAATAGCGTACCAGTCACGGAAAGCGTCTAATAAACCTGCAGAACGTTTTATGACGGGCTGTGGACGCAGCTGCAAGAAACGTATCAGTGTGAAGTCAGCTCAAACGCAATCGACTGCGATAAATTGAGGCCGGCTGTGTCATCGGGCTAATAGTTACCGAGGTTTCGAAAGGTATTAATGCCCTCATCTTCAGGGTCTAATTCGACTGAACACACCAGAAATACATTTTTTTGGGACTTCCAGGTCTGTTCGGCGTAAGTCTTAACAGATTCAGCACAACGAAATTCTGAGGTGTGTAGTTGCACCTGAGAGGGAAGAAGTGACACTTCAAGGTTTTCACTCTTCAACAAACATCATTAGGGTCACCAAATGAAGGACAATGAGAAGGGCGGGACATGCAGCACGCATCGACAAGGCACATGTGTACTAAGCGTGATTTCAGGCTTCCGCAGCGATGTAGATGACATGTGCGCTCTTCTGGGATATTACGTAGAGTTGAGTGGTAATCCTGTAACGACGTTTCGGGAAAACCTATTGGTCCCATCTTCAAGGGTCAAGAAGTCCAAGAAGAAGCCTTTCTTTATGGACTTGGACTGAGACACTAACAGTAACTGTCTCCATGAATCAGAGTCCTGCTTCGGAAGTTAAGAAAATTTACTGTAATATTATTCTCCCATCTACGCCTATGTCTTCCAAGTGGTCTCTTTGCTTCAGATTCCCCAAGCAAGTCCCTTATGAATTTATCTTCTGTCTTCATTTTCCTTGATTTGATCACCGTAGTAATATCCGGTGAACAGTATAAATTGTGAGGCTCCACATCACGCAGTTTTCTCCAGCACCCTGTTACTTTCTCCCTCTTCATCCCACATATATTTCATCAGCACCCTGTTACTTTCTCCCTCTTCATCCCACATATATTTCATCAGCACCCTGTTACTTTCTCCCTCTTCATCCCACATTAATTTCATCAGCACCCTGTTACTTTCTCCCTCTTCATCCCACATTAATTTCATCAGCACCCTGTTACTTTCTCCCTCTTCATCCCACATTAATTTCATCAGCACCCTGTTACTTTCTCCCTCTTCATCCCACATTAATTTCATCAGCACCCTGTTACTTTCTCCCTCTTCATCCCACATTAATTTCATCAGCACCCTGTTACTTTCTCCCTCTTCATCCCACATTTAATTTCATCAGCACCCTGTTACTTTCTCCCTCTTCATCCCACATTAATTTCATCAGCACCCTGTTACTTTCTCCCTCTTCATCCCACATTATTTCATCAGCACCCTGTTACTTTCTCCCTCTTCATCCCACATTATTTCATCAGCACCCTGTTACTTTCTCCCTCTTCATCCCACATTAATTTCATCAGCACCCTATTACTTTCTCCCTCTTCATCCCACATTAATTTCATCAGCACCCTGTTACTTTCTCCCTCTTCATCCCACATTAATTTCATCAGCACCCTGTTACTTTCTCCCTCTTCATCCCACAATTAAATTTCATCAGCACCTGTTACTTTCTCCCTCTTCATCCCACATATATTTCATCAGCACCTGTTACTTTCTCCCTCTTCATCCCACATTAATTTCATCAGCACCCTGTTACTTTCTCCCTCTTCATCCCACATACATTTCATCAGCACCCTGTTACTTTCTCCTCTCTTCATCCCACATAATTTCATCAGCACCCTGTTACTTTCTCCCTCTTCATCCCACATACATTTCATCAGCACCCTGTTACTTTCTCCCTCTTCATCCCACATACATTTCATCAGCACCCTGTTACTTGCTCCCTCTTCATCCCACATACATTTCATCAGCACCCTGTTACTTGCTCCCTCTTCATCCCACATACATTTCATCAGCACCCTGTTACTTGCTCCCTCTTCATCCCACATACATTTCATCAGCACCCTGTTACTTGCTCCCTCTTCATCCCACATACATTTCATCAGCACCCTGTTACTTGCTCCCTCTTCATCCCACATACATTTCATCAGCACCCTGTTACTTGCTCCCTCTTCATCCCACATACATTTCATCAGCACCCTGTTACTTGCTCCCTTTCATCCCACATACATTTCATCAGCACCCTGTTACTTGCTCCCTCTTCATCCCACATATAATTTCATCAGCACCCTGTTACTTTCTCCCTCTTCATCCCACATTAATTTCATCAGCACCCTGTTACTTTCTCCCTCTTCATCCCACATACATTTCATCAGCACCCTGTTACTTTCTCCCTCTTCATCCCACATACATTTCATCAGCACCCTGTTACTTTCTCCCTCTTCATCCCACATTAATTTCATCAGCACCCTGTTACTTTCTCCCTCTTCATCCCACATACATTTCATCAGCACCCTGTTACTTTCTCCCTCTCATCCCACATACATTTCATCAGTACCCTGTTACTTTCTCCCTCTTCATCCCACATACATTTCATCAGCACCCTGTTACTTTCTCCCTCTTCATCCCACATACATTTCATCAGCACACCTGTTACTTTCTCCCTCTTCATCCCACATTAATTTCATCAGCACCCTGTTACTTTCTCCCTCTTCATCCCACATACATTTCATCAGCACCCTGTTACTTTCTCCCTCTTCATCCCACATACATTTCATCAGCACCCTGTTACTTTCTCCCTCTTCATCCCACATTAATTTCATCAGCACCCTGTTACTTCTCCCTCTTCATCCCACATACATTTCATCAGCACCCTGTTACTTCTCCCTCTTCATCCCACATAATTTCATCAGCACCCTGTTACTTCTCCCTCTTCATCCACATTAATTTCATCAGCACCCTGTTACTTCTCCCTCTTCATCCACATTATTTCATCAGCACCCTGTTACTTTCCCTCTTCATCCCACATACATTTCATCAGCACCCTGTTACTTCTCCCTCTTCATCCCACATACATTTCATCAGCACCCTGTTACTTCTCCCTCTTCATCCCACATAATTTCATCAGCACCCTGTTACTTTCTCCCTCTTCATCCCACATTAATTTCATCAGCACCCTGTTACTTTCTCCCTCTTCATCCCACATTATTTCATCAGCACCCTGTTACTTTCTCCCTCTTCATCCCACATACATTTCATCAGCACCCTGTTACTTTCTCCCTCTTCATCCCACATACATTTCATCAGCACCCTGTTACTTCTCCCTCTTCATCCCACATAATTTCATCAGCACCCTGTTACTTTCTCCCTCTTCATCCCACATTAATTTCATCAGCACCCTGTTACTTTCTCCCTCTTCATCCCACATTAATTTCATCAGCACCCTGTTACTTTCTCCCTCTTCATCCCACATCTAATTTCATCAGCACCCTGTTACTTTCTCCCTCTTCATCCCACATTAATTTCATCAGCACCCTGTTACTTTCTCCCTCTTCATCCCACATACATTTCATCAGCACCCTGTTACTTTCTCCCTCTTCATCCCACATTAATTTCATCAGCACCCTGTTACTTTCTCCCTCTTCATCCCACATTAATTTCATCAGCACCCTGTTACTTTCTCCCTCTTCATCCCACATTAATTTCATCAGCACCCTGTTACTTTCTCCCTCTTCATCCCACATTAATTTCATCAGCACCCTGTTACTTTCTCCCTCTTCATCCCACATTAATTTCATCAGCACCCTGTTACGTTCTCCCTCTTCATCCCACATACATTTCATCAGCACCCTGTTACGTTCTCCCTCTTCATCCCACATACATTTCATCAGCACCCTGTTACGTTCTCCCTCTTCATCCCACATTAATTTCATCAGCACCCTGTTACTTTCTCCCTCTTCATCCCACATACATTTCATCAGCACCCTGTTACTTCTCCCTCTTCATCCCACATTACATTTCATCAGCACCCTGTTACTTCTCCCTCTTCATCCCACATTAATTTCATCAGCACCCTGTTACTTTCTCCCTCTTCATCCCACATTACATTTCATCAGCACCCTGTTACTTCTCCCTCTTCATCCCACATAATTTCATCAGCACCCTGTTACTTCTCCCTCTTCATCCCACATTAATTTCATCAGCACCCTGTTACTTTCTCCCTCTTCATCCCACATTAATTTCATCAGCACCCTGTTACTTTCTCCCTCTTCATCCCACATTAATTTCATCAGCACCCTGTTACTTTCTCCCTCTTCATCCCACATTAATTTCATCAGCACCCTGTTACTTTCTCCCTCTTCATCCCACATTAATTTCATCAGCACCCTGTTACGTTCTCCCTCTTCATCCCACATCATTTCATCAGCACCCTGTTACGTTCTCCCTCTTCATCCCACATACATTTCATCAGCACCCTGTTACGTTCTCCCTCTTCATCCCACATTAATTTTCATCAGCACCCTGTTACGTTCTCCCTCTTCATCCCACATACATTTCATCAGCACCCTGTTACGTTCTCCCTCTTCATCCCACATACATTTCATCAGCACCCTGTTACGTTCTCCCTCTTCATCCCACATTAATTTCATCAGCACCCTGTTACTTTCTCCCTCTTCATCCCACATACATTTCATCAGCACCCTGTTACGTTCTCCCTCTTCATCCCACATAATTTCATCAGCACCCTGTTACTTTCTCCCTCTTCATCCCACATTAATTTCATCAGCACCCTGTTACTTTCTCCCTCTTCATCCCACATACATTTCATCAGCACCCTGTTACTTTCTCCCTCTTCATCCCACATTAATTTCATCAGCACCCTGTTACATTTCTCCCTCTTCATCCCACATTAATTTCATCAGCACCCTGTTACTTTCTCCCTCTTCATCCCACATTAATTTCATCAGCACCCTGTTACTTTCTCCCTCTTCATCCCACATTAATTTCATCAGCACCCTGTTACGTTCTCCCTCTTCATCCCACATTAATTTCATCAGCACCCTGTTACTTTCTCCCTCTTCATCCCACATTAATTTCATCAGCACCCTGTTACTTTCTCCCTCTTCATCCCACATTAATTTCATCAGCACCCTGTTACTTTCTCCCTCTTCATCCCACATTAATTTCATCAGCACCCTGTTACTTTCTCCCTCTTCATCCCACATTAATTTCATCAGCACCCTGTTACGTTCTCCCTCTTCATCCCACATACATTTCATCAGCACCCTGTTACGTTCTCCCTCTTCATCCCACATACATTTCATCAGCACCCTGTTACGTTCTCCCTCTTCATCCCACATTAATTTTATCAGCACCCTGTTACTTTCTCCCTCTTCATCCCACATACATTTCATCAGCACCCTGTTACGTTCTCCCTCTTCATCCCACATACATTTCATCAGCACCCTGTTACTTGCTCCCTCTTCATCCCACATTAATTTCATCAGCACCCTGTTACTTTCTCCCTCTTCATCCCACATACATTTCATCAGCACCCTGTTACTTTCTCCCTCTTCATCCCACATACATTTCATCAGCACCCTGTTACTTGCTCCCTCTTCATCCCACATTAATTTCATCAGCACCCTGTTACTTTCTCCCTCTTCATCCCACATACATTTCATCAGCACCCTGTTACTTTCTCCCTCTTCATCCCACATTAATTTCATCAGCACCCTGTTACTTTCTCCCTCTTCATCCCACATTAATTTCATCAGCACCCTGTTACTTTCTCCCTCTTCATCCCACATTAATTTCATCAGCACCCTGTTACTTTCTCCCTCTTCATCCCACATTAATTTCATCAGCACCCTGTTACTTGCTCCCTCTTCATCCCACATACATTTCATCAGCACCCTGTTACTTTCTCCCTCTTCATCCCACATACATTTCATCAGCACCCTGTTACTTTCTCCCTCTTCATCCACATACATTTCATCAGCACCTGTTACTTCTCCCTCTTCATCCCACATACATTCATCAGCACCCTGTTACTTTCTCCCTCTTCATCCCACATACATTTCATCAGCACCCTGTTACTTTCTCCCTCTTCATCCCACATACACTTCATCAGCACCCTGTTACTTGCTCCCTCTTCATCCCACATACATTTCATCAGCACCCTGTTACTTTCTCCCTCTTCATCCCACATACATTTCATCAGCACCCTGTTACTTGCTCCCTCTTCATCCCACATACATTTCATCAGCACCCTGTTACTTGCTCCCTCTTCATCCCACATACATTTCATCAGCACCCTGTTACTTGCTCCCTCTTCATCCCACATACATTTCATCAGCACCCTGTTACTTGCTCCCTCTTCATCCCACATACATTTCATCAGCACCCTGTTACTTGCTCCCTCTTCATCCCACATACATTTCATCAGCACCCTGTTACTTGCTCCCTCTTCATCCCACATACATTTCATCAGCACCCTGTTCTCGAACATCCTCAGCCTATGTTCTGCCTTTGAATGACGTCGTTTATCGGAACAGACAAGCAGTACGTCCACATGAGCGTGCCACTCGTTGACCCACTGTACCTCATCAGAAGCACAAAGACGAGGCACATATCGCATTGTTTTTAGATATGGGACTTAATTTACAGCTGGAAACGTGAAGCCATCTGCAGGCATGACACAGAACTACAAACAGTAATCAGACCTGATACTGGACTCCGTCAGTTTGCAATTAAATTAGTCTTTATCTGTTCAGATATTTGCTGCAGTCGGAATTTCGAGTGAGTTGCAGTCTGCCTATTGCAGGACAAGTGCTGTCAGTGGCGAGGACTTGGCCCAGGTCACGTTACTGCTCGTGAAGCTGTTGGTGGCTGGCACCGGAATGCGTTTAAAGAACAGACATGGCCGAAATGGCATGATTTGGTGTCTCTCCCACGCGTTGACCTCTTTGCTGTTCTCGTGTATTTTTTGTATGTTAACATTCCGTGTGACTTCATGTCGGTTACACAGATGTATGTGGGCCGCGATAGCTCAGTCGGTATAGCGACTCGCTACGGGCTGGACGGTCCTGGGATCGAATCCCGGGGGGGGGGAGATTTTTCGCAGTCGTCCAGACCGGCCCTGGGGCCCACCCAGCCTCCTGCACAATGGTTACCGGGTCTCTTTCCCGGGGGTAAAGCGACCGGGGCGTGGAGTTGACCACCGACACACATCTAGAGCCACGGTTAAAGAAAGAATAGGGCTATACCTCTACTCCCCCTCTGGACCTTAGTGGCCTGTTCTAGGGTGACCTTTACCTTTACCGTTACACAAATGTATAAAATATCTAATTAAGCCTTTTATAACAAGTGTCACTGTACGGCGTACGTAGAACCATCCTAGGGTGGTCGTGTAATGATTACATGACTTGTGTAATGATTACATGACTTGTGTAATGATTACATGACTTGTGTAATGATTACATGACTTGACTTTCGTATTAACAATATTGCCGATCCCAGTGGCCGCGCGGTCTAAGGCGTCGGTCTACCGCTCGCTTACTGGGATTGCGGGTTCGAATCCCGCCGACGGCATGGATGTCTGTCTGTTGTGAGTTTTGTGTGTTGTCAGGTAGAGGTCTCTGCGACGGGCTGATCACTCGTCCAGAGGAGTCCTACCGAGTGTGGTGTGTCTGAGTGAGATCGCGAAGCCTCGAACAATGAGGCGGCCTAGGCCCCCAAGGGGGCTGTCGAGCAATTGGAAAATAAATAGCAATATTAATAATATATTACACTAACAGAAATCAACACAAAATCCCTCCAAATACATCTAAGTTCCATTTATAATACAGAACTACATGTTTCGACTTATTTTAGGTTATTCTCTGGTTCACAATTTTTGTTTTCGAAACATATTGAGGAACGAATAAACGTCCTTCCTCAATATGTTTTAAACACAAATTTTGAACTTGAGGATGACCTAAAATTGTCGAAACATGTAGTTCTGTGTAATAAACGGAACATAATTGTGTTTATACAGATTTTGTCTTGATTTGTGTTTCAACAACACAACGGAATGACATCCTTTAAAATAAATATGACACTTGTGATGAAGGGCTTAAGTTCGTGGTTTGTACACTTACGTAATTTAATTTACGGCTTTAATTCATTCTTGTCTTGTGTCATATTGTGTGAAGTGTTTTATTGTTTGTGCAACATGTTTCGGCTAACGATTGACCTTAAGGCGGACATTTGTGAGGCGCTAATGTATCATTTCTAGAATTGTTATTACGGAAAACATTTGTACATACTTTCTGAAAATGTAATTTAAATGTCATTCATTCGTTGTCAAACGCTACAATAAAGTTAAGTGAATGTAATTTGGCTGTGCCTTGCCTGTGATATGCTTTTGTAGTACAGACAAACTTTGATACATACATAAATATTAGAACCCTGAATAAAAATATATTATGTTATTAATTTCTAAACACATTACCCACCATTTTAGTCAGAAAACCTCCAGTGAAGACAACTTGGGTGGTTAATATATCGTGTCCCTTTTATCTTGTCCCTACGCACTGCAGCTGTCATGGGATGTGTCGGTGGATGCAAGGTTTCTATGCGATAAAGCTTCCATGCTCGGGGGAAAAGATAAAAGGAACACTGTGTACTAAAATATATCTTACAATACTGCCTAGTGTCTGGGGAAGATGTGTTCCGTGGCTTCAAGCAGCTGAGTGCTATCAAATCCAGAAGGCAAAGCGGGCATGTTATCACGCATTTTACCAGTTCCCTACTTTCAAGAGTACGAACCTCACAGATGGCGCTTAGTTTCGTGATGTGTTTTTTGTCCGATTTTTTTCACATCGCTGGCTGCCAGTTGTCCGGAAAGAGAAGCGTTGTGAATGGTGGCGCCGGGAGGTCTCTTGCGCACGATTTAGCGTCAGGATGTGTCAGTCATTTGTTCGTGCCCGCCGTGTCAGTTTATTTTCGCCATTTAGGGGTGTCCACGACACCAGGGCCAGACACACGAGTTGTCATAAAAAGCGGAAAATTTTTCTTCTATTTGGCTTTCAAATTTAGGCGCAATGTGTCGCCTGTCTTTACTTTACCTTTTCTGTTATGTTGAGTAGATTAATAAAATATTTCGGATCAAAATCTGTGGTGGCCATTAAATTTGTATCCCTTGTATGTGTGTATTGCGAGGTAACCAACATCAGTACGTGTACGTATCGCAGAATTACATCCATAAAGTCCCCGTCATTTTGCATGACAACCTTCAGCGCGAGTCTCACAAACCTTACAGCCCTCCTACCTCAGTCACGTGATTGTAACTGCTACGTAAGCAGACCAATACTGGCACCTCCACCGATCTGACTGCTCAAACACACTGATCTACGCGCACACGACTTCGCGCACTCTCCCGACTAGTGACATCAGCCTAGACTCGCTAACATTACCTGCACCTGACGCTAGAGACTTTGTATGATTAATCTTGGTATACATTCAAATTATCTGTCAGATGTTAGACTCTTTTCCAAATCGCCGCTTTTTTTTGCATATATGTTATGTTTTGCCTCGCATGACACAATCATGATATCACAGCTTTCTATCCCAGTGTGCCTCTTTCCACGACAGTTTTAAACTCAAGTTTTATTTTCACGTCCCGCTGATGTACATTTCAAGTAAAACAGATGAATTACGCGGGACCGAATACAATAACAAGACAGCTTGGATGTTCTGTTGTGCTTTTGCATAGCCTTCGGATGCTGTGGTGTATCTGGTGCCACATCAGCTCACCTATCTCTTCTCACAGCAGTATTTTTGTAGTCATAGAATCACATTGTTGTTTTATCTGTTTAATTGTGGTTAGTGCCAGGCTCGTTCAAAGCACGCAAAGAGATCTGTCCTGGGACATTGCATTAAATGGATTTCTTTCTGGTACGTGGGCGTGTTTCAGAGACCAGCAAACAGGAACTTTGTAACTAAAGAATTACAAAACCTGAGGTAATCATTTTATTTTTCACTGTTGTGATTGTTCAGATTATGGTGTTCTGGACTGTGACACCTGTGTGGTCTGGTAGGTGCGTGAATACGAACGTTTCGGATGATATTACTGCCTTCATTTTCAGGGTTGCATTTTAGTAGGGCGAGGATGTGATCTGTTTACACGAAGAGTTTGCCAGGAAGGTGGCCAATCGGATTGACGGGTAGGAGAGGAGATAGAACGAGGTCCGAGCCAATGGGAACGATAAGATAGAGAGGAGACCAAGCAACAGTGTCTTCACTCTGCTCATTTCAACCTGAAAATCAAAACATTAAATCCCTTTCGCAGTTAAGCTCGTCTGTTGACTTAGTCTGTTCATTACTCCAACTTTGTTTCCAAACGAAATTTATCAGTAGGCTACGTATGTTATGATTTTCGAAAGGAATAACATTTTTCCGTCCAATATATTGTGTCAGTAGGCCTCGGCCAATGTGTTGTGTCTGTCAGTAGGCCTGGCCAAATGTATTGTGTCTGTCGGTAGGCCTGGCCAAATATATTGTGTCTCTCTGTAGACCTGACCCAATATATTAGTCTGTCAGTAGGCCTGGCCCAATATATTGTGTCTATCAGTAGGCCTGACCCAATATATTGTCTGTCTGTAGGCGTGCCCAATATATTGTGTCTGACAGTAGGCATGACCCAATATATTGTGTCTCTCAATAGGTCTGACCCAATATATTGTGTCTGTCAATAGGTCTAACCCAATATATTGTGTCTGTCAATAGGTCTGACCCAATATATTGTGTCTGTCAATAGGTCTGACCCAATATATTGTGTCTGTCAATAGGTCTGACCCAATATATTGTGTCTGTCAATAGGTCTGACCCAATATATTGTGTCTGTCAATAGGTCTGACCCAATATATTGTGTCTGTCAATAGGTCTGACCCAATTATATGTGTCTGTCAATAGGTCTGACCCAATATATTGTGTCTGTCAATAGGTCTAACCCAATATACTATGTCTTTCGGTAGGCCTGACCCAATATATTGTCTGTCAATAGGCCTGAACCAATATATTGTGTCTGGCGTTAGGCCTGACCCAATATATTGTGTCTGGCAGGAGGTCTGACCCAATATATTGTGTCTGTCAATAGGTCTGACCCAATATATTGTGCCTGTCAATAGGTCTGACCCAATATATTGTGTCTGGCAGTAGGGCTGGCTCTTGTTAATCTCGAACCCAGCTTTGTACATGTCGTTTAATATAAACATTACATAGCCTGATTTCAAATCGGCAGTTACTAACGTGTCTGATCATAAAGTACCACACGCGTCACACGCACACGCACATATGTGGACGGGCACTATATGCGTCGTAAGTTGACGTCACAGGCTCATGACGTGATGACGCCCGGGGTTACCCGTTGTTTTTATTTTACAAATGAAATTAGCAGCAAGATGTGGCGACGTCCCCCGCAGTCTGATATTTACATTTAGGACCCGCTTTACCGACGTGGGCGCAATACCAACAGATGGCGCTCTTTATTGAATCCCCTCATTTGTTTTCTTCACGCCCTCTGCTGGTGTTGATTGCAACTGCAGTCGTAACGCAATGAAACAGATGCATATCTGTGTAGCTCCGTGCAATGTCCGCCTTAGCCCGAAGGTCTCAGACGTCGCTGTTTGGTTGTCCCCGAAAGGGGTGTGATAATCAGTTTAAAAATGTACATCTAAAACCACGTTCCCGCGACTGGTATCTTTTGTTATTTGTGGATACTTGCCACGTCATGGGAACAGTGCATTTGTACAAATATTGCCCACTTGTCAGTTGCCCCACCGACTGTCATTAGATGTGGCAGAAGTCAAAGGAATATGTAGCATTTGTTTCAATTATCAGTATTACAACCAACAAATACACTTTTGTATTTCTGTTACACTTTTACCCTACACATGTTTCGGCTGTGGTCCAGCCATCATCACGGTACACCAGTAGGTTCACCTCACTGTCACCGGTTCATTTGGTATTATCACGTCATCACAATGTTTTTGTAGCTTCTGTTTACTCTCAAATGCAGGTTGTGTTCGTCTTACGTCAAAAGCTTGAGGTATAATACTTTGGGTTGCATTTATAAAACTGTATATTGTTGGTAGTAGTTAGAACATTGAAGTTGTTAAAATTGTTAAAAATTGTTGAAATTACTGGCAGATGGTTTCTTATTGGATGTTGACATTCGCGTCCTATTGTTGCTAGTGTCTTGTTGTGGTTGTGACCGGACCACAGCCGAAACATATGTAGGGTAAAAGTGTAACAGAAATACAAAAAAATTCATTTGTTGTGAATCAAAATACTCGGTGAAAATAACGTGACAATAGTCTTTGTTTATTTAGCAATTCGAGACTCGTAGTTGCTTTCCCAAGTGCTCGTTGGTACTTAACAAGCAGACAAGTGACTTGGCTGTGTACAATCAATACGTCATTCGTTAACGTCGAGTGGCCAAAATATACCTCACAGAAAACAGTGAATCTTTATCACAAATATCAATTTCTTGATGTTTTTACGGAAATAATCGCAATTTATCCTGGGGATCGTGTGATATACGTACGTGTGTGGACAAAATGGAGGTCTGTTTGACTACAAAGCATTGACACGCATGTATCGGTGTGTTTTAAAACTCTAAGGGCCTTATTTAACAAACCACCTAAACGTACATTTTATTTAAATATATTTTATAGTTTTATTAATTTGTATAATTAATAAAATATAAAATAGTTTTAAATAAAATGTACGTTTAGGTGGTTGTTAAATATTGAATGAAAATGCACGCTGAATGTAAGATACAATTTCTAAGGGCCTTGTCTGTGTGTACATTATTAGGCAAAGGTAAGTAGGCGTGTTGTCGCTCGTAACCACTACGAAGATGGGGCAGGCAAAATGACAGGACGGAGAGCAGTTGTAAGCCGACAGACGTGTACCTGAAGACAGCAGCAATAAACTGATCAGTTAATGATTTTGTGCCCCCCGCATGTGTGTATACAGTAATCAGTCCTGTCCATGCCAAGTAGCGTCCTGTGATTCTGATAAGCTTCATGCAATGTGCCTGGAATTCAATAACAGCCCCATGACAGAGATCAGAACATATTCACATTTGTGAGCTTCTAGCGGCTGGTCTCTCTCTCTCTCTCTGACCGTCCGGAATCTGTTACCCCTTTAGGGCCTGGTGGTTACTTTATGTACCACAGTGCCTAAAATTTAAAAATCCTACGTTCTGCCCACACAGTGTATTTATGTGCTTTGTGTGGATCTAGAACAAACAGCGATTATTTCACTGTACAGCATTAACTGACTGGTTTGTATAACTGAGACGGAGTGTGTTTACTGCGCGGTACGAGCTGTATTTATGTACAATGTAAATTAACCCTTAAAGCCAGTGGTTACTTATGCACCACCATGTTTAACATTCAACGAATTTACGTTCTGCCCACACAGTGTATTTTGTGTTTTGTGTGGATCTCGAGAACAAACAGCGATTATTTCACTGTACAACATTAACTGACTGGTTTGTATAACTGAGACGGAGTGTGTTTACTGCGCGGTACGGATTATTTATGTGTTTTGTGTGGATCTCAGAACAAACAGCGATTATTTCACTGTACAAGCATTAACTGACTGGTTTGTATAACTGAGACGGAGTGTGTTTACTGCGCGGTACGGACTGTATTTATGTGTTTTGTGTGGATCTCAGAACAAACAGCGATTATTTCACCGTACAACATTAACTGACTGGTTTGTATAACTGAGACGGAGTGTGTTTACTGCGCGGTACGGACTGTATTTATGTGTTTTGTGTGGATCTGAGAACAAACAGCGATTATTTCACTGTACAACATTAACTGACTGGTTTGTATAACTGAGACGGAGTGTGTTTACTGCGCGGTACGGACTGTATTTATGTGTTTTGTGTGGATCTCAGAACAAACAGCGATTATTTCACTGTACAACATTAACTGAATGGTTTTATAACTGAGACGGAGTGTGTTTACTGCGCGGTACGGACTGTATTTATGTGTTTTGTGTGGATCTCAGAACAAACAGCGATTATTTCACTGTACAGAATTAACTGACTGGTTTATATAACTGAGACGGAGTGTGTTTACTGCGCGGTACGGACTGTATTTATGTGTTTTGTGTGGATCTGAGAACAAACAGCGATTATTTCACTGTACAGAATTAACTGACTGGTTTTATAACTGAGACGGAGTGTGTTTACTGCGCGGTACGGACTGTATTTATGTGTTTTGTGTGGATCTGAGAACAAACAGCGATTATTTCACTGTACAACATTAACTGACTGGTTTGTATAACTGAGACGGAGTGTGTTTACTGCGCGGTACGGACTGTATTTATGTGTTTTGTGTGGATCTGAGAACAAACAGCGATTATTTCACTGTACAACATTAACTGACTGGTTTGTATAACTGAGACGGAGTGTGTTTACTGCGCGGTACGAACTGAATGTTTAAATACAGTTCAGGTTAATAATCGTTTTTAAATGGCCGTGCCATGGCTAAGGCGGTTAGTCGCCGGCCTCTCACAGCGGAGGCTAGGATTCAATCCCAGGCCAGTTAGTGTTGGATTTGTAGTGGACAAAGTGGCACTGTTACAGGTTTCTCTCCTAGTACTTCTTTTTTTTTCTGTCAGCATCATTCCACCATTGCTCCATACTCATCTTTATCCATTGTTGCTTTTACAATAAGGACAAACGGGCGAAGCTTGGGAACCTTCTAAAAAGCAGCGCTGTTTCCGAAATCGTGGAGCATTGGATGAAAACACTTTAAATTTTTCTGTTTATAAAGGGTCATTTCACTTACGTGAGAGACTGGACAATCGCCCATCCTTGTCCAGTAAAGTCTCATGTTATACCGAGTGTGCAGCATGTCCATTATATGTTAAAGAAACCCAGACTTCAAATCTCAGTCCGGATGCAATCCTGAGTCACCTTTTCATGATCTTCATGTCCTTCCAGGAGCCGGGATAGCTCAGCCAGTATAGTGGCTATGCTACGGGCTGGCGAGCAACGAATCGCAGTTTGATTTTCTGCAAGAAAAAAACGATTTTCTCTCCACTGAAGCGTCCAGATCGCATCTGGTGCCCACCCAGTCCTATTCAATGGGTACCGTGGGGTTTTTCCCCCGGGGGTGAAGCCTCAGCCGTTACCTCACAGTGTTATATTACATACTAGATGCTCAACAATTTTCTTCAGCCTCAGTCGTTACCTCACAGTGTTATATTACATGCTAGATGCTCAACTGTTTCTTCAGCCTCAGTCGTTACCTCAAGTGTTATATTACATGCTAGATGCTCAACTGTTTCTTCAGCCTCAGTCGTTACCTCAAGTGTTATATTACATGCTGGATGCTCAACTGTTTCTTCAGCCTCAGCCGTTACCTCACAGTGTTATATTACATGCTAGATGCTCAACTGTTTCTTCAGCCTCAGTCGTTACCTCACAGTGTTATATTACATGCTAGATGCTCAACTGTTTCTTAAGCCTCATTCGTTACCTCACAGTTTTATACTACATGCTAGATGCTCAACTGTTTCTTCAGCCTCAGTCGTTACCTCAAGTGTTATATTACATGCTGGATGCTCAACTGTTTCTTCAGCCTCAGCCGTTACCTCACAGTGTTATATTACATGCTAGATGCTCAACTGTTTCTTAAGCCTCATTCGTTACCTCACAGTTTTATACTACATGCTAGATGCTCAACTGTTTCTTCAGCCTCAGTCGTTACCTCAAGTGTTATATTACATGCTGGATGCTCAACTGTTTCTTCAGCCTCAGCCGTTACCTCACAGTGTTATATTACATGCTGGATGCTCAACTGTTTCTTCAGCTTAGGTCGCTACCTCAAATTGAACACAAAACCCGATAACAATGGTTGCCACGGCAAGTGGGTGCGACTCATTCTGTTACACAAGGGCATTCTGTAATTTGGGGGGGGGGATATGCTGAACATTTATCACCGATGACTGAGGGAGATGAGTATGTACAGGACACGGCGCATAACACGTGTGCGTGTTGCGTGGCGACAGAGACGTTGTCCTTCAGTGCCGCTTCTGTGTCTGTTACAGGAAATCTGCAGTCGGAGTCACCGTGTCATATCTTGTGCATTGCACTTCAGATTACTTGTGACGGAGGATGCAGGTGCAGTCGCTGAATCAATAACAGCTAAGTCACTGTCCGTGTTACGTGCTACCGGGCGCACGGTCTGTAATAACAGCACATCTTTGCTGCATGAAGCAGAAGATGTAGGTACTGCAGTCCTTAGCGGGCTGTCCTGTGTGTTTTACGTCTAATGCTTAAGCATTTAAAGACAAATACATAGTAACCCGAATTAAAGACTCAGTCCGTACCGCGCAGTAAACACACTCCGTCTCAGTTATACAAACCAGTCAGTTAATGTTGTACAGTGAAATAATCGCTGTTTGTTCCCAGATCCACACAAAACACATAAATACAGTCCGTACCGTGCAGTAAACACACTCCGTCTCAGTTATACAAACCAGTCAGTTAATGTTGTACAGTGAAATAATCGCTGTTTGTTCTGAGATCCACACAAAACACATAAATACAGTCCGTACCGTGCAGTAAACACACTCCGTCTCAGTTATACAAACCAGTCAGTTAATGTTGTACAGTGAAATAATCGCTCTTTGTTCCCAGATCCACACAAAACACATAAATACAGTCCGTACCGTGCAGTAAACACACTCCGTCTCAGTTATACAAACCAGTCAGTTAATGTTGTACAGTGAAATAATCGCTGTTTGTTCTCAGATCCACACAAAACACATAAATACAGTCCGTACCGCGCAGTAAACACACTCCGTCTCAGTTATACAAACCATTCAGTTAATGTTGTACAGTGAAATAATCGCTGTTTGTTCTGAGATCCACACAAAACACATAAATACAGTCCGTACCGCGCAGTAAACACACTCCGTCTCAGTTATACAAACCATTCAGTTAATGTTGTACAGTGAAATAATCGCTGTTTGTTCTCAGATCCACACAAAACACATAAATACAGTCCGTACCGCGCAGTAAACACACTCCGTCTCAGTTATACAAACCATTCAGTTAATGTTGTACAGTGAAATAATCGCTCTTTGTTCTGAGATCCACACAAAACACATAAATACAGTCCGTACCGCGCAGTAAACACACTCCGTCTCAGTTATACAAACCATTCAGTTAATGTTGTACAGTGAAATAATCGCTGTTTGTTCTGAGATCCACACAAAACACATAAATACAGTCCGTACCGCGCAGTAAACACACTCCGTCTCAGTTATACAAACCAGTCAGTTAATGCTGTACAGTGAAATAATCGCTGTTTGTTCTGAGATCCACACAAAACACATAAATACAGTCCGTACCGAGCAGTAAACACACTCCGTCTCAGTTATATAAACCAATCAGTTAATGCTGTACAGTGAAATAATCGCTGTTTGTTCTGAGATCCACACAAAACACATAAATACAGTCCGTACCGCGCAGTAAACACACTCCGTCTCAGTTATACAAACCAGTCAGTTAATGCTGTACAGTGAAATAATGGCTGTTTGTTCTGAGATCCACACAAAACACATAAACACACTGTGTGGGCAGAACGTAGAATTGTTGAATGTTAAACATGGTGGTACATATAGTAACCACTGGGCTGTACGGGCTGTGTATATATCGTACCTTAATCCAATCCTTACCGCCAATGTTCCGTTTTATCCTCGGTGTCTGATGTCCTTCAGACTACAGTCTATGTTCTTAAGTGGCACTCACTGCCCCTATGTAGCATTCAGTGTTTAGACACAATCCACCGAGATGTTTTCCTGGCGCTGTCAAACCGTGACGTTTAAATGTAATGACTGACATGTAATGCGTACAGCAGCGTTCGGTTATTGACTGAGAAGTGTAATGTGTGAAATGTGTGAAGAAGACAGAAAATACTTTCGATAATCCAAAAAATAAATTTTCACATTAGGTCAGAACTCAAATTTAAATAAAGTTTTAAAGGAAGTAAGTCTATGTTTTTGTTACGTGTCCGTTTATTACGCTGCAAATAACTTCGTACAATATTAACAAATTACTTTACGTTTTGACAGATACACTGTAATTGTTGCCACACATGTGTTCTCTAGGAGGTCAGCAGCCTGCCTGTTGTGTTGGTTTGCGTCCTTCTTTCCAGAGCTCGCCAAAAGCTTTCATCTTCAGTGTCTGCGTCGGTGTCCACCATCCTCTTTCCCCTCACAGGCCACCAGGGATCGGCTTTTGACTGTATAGTCCGGCTCCGGATCTGAAAAAGAAACATTGGTAGCACTAGCTGTAGATGCAGTATTCTACGTTAGTGATTCCATCATGACGACTTTCACAAAATGTTTTATTATGCACTGTATAATATCTTCGAAGATAATCAGCGTTTAAAGATATAATTATCATTTTATTGTTTGTTTTCATATCTTGGGGGTGTTTGCGGGCCGCGATAGCTCAGTCAGTATAGCGACTCGCTACGGGCTGGACGGTCCGGAGATCGAATCCCGGTGGGAGCGAGAATTTCCGCAGCCGTCCAGACCGGCCCTGGGGCCTACTCAGCCTCCTGTACAATGGGTACTGGGTCATTTCCGGGGGTAAAGCGGCCGGGGAGTGGCGTTGACCACCCACCCCCATCTAGCGCCGAAGTTAAAGAAGAGTAGAGCTATCCTCTACTCCCCTCTGGGCCTTGATGGCCTCATCTAGGTTGAACATTTACCTTTTTATTTTTTGGGCGTTTACTCCGCGAATAGTAGTAGGTTTAAAGTTAATGCTATAATATAATTATTTCTTATTTAATTTTATGTAAGTTGCGTACAAGATGGGTTGTCTCGTTATAACGCCACTTGAATTCGTACAACGTCGCGCTTAAAATTTCAAATATTCTGACGATTCATTTGTGATTTGAAATCCAGATTTTTACACCACCCCATGTGTGTAAAGGTTACTGTCATTCGCGTTATACAAAGTCCTCTGAATATTAGTGCATATATGTCCAGTTTTTTCCCTGGAACTGTCAATGAACCTGAAGATTCTTGAATTTTCGCATTATGCCAGCCTCTGGTACTTACATTCTGTACTTACCGTGACACACGTCGCGATGTCATTTCAAGTATTACCTGGACAGGTTTTGGGAGATGTTTGTGGTTATGGAAATCAGTTCCTCTGAACGAACTGACACAGGGTTGCCTACAAGCATCATGGGCGCTGTCATTCAGTGCGCTTACCTGGGACAGCAGTTCCTCTGGAGACGCTGTCATTCAGTGCGTTACCTGGGACAGCAGTTCCTCTGGAGACGCTGTCATTCAGTGCGCTTACCTGGGACAGCAGTTCCTCTGGAGACGCTGTCATTCAGTGCGCTTACCTGGGACAGCAGTTCCTCTGGAGACTGGTGACGCCACCTGAGAAGATTCTTTCTTTCCTCGGGCAGCCCAAAAGGGTTCCTCGGTCGACAAGGATTCCAGGAACCCGCGTCTTCCCCTCGCAGCCCAAAACGGTTCATCGGCTGTAAGAGAATCCACAAACCACCTCTTCTATGTGGCCTGTCTCCTAATTCGCCATCGTTTCGTCTTCCTCGTGCTACCCAGAAAGGGTCTTCAGCAGATATGGATTCTAACAGGCCACGTTTGTTTTCTGAATTCTGAGCACAGTGAAGAGCAGGCTGCTTTCCACGCGTTGTCCATGCAGGTTCATCAACAGAGTTTAATTCCAGTAGTCTACTTCTTTCGCGATATTCATTTCCGTCCCCTGGTGACTTTTCCCACGCGCTGCCCAAAAGGGTTCTTCAACAGACAATGATGTAAGAAAGCCACGTATGTTTCTTGAATCATCAGTGGCGGCCCTACGACCACGGGACGACCACAAGGCCCATTCCCCGAAAGAGATTTCGGAACACCATATCTCTGTCGTAGACCTTCCACGAATTTGAAGCTATTTCTCTTTCCTCTGGCTGCCCAAAACGGTTCTTCAGCTGACTCAAGGAATCCATTTTCTGTCCGCCGACTTCTTGAAGCCCGTAAGAGTTTCTCATTTGGCACGACGTCCTGCAGTCTTTGCATCGATGCCCAGAACGATTGTCCGTACTCTGAAGCAAAAGGTATTTTGTACTCCCGCCTACCCCTTGTCACCCAGAAAAGGTCATCGTCATTGGGGCTCCCATCTGGGGTTGCTTCTTGTTCATCACGTCTGTCCAGAAGAACGAAGCCAGGCTCTTCGGCGTACAGAGGCTGATCGAGTTTCGTTCTTCCTTCTGCAAACACAGTGGTTTGGAAAACAGCTTTGGTCAGTGTGGTGCTGCGTGCAAGACTACGCTAGCGCTGTGCGTTGCTAAAATATGGGGAATTGCGCAAATGGAATTCAGTGTCTTAACTAATCTAATGACCGTATGTGTTTATCTCTGTTGTGGTGTTTGCCTAACAACTTTCCCTTAACCACAAATGAATCACTGTCTTTATGATAGAATAATTATGGATTTGTAAAAGTTATATAAGTGATGACGCCGATCCCAGTGGCCGTGCGTTCTAAGGCGTGGGTCTGCGGCCGCTCGCTTACTAGGATTGTGGGTTTGAATCCCGCCGGAGGAATGGATGTCTGTCTGTTGTGAGTGTTGTGTGTTGTCAGGTAGAGGTCTTTGCGACGAGCTGGTCCCTCGTCCAGAGGAGTCCTACCGAGTGTGGTGTGTCTGAGTGTGATCGTGAAGCCTCGAAAAATGAGGCGGCCTAGGCCCCCAAGGGGCTGTCGAGCCATTGGAAAAAAAAAGTGATGACATCTGTTATGAGGTACTAATGTAACACTACAATTTATAGAACAAAGGAAATACAGAACCTCAGCCACAACAAAATTTATGTCAGTTTATTGTTTGCTACATGTTTCGGCTTTCGTAAAATGCCATCATCAGGTAATTAAAAAATACATAAAGAAAAAATAATTTAAATACACCCCATTAGAACGATACTTTTCAGGTAGGTGAGCTCTGAACTTTACAAAACTTTGAGTTCCATAAGCCGAAACTAGATAAAAGTCAAGATTGTGTCTTAAAGTGTTAATATATAATAAATGTTTATTATATTAAAATATTTAAAAAATTTTCCCCAGTATCCAGTACTTGGAATGTGAAAGGGAAGTTCTTCAATATTAAAATGAGCTTCGTGGGGTACAAGCTGTACAAGCTGTAAACAAAAATCTTGATGACTTGAACTTTCTAAATTATAACTCAATATACAGGGCATACACAAAAGAACGGTGCGGTATCAAAAGTGAATAAAAAATGTACTTCTCACCTTACACGGGCACAACATACACCGTCAGCGGCGGCAACTGTCCAAGTTTCTCATTTGGTAATTACAATCCTTCAATGTGTGCACCCTGGGTCACACGACACACATCCACACGGTAATCAAACTCATCCCAGACCCGGTGTAGCATGTCCGCACACAGAAAGCCTTCACCTGCTGCAACGCCATCTTTGAAACTGGCCCCGCGGCCACACAGTAAGCATGAGAAGCGAACTGCTGGTAGCGCATGAGAAACTTGGACAGTTGCCGCCGCTGACGGTGTATGTTGTGCCCGTGTAATGTGAGACATAAATTTTTTATTCACTTTTGAAACCGCACCATTCTTTTGTGTATGCCCTGTATAACAACGGGCATGAAGTTAAAAAAGAGTGTCTGACTTTCGCCAATGTCAGCCGTCACGGAGAAGTGATCTTACGTTTCTTATCGGTAATGCAGAAAAGTCTTTAAACGCGCAGTACTCATGTTATGCCACAACTCACTGACTTCGCGAACGCCTCCAAATCTCAAATATGGAAGCAAATGCTGTGCGTTCAGTATCAGAGATATGTCACTGTTGGTCCAGAGGGGCAGCCGCGTGTCCTCAGAATTGCTTCTCCGGCCCCGGGCTGGCCAGAAACCGGGGTCCATTTGGTTCCCCAAGGCGGCGCGCACATCGCTACGCGTCGTACGATGTTTGATGTCACTTCCTGAATCACCTTCAACCATGTTGTCTTTTCTTGTGTCAGTCTGAAAGCCAAGTGACACATACAGAGCGTGACAGTCTTCCAGAACTTACACAGGCGTCAATGAAAACCGGTGGAAACAGACAAATTCGTGAGGCAATATGACAATTGAATACTGGAAATGAGAACGTTACGAATATTCTCATTCTGGAGAAGATTTTATAGGGGAGATACGACGCAGAAACAGGCCATTATTAGGCGCATGCGCAAAATTGGGAAAAGCGACTTTTAGCTTCGTCGTGTCAGCATGTCTCTCTGTCCGTCCGCATGGAACAACTCCGCTCCCACTGGACGGATTTTCTTGAAATTTGATATTTGAGTATTTTTCGACACTCTGTCGAGAAAATTCAAGTTTCATTAAAATCTGAGTAGAATAACGGGCACTTATACATGAAGACCGATGTACATTTATGATAATTCCATAGCGCAACAGCCCCTCGTGGGCCAGGGCCTCCTCATTATCGAGTCTTCACGATCACACTCGGTAGGACTCCTCTGGACGAGTGATCAGCCCGTCGTAGAGACCTCTAACTGACAACACACAACACTCACAACAGACAGACATCCATGCCCGCGGAGGGATTCCAACCCACAATCCCAGTAAGCGAGCGGCCTTAGACCCACGCCTTAGACCGCGCGGTCACCGGGATCTGCATCTATGATAATATCCAAATTAATTCATCTTAGAATGAGAAATGTTTTAGGCAACATTTTAGAGAAAATCACGTTTCATGTTCAGTAACTCTTCTTTCCGAAAGTCCTGCCCTGTATGAGATAATGTGGAAAAATATGGTACAGTCCAGACAGGTCACAGATGTCAATATAATACGGCGCATGCGCTTTGCATGCTGGATAACTAAGGCTACAGACACACATTCAGGATACGTAATACTTATTGATTTTCCACGGCAACAATGGCTACGCGAACGCGCCTCAATATTACGTTATACGTACATTGCCTGTCTTGTGTTTATTCGTCTAAGCCTCGTTCCCACGACTCGTACTCCTATGCTTCACAAACTTTTTGTCACGTCGTGGGAACAGTGCACTTTGACAAACATTGGCCACCACTTCGTTTTCCACCGACTGTCGGTAAATGTGACACAAGTCGCAGTAATCATTAGTGTCTTCGGAACGCCCATTTTGATGCTTTCTCACGACCCGTGTTGCTCCCTGAACCATATGGCAATGTAGCCGGTTATGAATGTTTGCCGAGCTAACCAGTCGTGGGAACAGTGTGACAGTTACTCACTTGCCTCCTTCTACAATGCACAGTTATTAGTTTGTGTCAGACACACCTGTCGTTGGATTTGTGTCTCTGTTCGTTGTATAATATTTCAATCAGAGTCAGTTAAAAACTCATTTAGTCGCAATAGCACAAATAGATGGCAGCACTAAACGCATTAGACTGCTTGTTTTAGTTGGTACAGTCGTCGCAATACTTCTCGGCCGGAAGGCTACGAGTGTTTTGTCTTCTGCCTCAGAGTTGAACAGTCCACTTTTGTACGCTATCCATCCAGTTTGTATATAGACCTACATAAGTATATAGACCTACATAAGTATATAGACCTACATAAGTATATAGACCTACATAAATAACACCACATTTTAAAGTCCGTTGTAATTTATGATTTATTTTTTATAAATTTTATATAATTTTTGAGATCTCGCAATTTACATTTTTACCTTAAGTTTTAAGTTTTTGTATAAAATAAACACCTGACGATTGGCTTGATCGAAACATGTAGCGTTTGAGATAATAATAACAAATACAGTTGTGTCTGACGTAATACATAGTGCTATTTATGTAAACAGTCCACACCAAGAAAACTGGACCTGATGTACGCCTCCCTTATCTTTACCAGGACTCGTTTAAAACGTAAAGTTCACCGTCTTATAAGAATATACACGCGCAATCCATTTCTGGTCCTTCTACTCCTCATATTCCATATTCCACCCTCGTGATCATCAGATTCCCTTCTGTTACTGTTGCTGCTACTTCTACTGCTACTACTGATCTTCTCACTTGTCGTTTACATTCTGAAGCGTCTCTCGTTACACGTTGCCGCCACAGTACTGTTTTTACAGCCTGTCTGCTGGTGCACAAACATTAATCCACTTCTATTGGTCAGTTTCTTGTGCCTCTGCTCGCAAACCTCCTACAGCCACCACTGTCACCGCCTTTTGCACTGTCAACGGCTGTTTTCTGTAATTCTAATGCTTTGTGTTCCGCACCTGTTGGTCAGTGCATAGATCGGATTTGGGGGTTGGGCTTTGTACAATAGTGAAGACTTCCCTACGTTTCGGCAAATGTTACAGTTGCCATCTTCAAGATACAATGATAATGACCCCATATGTGTGTGTGGAAATATGTCAAGCAACTAATTAACTAACTTCCTGACTGACTGACTGACTTAACCAACAAACGAACGAACTAACCAACCAAACAACTCCATGGAGCAGAACCCTTCTTCAGCTAGTCAAGCAATTCCCGAACATTTATGGAACCCGAAACTTCATTACCATTTTCGATAGAGCACGCCCCTTGTCCGTATCCGGAACTAGACGAGTCCGGTACACCCCAATTCAACCTATTTGTTTAAGATCTATTTGAACATTATCTTCACATCTACGCTTAGGTCTTTCAAGTGGTCCCTCCCCTCCAGGTTTTCGCACGAAAACCCTATATGCATTTGTCATCTCTCCCATACGTGTAACACGCTCTGTCCGTCTCATCCTCCTTCATCTGTGAAGCACACAAATAATCTATCACCTCACTTCAGCCTCCCGTTACTTCCTCTTAAATCCAATATTCACACATACCCCTGCTGCCATATCTATTTTACGACTCCAATAACCCCAGATTAATTCACCCTGAAGATGGTAACTATAACTGTTGCCGAAACGTTGGGAAGTCTTCAGTGCTTTGCGCGGCCCAACTCCGAAAGCCCGTCCGGTGCATTGTTTTGTGTAAGTTTCACGCAATTGTACTTGTGCCTCCACGGCTTCTGTCTTTGTAAAATTTTGTAGGGTAAAGGCACTAAAGAGCGTGCTGCCCGTAAGAGTACGGAGATCAATTTTCTAACAGTTGGCATCATTGACACTTTTCGTTTTGCAGCTGTTCTGTTAGTGAGTAATAGGATTGATTTCGGCAGCACTGACATTGTGTTGTTTAAAACGCAATTTCTGCTTCGTTCACATAATTTTTATGTTCTTCATTCAACAGATGGAAAGGATCTGGAAGGGAACGGTCGTATCCTAGTTTGAGGTTTGTATCGAACCTGAGGAAAATCACAAATACCACACTTAGGATAGGCGGTCTCTGTGCCAAGGTTTGAACCCGGAACCTTTTGAATACGAAGCGTGAATGCTGAAACCTAGAGTGTGATGGTCTGTACAGTATATATACTGTCATTAAACAGAAGACGGTATGATTCAGCAGTGTCAACGAGACACGAGGGGGGAGGGGAGCCGGTAAAAAATTACCGGGGCCCGGTGCCCGACTATGTTGCATATGTTTTTGTATTTCTCGGAAGTACCATTATCTGTCGACTGTACAAATTAACCCCCTCAGACTAAGCCCAAGTCACTCTGCAACTGACAGTCTTTCCGATTTAGTGTAAAGATTTTTAGCCGGTCCGCCCTTGCGCGGAGGTGCCCAAAAAAGAATTTTTAACCGGTGCCCGAACCTGCTCTCAGCGGCCCTGTGATTCTGTGGTGTATATTTTGCAATCCTTCGAGGACCCTAAACACACCGAAGCATTCTGTGGTGTATATTTTACAATCCTTCGGGACCCTAAACACACCGCAGCATTCTGTGGTGTATATTTTGCAATCCTTCGGGACCCTAAACACACCGCAGCATTCTGTGGTGTATATTTTGCAATCCTTCGGGACCCTAAACACACCGCAGCATTCTGTGGTGTATATTTTGCAATCCTTCGGGACCCTAAACACACCGAAGCATTCTGTGGTGTATATTTTGCAATCCTTCGGGACCCTAAACACACCGCAGCATTCTGTGGTGTATATTTTGCAATCCTTCGGGACCCTAAACACACCGAAGCATTCTGTGGTGTATATTTTGCAATCCTTCGGGACCCTAAACACACCGCAGCATTCTGTGGTGTATATTTTGCAATCCTTCGGGACCCTAAACACACCGCAGCATTCTGTGGTGTATATTTTGCAATCCTTCGGGACCCTAAACACACCGCAGCATTCTGTGGTGTATATTTTGCAATCCTTCGGGACCCTAAACACACCGCAGCAGTCGCATTTTGATGTCAGGCGACCGTCAATCGTGCGCAGATTCGCTGCTAGTTTTGGGGGTAATCACATAAAGAAACGCAGGTGAAATAAAATCGATTAATCGTCGGGAGAATGCAGGAAATGTACTTCGAGATAACTCGATTAAGGTCCCCCAGTGTTCCTGTCTCTCCCCACGTTTACACACCGACCAAAAGGAGCAGAGAATTGAGTACGCTAAAACGTAGAAACAACGCAAGTCGTTACGCTCTCAAACAGCTATTCACCTCAGTTTCGGCCGTTCGTAGCTGCACCCTTCCGTGTCTCGGTAAAGCGAGTAGCACTAGGGCTTCGTATTCGGAAATCCCAGGTTCAAATCTTGGTTCGGAGCCCGGCTGTCCTAACAGAGCAACTTAAAACAACATTTCTATAATAACCACAGTCGAACTCGGTTATAACGTCAAGGGACTGGGTATTTTGTGTCGTTATAAACGAGTGTTGTTCACTTGTGCCGAAACGTGTCGCAGCTACGTGTTTAATATTCACATGTATTTAAGAATGTGCATTTGGTTAGTGCAATAAATTGAATATATTTGGATGGCATGTTCGTCATTGGTCCTGGTGTTTGACGTGATTTTGCCCAGCCCTTCCAGTTCCCCGACATCCTCAGACACAAGCAGGTTAGCAGGTTGAGTACACCAATCAAGATCAAGAAATAAATGGATGAACGCAATTTCATGTCATTCGCTAATTTCTGAAACAATACAACTGAATTAGCTGTTAATGGCGCGATGTGCCTTCAAGGCGTCAGACCGCTACGAGCGTCTTTGTGTGCCTTGTTTCCCTGCGATTAGGGTTTTGAAATTTTTGTGAATAGAAAAGTTAATTGCTATCTTTTGTTACGTCGTTAATAGCACTTGTGGACGCAACCGGTAGATCGTGCGATGAGCAGAATGTCGTCTGCAGGCGGTTAGTGATAATGGGAAGTAACAGCTAATTAATGTTTTGTGTGAGCGGACTGTGGCAGTAGCAACAACTGTGACAAGTTGTGATTGGGACCTTCCAACGAGCTGGGGGGGGGGGGGGGGGGAGTTGAAATTACTTTTCAACTGTTTTTCTTTATATTTGTGATCGGTTTAAGGCAGAGGAGCGGAACATGAAACTTATTTAGAGTAACTAGACTATGTCAGGCGGTATCAGATGCAGAAGTTGATTTGTAACTTGATCAATATGCGAAATAAACAAATATTTCTTTTCTTCAGTTTTTCGGTATTCTGCACTTATTGTCTAGGTGTCCTGCACTTATTGTTTAGGTGTCCTGCACTTATTGTTTAGGTGTCCTGCACTTATTGTTTAGGCGTCCTGCACTTATTGTTTAGGCGTCCTGCACTTATTGTTTAGGCGTCCTGCACTTATTGTTTAGGCGTCCTGCACTTATTGTTTAGGCGTCCTGCACTTATTGTTTAGGCGTCCTGCACTTATTGTTTAGGCGTCCTGCACGTATTGTTTAATTGTCCTGCACTTATTGTTTAGGTGTCCTGCACTTATTGTTTAGGTGTCCTGCACTTATTGTTTAGGTGTCCTGCACTTATTGTTTAGGTGTCCTGCACTTATTGTTTAGGTGTCCTGCACTTATTGTTTAGGTGTCCTGCACTTATTGTTTAGGTGTCCTGCACTTATTGTTTAGGTGTCCTGCACTTATTGTTTAGGTGTCCTGCACTTATTGTTTAGGTGTCCTGCACTTATTGTTTAGGTGTCCTGCACTTATTGTCTAGGTGTCCTGCACGTATTGTTTAATTGTCCTGCACTTATTGTTTAGGTGTCCTGCACGTATTGTTTAGGTGTCCTGCACTTATTGTCTAGGTGTCCTGCACGTATTGTTTAATTGTCCTGCACTTATTGTCTAGGTGTCCTGCACGTATTGTTTAATTGTCCTGCACTTATTGTTTAGGTGTCCTGCACTTATTGTTTAGGTGTCCTGCACTTATTGTTTAGGTGTCCTGCACTTATTGTTTAGGTGTCCTGCACTTATTGTCTAGGTGTCCTGCACGTATTGTTTAATTGTCCTGCACTTATTGTTTAGGTGTCCTGCACTTATTGTTTAGGTGTCCTGCACTTATTGTTTAGGTGTCCTGCACTTATTGTTTAGGTGTCCTGCACTTATTGTCTAGGTGTCCTGCACTTATTGTTTAGGTGTCCTGCACTTATTGTTTAGGTGTCCTGCACTTATTGTTTAGGTGTCCTGCACTTATTGTTTAGGTGTCCTGCACTTATTGTTTAGGTGTCCTGCACTTATTGTTTAGGTGTCCTGCACTTATTGTTTAGGTGTCCTGCACTTAATGTTTAGGTGTCCTGCACTTATTGTTTAGGTGTCCTGCACTTATTGTTTAGGTGTCCTGCACTTATTGTTTAGGTGTCCTGCACTTATTGTTTAGGTGTCCTGCACTTATTGTTTAGGTGTCCTGCACTTATTGTTTAGGTGTCCTGCACTTATTGTTTAGGTGTCCTGCACTTATTGTTTAGGTGTCCTGCACTTATTGTTTAGGTGTCCTGCACTTATTGTTTAGGTGTCCTGCACTTATTGTTTAGGTGTCCTGCACTTATTGTTTAGGTGTCCTGCACTTATTGTTTAGGTGTCCTGCACTTATTGTTTAGGTGTCCTGCACTTATTGTTTAGGTGTCCTGCACTTATTGTTTAGGTGTCCTGCACTTATTGTTTAGGTGTCCTGCACTTATTGTTTAGGTGTCCTGCACTTATTGTTTAGGTGTCCTGCACTTATTGTTTAGGTGTCCTGCACTTATTGTTTAGGTGTCCTGCACTTATTGTTTAGGTGTCCTGCACTTATTGTCTAGGTGTCCTGCACTTATTGTTTAGGTGTCATGCACTTATTGTTTAGGTGTCCTGCACTTATTGTTTAGGTGTCCTGCACTTATTGTTTAGGTGTCATGCACTTATTGTTTAGGTGTCCTGCACTTATTGTTTAGGTGTCCTGCACTTATTGTTTAGGTGTCATGCACTTATTGTTTAGGTGTCCTGCACTTATTGTTTAGGTGTCCTGCACTTATTGTTTAGGTGTCCTGCACTTATTGTTTAGGTGTCCTGCACTTATTGTTTAGGTGTCCTGCACTTATTGTTTAGGTGTCCTGCACTTATTGTTTAGGTGTCCTGCACTTATTGTTTAGGTGTCCTGCACTTATTGTTTAGGTGTCCTGCACTTATTGTCTAGGTGTCCTGCACTTATTGTTTAGGTGTCCTGCACTTATTGTTTAGGTGTCCTGCACTTATTGTTTAGCTACACTGTACGCACTGTACATTTGCTATTAAGGTGTTGTGCACCTTCAGAAGTCTAAACCTTACTATCAAACCCCTTCTGTCGCCCTGCGCTGCTTCACCTCACTGTCGTCAGCTCACAGTGACACTGTCAGAATAGCAGAAGGCAGTTCGCGGCTCAAGAGTGGCTCAGTGCAGTCAAAGTAACAGAACGTATTAGAAACAGGGTCAAGGAGGGTGAAATAGGTGGGAGATGCAGCACGCATGATAGAATCGAGATGCGTACAGTGTTTCGCCTTTACGACTTTTGCAGTCTGAACGTACATTGGGAAATAATGTGAAGGTGGATCTTCAGGATGTGAGATTGTGGAATGGATTTATCTGACTCAGGATCTAATCCAGAGGCAGTAATGTGTAAAAGGCCAGAAATTGCTTAACCAGTTGATGGATTACATTTAACAAGATAGGAAATGCACGTACAGTCAGGTACAAAGTGAGTACTTACTCGGTTTGTGTCTGCTTGTTCCGAAGACGACGTCACCACGTTGCTGCAACCGCACGTCATCACTAGCGACACCACCATCAGTGTCGACAGCATCCTGAAACATTCCGTGATGAAACACTTTGCTGGGAGACTACAAGCAAAGCAGAACAACTGACACCGTTGTACGGCGGACATATTTCTGATCGAATTAATGACTGTTCTTCAAATATACGAGTGTTTTATTTTAATGTTATTTCTCTTTAACCGTTTCGACGCTATGAGCGACATATTTCGTTTAAAATCAGCAATTCCCTGTGATATATCTTCGGTTGATGAAGAACACCTGTCCTGCCACCTCTAGACAACTTATGCCAACAATATGCAGCACATTTCTTTGACGTCTCTGCCTCCTATGCTATAGCTCCCAACATTTTCCTTCGTATTAGAATTTTTAACCAAAATATTGCATTAATTACTTACATCCCCATGCTTTCTATGTTTCTTGCCTATCTGTGCACTAAATTAACGCCTGAACCTTTCTAAGTAAGAGGGAATATTGCAGTCGGGAGGTCCTGGGTTTAGCTCTCGATCCACTTATTGACTATCCTGATGACGAATTTTCCTACTTTTTTGAGTCTCTCCAGACAATCACTTGGATAGTACTGTTGTCGACGCACGAAAACAGCTTTGACCTTGAAATGGATAGACAGGGGAACTCGGGGCGTTAAATATTTGTGGCCAGTAACCGATGTACACCCGTTAAAAATATATTGCCTTGAAATGCAGTTGTGTCTTAGGCGTGCGAGTTAATACTATTATTTTATGTTCTGTCTTATTAGAGCGGTATACATTTTTCACTTTGGGCATTTTATGAAGTTAACACCTAACAAGTGGCAACCAATGTTAAAGTGATATGTGCAGGGATGGAGGCTGTTGTTGAGAGAATATTTATATTTTCTGCGCTGGTTTAGTCCGAAGATGAGGGACACAACGATAGCTGTGAAGGTTGAAGCTGTTCTCGTTAGTCGTAGACAGTACCTGTGGTTCTGTCATTGCTGCCTCCTTTCACATCCTTTCCAGTTTTTATCTGAGATACTGGCCGCGTGGTTAATTAAATAAAAAATAAGCAATTATTAGATTAACACTTAATGAAACATTAACACGGTGCAAGTTAACTGTCCTGTTACGTCCTCTAAGTAAACTAAATGTTCGCCAGCAAGATGTATGGGGAAGTAAATGTATATCTCCATTGTTTCCTAACTTCCGGCATAGGTGAAAGTAAATGACCAGCTTCACGCTCCAGTTGCTTTGCCCTCGAGATGACAGCCCTATGTACCCACTGGATAATCTGGGTGGCTCCCAGAGCCAGTGTCGACGCTGTACCAAATTCCATCCCTGCCGAGTATCGAACACCGATTTATCGGTCGTCCAACCCACAACTCATTCAACACCTGTTGCTGGAGACGAAACGACGCACAAGTGTGTGAAGACAGTAGATAACACGCAGCACCCTACCTGGCATCCGATACTGCTCTGCGGGCTGCGGTTCTGCAAGGGGCAGGTTAAATACTGTTGCTGTGGGACGTGTGACCGCCCGTCAGGGATCGGTCCGACACGGATTGTGGCTGTCAGCTGTTTCTTCAGATTAGAGCTGGGACTCTGGGAGCTGAGAGGCACCGAGACCTGACATTTCGTAATAGAATTACAGAAAAGAGTTGCCTGGGGCTAACGGCGATTTTTCTTCGAATTGCCAAGTTGCGGGCGTTCCGTGCTCCAGGAAGTGTAGTGACTGCGGCAGTGACGTCTGTGGCCTGCCTTCTTCACGGTGCTGTTTGGCACTGCTAAGTGTCTCACTTAATGACACAATTAGCACATTTACTAATTGTGTCATTAACTAACATACAGTGGGCCGTGATAGCGTAGTCGGTATAGCGACTACGCTACGGGTTGGACGGTCCGGGGATCGAATTCCGGTGGGGGCGAGATTTTCCGCACCCGTCCAGACCGGCCCTGGGGCCTACCCAGCTTCCTGTACAATGGGTACAGGGTAATTCCCGCGGGTAAAGCGGTCGTGGCGTGGCGTTGACCACCCACCCCTATCTAGCACCGAAGTTAAAGGAAGAGTAGAGCTATACCTCTACTCCCCCTCTGAGCCTTCATGGCCTGTTCTAGGGTGACCTTTACCTTTACGGTTCCCATTCCAGAAGACGCCGACCTACTTTGTAGTCACTTTCGCGACAAACTAGAGATTTACCTCTCATTTTGAAAATTACGAAAAACAGTGATATTTTTGCGTGATTTCAGACTTCCGCCGCGGTGTAAATTAGATCTGCGCTCTTTTGGATGTTACGAAGCGTAGAATCGTAGTTTCTCAAGCAGTCCTTGACCCTTAAAGATGGGACCGATAGGTTGTCTCGAAACGTCAGTAATAAACTACCATTCTACGCTGCGTAAAATCCCAAAAGAGCGCAGATCTCAATAATGTTTGCCCTTCAGAGCCGACATACACACAGTTGGCAGAATTTGAAACCCCTTGTTCTGTCAAAACTGATTATGTCACTCAAGTGCTCGGCCATTTGTAATAACGACGCCTGTGACGTCGGTGTGCTCGGCGGCCCAGCATGCAAACGGTCTCGTAACGCAGAGAATTGCCTTAAAATGTTAATCTAATGCTTCAAATAATTACGGCTTTATTATTTGAAAGGGCACATTACATTACGGACATTGAATGGCACACAGTGCGCTGTGCATACTGAGCGCTCCCACGCGGACAGATTTACAACTAAGTGGAGACAGTCTGTCCCTGTCACACGTCATGCGGACTGCACAATATGTGCTTTGAAAAGACAGTTGCCTCTGTTTCTTATGCACTCTTACATTGAGGCATTCGCTCTTCTAGGATGTTACGTGGCGCGGGTTGATATTTGGTTACCGACGTTTCGGGATAGCCTATCGCTTTCATCTTTAATGGTCAAGTTTGACCGTTTAAGATGGGAACGATAGGATGTGCCGAAACGTCAGTTACCAACTACCAACCTGCGCCGTTTAACATCCGAGAAAAGTGAAGGTCTCAACGACACTGCGGTGGATGTTTTAAATCTAGTATATTTTTGTCTTTCAATGAAGGTATTTGTTCGATTAGTATCGATGCTGTGATTGATGAAGCATCATGGGTAATATCAGTAACACTCACTCACTGACTCCATGTAGCAGAGTCCTTCTTGAGAAGCTAACATGTCGTCAGCTAGTCAAGGAATTCCCCGCGTTTTATGGAACACGAAGGTTCATTACCGCATTCACAAGAGCACGCCACCTGTCCGTATCCTGAGCCATATCAATCCATAATAAAACCATTACGAACATCGGAATGCCTTTTCAATGCTAAATTCCTATTTCGTTCCGACATCCTACGAGATCCCAGTAATAAAACTATAAAATAACACCCGAAAGCATTTTTTTTATTTTAAATAAAATATTTTAAATAATTTTAAATTTTATTTAAATATTTTAAATTTTATTTATTTTAATTTTGTATTTTAAATAGAATACAAACATTGGGAAGCATAAAGTACATTAAATTAACTAGAAGCGTCTCATTCCACGAAGCACACAAAGCAATAATCGTCACTTAATGACAGACAGAGCTTTACTGAGCTGAGAGTGGTCTGCACATAGTGGAGGTAGCCGACTCCTCTGCCTCATACAGTAATCCCGATTCGTCGGAACCAGTCACGAAAGTTCAAGACAGTGGTATTAAAATTAGTGATCATGAAAGGTCGATATCTTGAACACTGAGTTTCCCGAACATACGAGACTGTACTGTACATTTATGGAAAGCAGTCTGTGACATGCTAAGTTCCGTGACAAATGTGACAACACTGACGCCTAAGCCCATCAATAATATAGTAAATGCAGACAGGAAGTGAGTAGGTGACAACACAACGTACTCTTCATTGAGGTTCTTTATGGCATGAATGGTACCTGGATTGAGTCCCTTGGGGTCTGTGATAGTCTTCATCATTCTGTCCGGAATTCCTGCCTGCACCATGTGACTAATGACGTCACTAACCCTCGACATGTAAGGGAAAGTCTTATTAACTCGAAGTACGAGATACGCACTTACAGTTTCATGAGTCAGCTTATGAAAATACACCGATCGATTGAAATCGCATACACGCTGGTAATGGTAAGTGAATATTTTGTCACTTAGCATCAGAGCGGTGTGAGGCCTTTGAAGGGCGAATATCAGCGTGTCAGAACTGCTGTGGAACACGAAACCAGGCGTGTTACCTAACACTAAGTGCCTCTGTGCCATCCTTGTAGAATCAAACAGAAGTGAGAAATTATTACGAATTAGTTCTTGATAATTGTTAATTTGGTGTTGTCTTCCAGGGTCAATGAGGTAAGTGGTAACAAATGCCTGAAATATTGTGTCGATAGCCAGTGAATATACCACCCAAGAAAAGAATAATATGCGGAGTGAGTGGCCGTGAGGCATTCTGGGAACTGCTACTGCCGTTAACACAGACCACGCGTTTAGCAGGCAGTTGGTGGCGCTGCTGTACTCGCCGGACTCCTGCACTGCGAGACACCTCAGCGCCACAGCCGCCAGGGTGAGCGACAAGACGCCGAACAGCCAAGCTTCTGTTCTGTACAGACGTGATATACTTGACCAGCGAGGGTACGGTTCGGCGAGGGGTACAAACCATGTATATTCATACACGAGATGTGGGTATATATAGTGAAATGTGGCGTCCTCTAGAAGGTGTTTGTCGCCGATAAAAATATTTGGTGTTGTAACGTTGGTGTTGATGTTCAGATGCACGCCCAGATGTTCCGATATAACTTTTAACACTCTCATATCGACTCCGTCTGAAATTCTTCCTTCATCGTCAATAATTACGTTGGGTGGGTTATGACTAGCGTGCACTGTCAGCTCGCAGCCGGAGATTTTGGGGGGGGCCGTTTTTTTGAAAGTGAGGATCCTTAAGAAATTTTCCACCTTTCGAGTTCTCTATACACGTGTCAAGCAGGATGACTTTCTGGAAAATACCGCAGTTCCCGGATGGCGGCGTGTAAGGAAACCATGTGAAGACTTGGACGCTGTGACGCGAAGTGTCCTCTAAAAGAACAAGGACGTCGTACACGCCCCTGACACTTAGCGTCTTCAGAATGGCACTTGCCATTTTGCGAGGGCCATGGTGGTCAGTCACAACAACCAGCACTCTGCTGTTCATCGTGTAGTCTATGTTGATGACACGTGACAGGCATGTCTTCAGTTTGCCCATTCCTCTGCATGTCACGACAAATATAAATCCTTGAAATTTCCTTATGGACTGGAAATCGCTGTTGAATGCTATGACTATAGGCCAGACGTTAGACGTTAGACGTCTGTAAAGTCCCAAGAAGGCGGCTTTCTGTGTCTGACACCTGTAACCTGGTGTACTGCAGTTCCTGTCGCCAGTCCTCGTCTGACGGCGGAAGCCAGGGCGGTGTAATCGTGTAAAAGTCCGTATCTGCTCGCAGTATTTTGTTCACTGAGCAGTTCTGGACCGAACGCTCAATTCTGCGGTAGAATTCTTTAGTCCTGTTACGGCCAGCAGAAAACGTTTGAGATGTAGCGGATGGCGTCGGTGGTTTGGACGCGTCAGAAAGAAGACTATGTTGTCTGTCTGATGGAAGTGACGTCCACTGGCTTCCTGAAGCAGTTGGCTATTGGCCGGCTGTCCTCGTCTGCGCCAAGTCGCCTTACCAGATCTTGGTTTGCCAGCAACGTTGTGATGATCTGAAAACAAAGGGATTAGATTATTGTATTGTATTATTGTATTATATTGTATTGTATTGTATTACATATATTACATCACATTACATTGCATTGCATTATATTATATTGTATCATATTATATTATATATTATATTGTGGGCCGCGATAGCTCAGTCGGTATAGCGACTCGCTACGGGCTGGACGGTCCGGGGATCGAATCCCGGTGGGGGCGAAATTTTCAGCACCCGTCCAGACCGGCCCTGGGGCCCACCCAGCCTCCTATACAATGGGTACCGGGTCTCTTTCCCGGGGATAAAGCGACCGGGGCGTGGATTTGACCACCCACCCTCATCTAGTGCCAGGGTTAAAGAAAGAGTAGAGCTATACTTCTACTCCCCCTCTGGGACTTCATGGCCTGTTCTAGGGAGACCTTTACCTTTATATTATATTATATATTCCTTGCTGTCAAATAAATACCGGAATCTGTTTCCTCAGGCACAAGGGGGCAGGGTTGTGCGGATGACCAGTGCCGCAGCTTAAGAAATCGTGGAGCTATGCCTCCATTATTCTGCACGTCTTTTGGCGTCTTGGTTCATTACGCGCAGTAACAATTCTACCTGTTACTGCTGCCAGCATCTCGAGGATGCGAGAGTAGCATTGAGACACGTCGATAGGAACTCACCATAAGGCACACGGGGTGTTCCATGTCGCATCCGAAGGTCGAGTGTTTCCTACATGTATTTACCGCTGTCTAACATTCAGAAGTTGTGAAAGTTGGTTGCTCTTGGTTCACCTTTGTCCGTATTGCCGTGTAGTTTGTTGCGTTCCCTAATTCATATGCTGTGTTTTGTGTCATAAGTGGGTTCCCAAAGGGAGCTACTGTACACTTGTACACTCTGTGTTATGAGCGATGGCACAGGTTGTCCCTAGAGTCTAGTATAAGTCCTTTCATATTTAATTGTTTCTCATAACCTAAATTACCCGCATTAATTGGCGTTCCCCCAGATATTATCTGCTAGAAACCTCATAAACATTTTAAGGAATTAGTTCCCCAACTATAATTCATTTCGGGGCCGGCCTTAGGCCGATGGGACCGATTTGACTCATTCAGGCCCCGCACTTACGGGGGCCCCGCGCTCATGGAGGATTCGCACATTAGTAATTTTTAAAAATTATAAAAAAATCGAACATTTAATTTTTACATCCTAACTTACGTTAATACACCAAAACGTTAGTCCTATATTTGTTCTGCACAATAAATTTTAAGGGCCCGACAGAAAGATCGCATTCAGGCCCCGCGTTTGCTAAGGCCGGCATTGGTCCATTTTATACGAAGCTGGCTTTTTCTTCAATCGTTTGCTGTTTTGAAGAACTTGAAAATTTATGGCAAAGTTAATGGTGACGTGTTAACAGCTTGAGACGCAGTTTTACACTCTAAAATACAGCGGCGTTGGGGCAAAAGCTATACACCATCGGGTTTAACAATCACAGACTCTGTTTGTTGTGTCATTGCTGTAATTTTTATTATTTACAACTATATTTCGTCTAACGGCGCTGCCAGTAGCTCAGAGGATGTAGTGTCAAATATTGGGATAATTAGCGACA
Source organism: Reticulitermes speratus (assembly GCA_021186555.1). Classification (NCBI taxonomy): domain Eukaryota; kingdom Metazoa; phylum Arthropoda; class Insecta; order Blattodea; family Rhinotermitidae; genus Reticulitermes; species Reticulitermes speratus. The sequence continues at coordinate 1,424,519 of JAJKFL010000427.1, forward strand.
AATTAGGAAATTTCCGCATGACGTAACACTACCGAACCTTTCCCTGTGTTATAATAATAATAATAATAATAATAATAATAATAATTAATTCTTGGCTCAACAGCCCTGTATGGGCCTGGGCCTCCTCTTGCCTCCTCTTGTCGAGGTTACTAAGTCATGCGCATTCATGGCAGCTGGTGACCGGCCAGCTAGCCGCGCTTAGTGTTCTATCGATCCTGATGTGCACGCCAGAGCCATCTGGCAGGCAGTCAGGAGACTTGGATGAGAAATGGAGGCAATTTGGCTTACGCAACATTTTTATTCATGCCCGTAAGGTTCTTTTACATGCCGTAAATCTACGACATGGGACCGACGGCTTTACTTCCCCTCCGAAGGAAGTGGTGCTCAGGATTTTTATCATCCTTAAAAATCCATCGACCTCGGTTGGGATCGAACCCGCGAATCTTGGGTCCAGTGGCGAGCACGCTAACCACTAGTCCACCGAACCTTCCCCTGTGTTATAATCCCTAAGTTATAAATTCGTGAATTATTTCTGGGAAGAAGTTTTATACTACACACACTGTAAATCTTCTCCGTATCCTAGCAACAGCATTACAATCGATCATGCTCCATTGTGTTGCTGCACTACAGTGAACATTACTGTAGTCTAATGTGTACTAGCGGTAGATGGCAGATATAAAGTCTTGTTTTAACAGCACGCTACATTACAATAGTTAAACAAACTGCAATTCAACGCTGCTTAAACGCGATCACGGCTTTCTTTTGTTTGTCGCATGGTATGGTATGTTAATAGAATGTTACGTTCTGAGAGTCAACTGTTTCTTCGGCCTCTCCGGCTGTACCATATTTCTTGTACTTATCTCGTAAGCTGCGGTATTACAAACTAGCTCATATACCCATTCTTGGAAACGGTCGTTGTTAATTACGACCAAAGACATATTCATAACAAGACTGCAAACTTTGCACTCCGTGACGTGGCAAATTTCATTACTTTCAGAATGTCACAAGGTTTCACGGTCCACGCGCAAATCTAGTTGTATTCACGTAAGTAAGAAAAAGTACCGCCCTCCCTGCTCCGGTGTTTACGAAACTCACTAATATTCAACAACGTTACGTGCAGATGTATTACACTAAAATTTCAGCGAAATCGGACAATACGTGTGGAAAGTACGGATATAAATTCCTTTAGGCCCGTAAGAAAAGTATGGATTTTACTAAGCCGACTGCCACGAAAGGCATTATCCCTGAATTATGATTCTCACAGTTGCTTTGCTGAGGAGTCAAGTCTTCTGAGATGTTACGCCGTGTCGACCGGTAAACACTTACCGACGTTTCGGAGGATTGTAGTGTCTTTATCTTTAGGGTCAAGCAGTACAAGCAGAGTGACAACTTGATTCTGAAGATGAAGGTACTAGGTTTCTTCGAAACGTCGGTAATATGTAACAGTGACGCGTCATAACCTCACAAAAGACTCGAAAATCTAATATGCCTGTTTTAGAAGTAGCGAATCGTAACGAGATCGTTCTCCGAGATTGAAAACGTTGACTAAACGTCCTTTCGCTTTCCGCTATACGCAGGTTTTACTGTACATGCATATCTACTTATACTCTCCCGGTACACGGGGCAAGCCGCTGCTGGCCTACTTTTTCCCCCACCTGTTGCTCTGCATCTCGTTCTAGACTTAACGTCACTTGCAGTCCATGACAATCACCACTTGTGGCTTTGTGTGTTACACAGTGTTACTATACGTGACGTATCCACAGTGCTCCTTTGCTTTCATTTATAGGACAAAATCTCTTGTTTCCTCACCAAGAGATCCACATTTGCCGGTGGCAGGACTCTAATGCTATGCTATACCAGTCCTGTTACCACTGGGACACTATAGTATTTATGTGTAATGTCAGTACGTATATTTTGTTTTTAGTGAACGACCAATTCGATAAGTGTCAGCAGTGGCCGCGGTTTCCCTAACCCGCAATTTCTTATAAGGACTTGGTATCGCAAACCGCGATGATATATAATAAGGTACTTCCCACGATTGGCAAAAGATTTTCATGCTGTGGTTTACCACTGTTATTTAATATTGAAAATATTTTATGTGCAACTAACCTACGATAAGTCGTAGTTCACCAAACTCACACTAGCCAAGAGCGCCAGTGATTGGTTGTGTGGCGTACTCGCAATCGATCGCTGTCATTCTTCCTGTCGATTTATCTTTGCGATTTCAACAGTCGATACATCTTATGAACGATATTAGTTCCTGATAATGGAGACGTCTTTTAGTGCGTACCCTATCGTGTTATTTTGCTGTGAAGTAACTTTGCCTGACGCTCCTTACTGTCTCAAATTGAAATCATATCAACTCCTGAAAGTAAAATTACTCTGTATTTATCCATTTATTTGTGCAGTTGCGAGTTGTGTTCTGTTCCTTCACTAGAAATGTATCGGTCACGTCTACGATATTTAGCCTGTCCCACGCACTGGGCGCCTTGATGGGGGGGGGGGGGGGGGAGCTTGATGCACGTCATGATTTCATTTCACGGTTGCTGGGGCAGCTTTGTGTAGTTTCTTAGGGGGATTTGTCGGCCTCCTTTCTTGCACTCTGCTGGGAAATCCACTCGGCAGTAACACAACAAATAAAGGACACAGAAGAAAGGAAAAAAATATATTTTATTAAAATAATTATTTGAGTTCGTTTCGAAGCCAGGAGAATTCAGTCGTTACAGCGACTAGGCTACGGGCTGGGCGGTCTGGGGTTCCAATGCGAGCGGGGCAATAAATTTTGTAATTCTTCCAAGCGTTTATACCGGCTCTGGGGCCGACCAACCCTCCTATCCAATGGCTAGAGATGGTTATTTCGACCGAGGTAAAGCAGCCGGGGCGTGAATCTTACCACTCAACTCAATCCAGTGCCGCAGTATAGAACGAGGGGCACTTAAGGACCGTGAAGCAAGTATCATTACTGCCCGCCATGTTGCTGTTATTGATTGTAGGCAAGTAGGATATACGTTGATGGAATGGCTGTCAGTGGCGTTACGTTCCTGCAAAATTTCATAAGCATCTGGCAACTGGTTCAAAACTTGAAACGGAGAGACACGCACATACAGGTAGTTTAGTGACATCAGAAGCCAGCTTCTTTTGTCGCATCGGTGTTTTTCCTTTTTCTTCGTAAAGAAAGTTACACAGAATATGTATTGTCACGGCTTAACTCTTGGAACTAGAAATTTACGAGTATATTGCTAAACACAAGTTGTGTTTAATACGAAATATTTGTGGTAAACGTGGACTTCGTACATGAAATAAACACGCACAGTTGTGTTTGTGTATGTACAGTCTCGATATTCACGAACTTAGACGTTTCGTAATCACCATTTTTATACCATTGTTTCGACCTTTCGTGACTGGTTTCGACGAATCGGTACAAAATCATGTGGCTGGCGAGTCGGCTTCCCCAACTCTCCTGCTATTGCGCAGATCACCCTCAGCTCAGACCCTGTCATTAAGTACTTTATGTAATGAAACCACATTCAATCATTTAATGTATTTTGTGTTCCCAAAGAGTATTTATGTTATACTCATATTTCAATGCTTTTTGATGTTATTTTGTATTTTTATTATTGATTCTCTAAGTTCTTAGAATCGCGTAGGCGTTGTAGATTGAAAATTCATTCCGATATTTGTGACTTTCTATCGGTCTCAATCACCAAAATCGAAACTCCATTGTACGTCAGTATGAACCATTCCAGGCTTGTTCCGTCTTGATGTATGTTGGTCCCTACATCTCCTTGGTCAGCTACGACTTGCCGGTCGGAGTGTGTGCGTACACGAAGTGGTGAATGTGTGTGTCGTTCGTTCTCAAGAAGTGCGTACACGAAGTGGTGAATGTGTGTGTCGTTCGTTCTCAAGAAGTGCGTACACGAAGTGGTGAATGTGTGTGTCGTTCGTTCTCAAGAAGTGCGTACACGAAGTGGTGAATGTGTGTGTCGTTCGTTCTCAAGAAGTGCGTACACGAAGTGGTGAATGTGTGTGTCGTTCGTTCTCAAGAAGTGCGTACACGAAGTGGTGAATGTGTGTGTCGTTCGTTCTCAAGAAGTGCGTACACGAAGTGGTGAATGTGTGTGTCGTTCGTTCTCAAGAAGTGCGTACACGAAGTGTTGAATGTGTGTGTCGTTCGTTCTCAAGAAGTGCGTACACGAAGTGGTGAATGTGTGTGTCGTTCGTTCTCAAGAAGTGCGTACACGAAGTGTTGAATGTGTGTGTCGTTCGTTCTCAAGAAGTGCGTACACGAAGTGGTGAATGTGTGTGTCGTTCGTTCTCAAGAAGTGCGTACACGAAGTGTTGAATGTGTGTGTCGTTCGTTCTCAAGAAGTGCGTACACGAAGTGTTGAATGTGTGTGTCGTTCGTTCTCAAGAAGTGCGTACACGAAGTGGTGAATGTGTGTGTCGTTCGTTCTCAATAAGTGCGTACACGAAGTGGTGAATGTGTGTGTCGTTCGTTCTCAAGAAGTGCGTACACGAAGTGGTGAATGTGCGTGTCGTTCGTTCTCAAGAAGTGCTGTGTCCAGTTCCTGCATGCATAGGTCTACGCCGGAGGTCCACAATTCCTGCGTGCCAGATCGCCGTGGCGACTAAATTAGACGTGTGTGTTATGTCGTTATTGTTCATACGTCTAATAAAGTTAGTGGTGGAACTAAAGTATTAAAATATTATTATGTAATAATGAGTGACTTCAATTATCTGATGATAGTAGAAATATCTGATGATAATGCAATTGTCTGATGATAGTACAATTTTACCGAAACGTGTTGTCATTTACGAATTTATATTGAAATATAACCTAAGCTGTTGACAGTGAATACTACTGTTGTTGATGTGCGCAGGTATAGGCAAAGGTTAAATTGTCAATTCTTAGGAGACTTAAACCGGTTAGATTAGGGTTTCAGTCGTGCCAGTTTATTACATGCAGGTATGATGATGATGATGGTTAGGTTAGGGGTTGTGTTATTCGTCGTCGTCTAAATATTCTGTTGCAGCTTAGTTCATAGATATTAGGCTTATCACGGATAGTAGATTTTCCATATCGTCACTGTCACAGATATTATGTCACGGATGATCAAACTCACTCTCACAATTCAATATAGTTTTCTCGGGCGATCAGTCGCGTCAACTGGTCCGCCCGAGAAGACTATATTGAATCATGTCGCCGGGAAATTTTGGAAACTTATATCACTCTCACAAGATTTACTACACAGCCACTTTTTTGCCCACAGTTGATACGAATTACTGCTGCGATTATTCGTCGTCGTGTCAGTTCCTCCTCCCCCCTAGCCCCTTTATGGTGTGTCACTTTTACGTTAGTAGGTAGAACAAAATGACAAACAAATACAAATAGCCTACGTGGCTTGAACTAAACTGGGGGCGCACCGTGACTTACGTAGATTTCAGTGAGCGCGCAGCCTCCCAGTTTTGTTCTGCGCCGTGAGATTCCTACTCTTCTGGGAGCGTCCTATTGCGCACCCAGCCACAGGGCGTTAAACCGAAAATGAGGGGGCGCACATTAAAAGGTGGTGTAAATTGGCAATGGGGTTTAAAACAAAAAGGCGTAGAAGAAAGGGCGTAAAACAAGGGCGACGTGCATTTTAGACTCATTAATAATAGATGGCAATTTTTCTGCGCGTTTATTCATACCAGTGTTTACGTAGTTCTTACTTTCTTTTTTCGTGTGAAACCTATTATGGTATAGGCCTAGTTCGTTTAAAGAACAATTTTTTAGTGTTCTCAGTGAGGGGTATTTGTCGTTTTGATAGAATTATATGTCCTTTATCGAACCTATTTGATCTGGGGAACTTCAGTTAGAAAATCGCCCGGAACAGATTAGGTATTATCTATTTATCTTCCATAAATAGATAAATATTCGATCAACCTTGTAGGTTAATTTTAATCACTTCATGCCATACTAAGCGCCTAAACCTGAATAACCTGTTTGCTTGTGTTTTAAAGCATTTCGGCCAATAAATATCCAAGAAGACTTATTATACTTGCAGAATATTATCGTCGTCATCATTATCATCATCATCATCTTATTCTTATTCTCTTTTTTTTTTTCAGGCACTGCATATGCATTTTTACTGCAACATGATTAAATCATTGGGAATGATGAAAGTGAACTCTGGTGTGTTCTTTCGTGACTAAACTGACGGACATGATGTGATCCGCTGTTGAAACGTGTGGTTGGCTGCCGTGTGTTGTGACTATTGATGTTTGGTGCACAGAATTTTTGACATGAAATGTGTGATACGTTATGAAATTGCTGTGTCTAAACTCACGTGCTGTTACTTTTTGTAAACGTAAGTACGTTTTAATCTAAATGTTACTGTTTCTTTTCATTAGTAACGTAGTGTTCAGGTTATGTAAATATTGTGGATTTAAAATTTGTTGTGCAAGTGGGTTTCGCAGAGGCTGTATTATATCAGGAATGCTTGCCTTCGATGTTCCGTATTGTATTATGTTCATACTTAATTTGTGTAGTGAAAAGTACATCATATTGAATTTTTCGGTATGATTTTGTGTAATTACATGCCATTGTCTCTCGCTTCACGTTTGTATGAATTTTGGCAAGGCCAAGTTCTTGAATTTTAATTTGGTGTTACTAAGTATTCACCTTTAGCGCGTAGGTCGTGATTTATGCGTGTTCAATGTCATGTTAGATACCTACGAACAGTTACATTCTATAAGTGTAGGTCATGGAAAGCAGGATATATAGTGTATGTCAATTAAATACAAAGGAATTTTTCCTTTCTCACATGAAAATGTGAGAGAAGTTTCATGAGTTGTGGCCATCATTCTGAACTTTGTCATGTGTGTTTGTTATTGAAGATGGCAGGTTGCTAGTTAGCTTTGTTTAGGAAGGCATCCCATTTTCAGTAACCTCCCATTGTCAACAGAAACTAGCACCTGAATGATAAGTGCTGGAGAAAGCCTCTGATGCCCTGGAAAGATTCTGTTCTGGAATGCCTGCAGCACACCAACAAGAAATGATATTAGGAATTATGACTTGAAATTTCATGACACAGGAAAAAATGTTAACACCATTAAATAACATAGAAGTGGCATCGTCACAGTATGTCTCTTGTTAATTGTCTGTTTTTGTATGTGTTACAGGATATTTTCCAGTGTTACCACCTTCTCTGACTTGAAACTCGCACATTATGGTATGTCTGTGTTGAATTATCTTTGTATAAAGAACGTTTCTTGTGTACATGCATCAGGAATGGCTGGATTTTCTGTTTTTGTATGACATGAAGTGAAATGGCGTTACCTTTTAGTGTGTGTGTGTGTGTGTGTGCATGCATGTGTGTGCTTGGGGGTAGGCACAAACAATGTAGTAGTAGTAGTAATGTGAATATTAATACAGTTATAAAGAAGAAGTGAATGCACCAACAGAAGTACCTAAATTAACATACTAAATGGTGTATGATGCCAAGGACAGAGGGATGTCGGTAGACCCAGAAATGGATAACAAATCAGTTTCAGAACTTGTGAATGCGATAATGGGTTTAAAACAATCACAGAATTAATAGAATAATGTAAAAGTAAACATGCCCCTGTGTATGCCCTCAAGACGTCTGGGAGAATGGAGATGTGGTTCCACTCCCTCTTAACCTTGGCACTAGATAGAGGTGAGTGGTTAGCTTCAGCCCATGGTTACTTTACCCCTGGGTGAAGAACCCCTGGTACCCATCAGATAGGAGACTGAGTGAGCTCGAGAATGATGCAGTAGCAGCAAGGTTACTCTTTGTGGTTAACAGGTGTTGTAACTCTAGACCAGCAGTTAACAGGTGTTGTAACTCTAGACCAGCGGTTAACAGGTGTTGTAACTCTAGACCAGCGGTTAACAGGTGTTGTAACTCTAGACCAGCAGTTAACAGGTGTTGTAACTCTAGACCAGCGGTTAACAGGTGTTGTAACTCTAGACCAGCGGTTAACAGGTGTTGTAACTCTAGACCAGCGGTTAACAGGTGTTGTAACTCTAGACCAGTGTTTCCCAAACTTTTTGTTCATACACCTCTTTTGCCTTCAAAAAATAACCATGGGTCCTTACATCCTTGCTCAAGTAAATATAGAGTGTCTGGATGATAGGTATCCAAAATTAAAAATTTATATCTCAGAACTGATTTTAGATAGTTACAAATACATACCAGTAGCATACACAACAATGCATTGCATGATTTGACCTTAATTAAACCGATTGTCGCTTGCTTCATGGATACATGGTGTTTCTTAACTAGATATTATAATGTGATCTGAGCTCTTCTGGGATATTACGCGACATCGTGTGGTAATTGTTTACCGACGTTTCGGGACAACGTATCGGTCCCATCTCGGACTCTAGACCCGTGAATATGTGACCGATACGTTGTCCCGAAACGTCGGTAAACAATTACCACATGACGCCACGCTATATCCCAGAAGAGTGCAGATCTCAACATCGCGGCCGAAGGCTGAAATCTAGATATTATAACGGTCATACAAAATGAACATATCGCCAGTTAAAGAAGTTCCACGATTATTTGTTAACAAAACATTATTCCTTTAATTAAAAAAAAAGTCAAGTTCAAAGTTGCCATTTCAGAAATATATCCACGGATACGCTGGGAACTGGTCTAGACACTTTATGGAAGGTAAGAATTTCTTGCCTGTGTCAGGAATCAAACCACAATTCCTCAGTCATCCAACCTGCACTCTAGTCACTACACTGACTGAGCTGCCCCAGCTTAGAAGAAGAACAGAAGGAAGTTATGTTAATGTTACATATTTGCCCTATTCCACTTACTTTATTTCCAGGTTATGAATTTGTTTTGTTTTGTGATAATATTTATATGCCTTTATTTAGAATTTTAAACCTTGCTGGCTGCATTAAAGTGTGGACACTTTATTGGCAAGGCTTTATGGCATTTATACTTAAACGCATGAAGTGTTGTAAAGTAGAAAATTACTAACTCTATGGAGCAGAGTTCTAGCTGAGAAGCTAACAGGTCCTCAGCAAGTCAAGAAATTCCCCGCATTTTATGGAACCCAAAGGTTCATTACCGCATTCACAGGAGCCCGCCATCTGTCCCTATCCTGAGCCAGATCAATCCACTTCATGCTGCCCCCCCCATCCCACTTCTTGAACATCCATTTTAATATTATCCTCCCATCTATGCCTGGGTCTTCCAAGTGGTCTCTTTCCCTCAGGTCTCCCCTGTATGCCCATTGCTTATGGTGTACCAAAGAATCAGTTCAAGTCTGAGGTCTTGTGAAATGTTTCATAAAGTGGTAATTTTTAATTGTGAGGAGTTGTTAGCACCTCGCCCAGCACCCCTAAGCTGGAGGACCACCCCTTGTCGGCTATCCGCGATTGCTTATTCAGTATATTCGCAGTTACCTTCCATATGTGGAGGCCATTCTTCCATCCACAACCTGAGGAAGTGCCATCCTCTGGTGACGGGCCCACTTACCACGGAGTAGAAAATTACAAATGTCTAAACATTGGAACTTTCCTTGGATAATTCATGCCTTTGTGTACTATATTCTGCTACCTTCCAGTTTCAAACATTTAAACATTCTGTTACCAGAGGTTCCGCTTCTGTGGAGATTTGGATTGTCCTGACTGGATCCTCGCTGAGATCAACACACTCGCTCGCGTGGTGAGTTCTGTGTTATTGTTTGTACTGACTTCGTGTGTGTATAACGTTTTTATTCGTTAAATTCTTGAGGTTAATGTTTTTTGAGTCTTAAGTCTCTACACAGCAGTAACCTTTATCACAGGAGAATAGGCATTTTTAAATCTTTCTGCTGTAGAGGGGTGGTGACTATATTTTAACTAGTGGGGGGGGGGGGGTGCTACTAATATTAAAAAATTACAGCGTCACTTGACAAGTTGTGTTGTGGTGCACATCAGGGTAATGCAATTCTTGGCCCGAAAGTAAAACAAGCTATTGTAAAAGAAGTGTTTTATGGCGTGTTTCTCAATGAAGTGTTCACGTGCGTGTTTCAGACATCCGTCAAAATGAAGCTGGTATGTCAGCAGGTGGTGAAGTCACTGCTGGGGGAAGACATTGATGTAAGTTGATATGTGTTCATTATTTGTTGATGTACAAGCTCTGCTCAACATGGACAGCAGTGAACCAAATCTGCATAATGGTGTTAGGGTATTTGCCGTTGCTACCTTTCCTGCTTCTGACCCGGAGCCCATCAAATCTGTTGTGTAATGGGTAGTATTTTGTATGTTATTTTTAAGTTTTTATTATTTGTATTAATTCTATAACACCAGATGATGGGCAGAGTCCAAGAAGCAGGTAATCTTCAGTGGTATTACTTAGGTTTACAGAGCCAATAAAGGATTGATGGACATGCTGTGTTCTTGCTGCATGTGGCATTCTGTTTCCAGAAGGCGGTGGATGTAGAGGACTGGCATCACTGAGAAGAGGGAAAGATCTAAGGGGCTGTGAAAGGATTAGGGTTGATTCAATCTGGGTCACAGTGCTCACAGACCTACCATTATAAGATAATGGCAGCACAAAAAGGTTTTCATCCCCCTGAGTCTCTTAGAAGGGGTTGGGGTGTGACTATGCCATCTAACTACTAAAAGGGAAAAAAGTGATACCCGTTAGACTAGCATGGTATTTTTATTACATCAAAAGTCTCTTCATTGCAAAAGAAATGTGATGGTATTTCTTACAGTGATGTTGAAATTTGTGCTTGCATGCACGCGCATGTGTGTGTGTGTGTGTGTTCAGTCACTTCTTATGCAAGCATTGGCCTTTCCAGCTATTTCATTTGCCAGTGGAGTTATAATATGGTTCTCTGCATGCTTTCTACATGTTCTTTTTCCAGCCTTTCTGATATTTATGTCGGTCCCTTCCAACATATTTTGATGTTGCAGTCATTCATATTCCTGCGGTTGTCCAATCTTGTAAATCCCAGCATTTACGTAAGAATAACAGAATACAGAAATCTAAGTGTCAGTGACTAGCATATGAAAATACACACAAGCCATGAAATTGTAAGTGTAATTGAAGGTAAGAGACCACTTGGAAGACCTAGACACAGATGGTAGGATAATGTTAAAAGAAGTAGGATGGGGAGGGCATGGACTGGATTCTTCTTGCTCTGGACAGACAAGTGACAAGCTCTTGTGAACATAGTAATGACCCTTTGGGTTCCACACAATGCGGGGAATTTCTTGACCGGCTTTGGAACTGATAGTTTCCGAGGAAGGACTCTGCTCTATGAAGTTGGTAAAGTGTGTCTTGAAGGTATATTAGTAGATAATATTTTATAAAGGGGCACGCGGTGGCGCAGTTGGTTGAGGCACTGCGCTACAAGCCGGAACGTCGCGGGTTCGATTCCCGATGGTGTCACTGGAATTTTTCATTGACATAATCGTTTCGGTCGCACTATGGCCCTGGGGTCGACTCAGCCTCTAACAGAAATGAGTACCAGGAATCTTTCCTGGGGGGTAAAGGCGGCCGGTGCGTAGGGCTGACAACCTTACCACCTTCATGTGCCGATTGTCTATAAATCTGGGAGCCTCAACCTCCTGGAACCCTAAGGGTCTCTCCAGGTCTGTAATGGGGTTGCTAAAAAAAAATGTTTTTATAAAAATGGTAATGTTTTTTATAAGAATTGTGTATTGAAATGAACTGCTGATTTATGTTACTTTTTTCCCTTTTAAGATATGTCTGAACTAATTCAAGGTTTAGGCCAATTACAAGTGTAAGTGGATGAAGAATATAGTTGGCAAATGTCTGTACCCAAAAGTGCATGTATATGTGTCCACTTATTTCTGTAACGCCTGCAGAGGCTTAATATCTGATACCCCACAAGTGTGTTGGAGGTTTTGTGTGCGAATTAGAGGAACTGTGGCAGAAACCCATGTGCTGATATCTTGAGTAATCATTGTGTAATCCTCTTACCTGAGACAGTAATGTCAGCTGTTCACTGGAGGGTGCCATGTTTATACAAGAGATTTTAAAGGAGATATTGTAATGTGCTACATTAATCTATAACCTGTGCAGGAAGAGAATACTGATGGCTTGGTATTAGCTTCTCAGTGGAATAACAGGGTGTTCAAAAAGTCTGAATTGGTTATAGCTGTGTCTGGTTACTTGTCCTTTTTGTTCAGGATATCTGCAGCCTTTCTAGATAATGGGTTGTCATAGTTTGTTTTTTTGTTTTAGTTTGACCGAGTTAAGAAGCTTACAGCAGATGCAAAGTTTGGTGAGTGAAATTACATGCATTGTTTATTCTGATATTTTCTTCTGTCTGTTCCTTTTCTCTATCTTGGCATTTTTATATTTCCCAGGGGATGAAAGAATTATTTACTTTTCATATTGCTTCATGGAAGTTATATTTTAGCATAAAAATGTATCACATTATATTCACCGTGCATTCTGTCTTATATAATAGCTTTTATTTTAACCAACTCATGCACTACACCTTTGTCGTCATATATACCCCTACATATGTTTCGACTACTTATTAGTCATCATCAGGGGGATCAAAGTATATGAACACAGACTACACATCCACTATAATAGTTGGTTCACATTCAATGTTAAAATAAGATGAACTATGTTCACTATAAAAACATGTAGCATTCTTGCTTCAGTGGTTAAAATATATAAGAGCGTTTGTTTTCCTTTTTGGTTAAAACGTTTAAAACTATTTAAAATTATTGGCAGCTGGTCTTGTTTCGTTCTCAAATGGCTGGTGAATTTATCTGTGGCGTGATGTTGTGCCGTGTTCTGTAAGCTTCGCCTGACGGCTGCGTTGTGACTGGTATTGATTTTTACTGTTTTTGCTATTTTAAATGGTTTTAAACGTTTTAACCAAAAAGGAAAACAAACGCTCTTATATATTTTAACCACTGAAGCAAGAATGCTACATGTTTTTATAGTGAACATAGTTCATCTTATTTTAACATTGAATGTGAACCAACTATTATAGTGGATGTGTAGTCTGTGTTTATGTACTTTGATCCCCCTGATGATGACTAATAAGTAGTCGAAACATATGTAGTGGTATATATGACGACAAAGGTGTAGTGCATGTGTTGGTTAAAATAAAAGCTATTGTATAAAAATGTATATTTGTCTCCCTGTAACTAAGATTTGAGGTTGTCACTGCGGTGAATACTAAGATTATGGGCTTGTAGCATGTCATGTAGTGCAGTTTGATGCATAGGTACCAATATTTTGGAGCAACCTACTGTATTCATTTTTAGGGTATAAGAAGTTTTGCCCTGAAGATGGAGGCAGTGTGGTCCTTCTGCACATTGGTATGTGTCTACAAAAGTATTTGGCATTACATCCAAGACAGTCATGAAGCAGGTTATTGGCTTGGTGTGAAGACATTCAGTGGGCTTTTGTGGATGTCGTGATGTACCTTTGGGTTCAGTAAAGGCAGCGTAATAACTATATGCTGGTCAGAGTGACATGTGGCATGACTGTTTAATTGAAAGAATTATTAAGACCACACGGACTTAAAATGTCTCCATATTCTGTTCTTGCCCATACTGGAGTTGTGTTAGACAAACAATGACCGTGTGCTCTCCAGCTTCTCCCTCTCAATGCCACCAGTGTTTCTGTTGTCAGGGCATGAGACAAGAACAGCTGCAGTGTCAAGAGACTTAGTCTCACCCACAGCCACACCTGAGGTTACTAGGCTGTGCTTGTAGTGTGGGATATTAGACACCAAACAACTATGTGAAACATATGAATCCCATGCTGTTGTTTGGGAACAAGGAGAGGCCCAGATGGGGGAGATTAGAAATGCATAGTGCGTTTTAATGGAAAATCATTTCAGAATGCAGTCACAAGACTGAAGAAGGGTGGTAGGATAACATTAAGATGGATCTTAGGGAAATAAGTTGTGAGGATCAGAAGAGCATGCAGTTGGCCAAGGATTGTGTGCAGTAACAGACTCTTCTGTCAGCAGCATGGAATCTTTTTATTTCAGCTTTCAGAAAAAGTGAAGATGTACTTTCATTTTATCATGTTACAGAGCCTAGTGAAGTTAAGGCAACCGTAGCGGCACTGTTGTTTGTGTTGGAAACCTCAGCGCGCCATGGCGTGGACGGCGAAACGCTGGGCAGTGAGCTGCAACAACTGGGATTGCCAAGGGAACACGCAGCAGCTCTTTGCCGAGTCTACAGCGACAACCTGACATCGATTTCCAGTCGACTGCAAGACCAGAGTTTGAGGTGTACGTACCGTAGCTGCAGAGTTTATTGATTGTTAGCTGTCTCGACTGGAAGCATGTAATAAGTTTTGAAGATGAACATGGATAGTGAATAGGTATGAATTTGCCAGGAGTCAGTAATGGTCTTTGCCCTGTTTTCCCATTGAGACTGAGAAAGACCATCAGAACCTCATTGGTGTTAATCGGGTTGAGATATGAATCAGGTAAGGTAAAAACTAAGTTCACCCTAGAACAGGCCATAAAGGCCCAGACGGGGAGTAGAGGTATAGCTCTACTCTTGCTTTAACCTCAGCGCTAGATGGGGGTGGGTGGTCAATCCACACCCCAGCCGCTTTACCCCCGGGAATAACCCGGTACCCATTGTACAGGAGGCTGGGTAGGCCCCAGGGCCAGTCTGGACGGGTGCTGAAAATCTTGCCCCCACTGGGATTCGATCCCCGGACCGTCCAGCTCGTAGTGAGTCGCTATACCGACTGAGCTATCCTGGCCCCGATATGAAGCAGGACCTACAGATAAAGAAGTCCTGTTACAACACCATTGTGGCCGTGGAAAATACTAATTCCATGATAGCGCCATGTATTATGTAATAAAGGGCTGCACAAACGTTGCTGTGTAGTGGACAACACTCCAGCTTCATATATCAAAAGGCTGCAGGTTCAAATATTGGTCCACAGATTACTTATCATAGCTAAACTCATTTGTAATTGTCCTCATTGCCTTCAGGCTGATGTAGAGGTACCTCTTCAGATAGGTCGTAACAACTTCCTTTTGCAAAGTAATTCACTAATCATCCTACCACTCAGTGCTACATAGTCTGAGCTGCTGACAGTGACGTTAAACAGGGTGTTTCAGGAGGAGTCTGCCGTACTTCGGGAGAACATTCCTTAGGTTTACATCGACATAACCGAACGTACCTATATCCTAAGTTGAACAGTTGCAGAGATAATGGCACTAGAAAAATGTTGTATTCTTGCAGTTCCACATACTGTACCTGTTTAATGCGGTGTGTTAACCCGTGCACTGTGCAAGTCCATCCTTGAGCTGAGAGCCAAGTCAAGCCGTATGGGGGCAAGTGTGCTATGTAAAGTACTTGGAACCCTAAGGACAATTCATATGTGACTAGTGCAGTGTTGCGTAGATATTAATTAGACGTTAAGTACAGGTTAAGTACATATTGCTTCTCACTGTAATGTGTATTGGTAGTCAATAAATGTGTAACAGATCTAATTGTTTGAAGTTTATCTCCCCATTATCTCCATAACCGTTCATCTTCAGATATAGGTATGTTTGGTTATATTGATGTAATTTAACCTAAGGAATGTTCTCCCAATATGTGGCAGATTCTTTTGGAAACATCCTGTATAAACTGTAAATGAATTACATGCAGCAGGCAACTTTTAATTTTACAGTGTTCAACATTAGGAGTTACAAGGGACTAAAATGGGTCATTATCACTTCTGTACCTATCCTTATAAATTCATCATACACTATTCACCATTGTGTAACCATGAACCAGTTAATAGCAGCATTGCGTGCGTTGTTTCAGTGAGCCGTCTGCAGGATGTACAGTGGAGAATGGACACAGTTGTTGTGGATAAGAATCAGATGGTGGGGGAGTTGCGGGTGGGCCTGCGAGTGTTTTGTCCGGCATCTGGGACACATCACACCCACAACTTCAACATAGGCGCACAGCAGTTACACTTGCTGTTGGCAGGTGAGTGTCTTGTTGGTTCTATCAGAAATGCATCTCCCTCATCACTGCAGGCATATGTAAGTCCTCCTTTGGAATTCAGTTACACTAAACTGTGTTCCAACTGTGATGTCTGCAACACTGCGAAAGAAATGCTTACTTTTTTCCTATTGTTTTATTTTGGTTTTTGTTGCAAAAATGTGCCTTTTTTTACCTTAATATAAGGTTAAAATTTTTTTCGTAATTCATCATCTGGTAAATGGAGGTTCACCTTACAAATATGCACAAACATTAAACAGGTTTTGTGCGTGTATATTCACGAAAATTAAAGATTGTGATGGGGGCGAGGTGAGGTGATCTCATATTTTGGTAAACACAAAATATTTGTGGTCTGATCACATGATGTAACTAAATTGCTGACTCTTGGACAGTCCACCTCGCTAACTGCGTGGAGCACAGTCGGTCTTGAGAAGTCGATAGGCACTGAACTGGCCAATAAATTCCCTGTCTTTTGTGGACTCCAAATGTTCCTTACTGTATTTGCAAGAGCCAGCAAGTGGTGTCTGTCCTGAGACCAGTAATTCTAGTTCACACTTTTACACATATTCTTGAAGTCCTTTTTAATGTTATCCTCCCATCTCTGCCTAGGTTTCCCAAGTAGCTTTTTCCCCACAGGTTTTGTGACAGAACTACACATTTGTTACACTCATGTGTTCCTCTGTGTCACCATGAAACTAAAAATATTTGCTGAAACGTACGTGACATGATGCCCTCATGATGTCATGTTCTCCATCTTCCTGGTATTTCCTGACTCTGAGGTCAAAGTATTATTGCTCAGAACCCATCTGTATTGTAGTCAAGTCTCCTGAATACTGCTAGCATAGAGGCCCAACACATTTCATCTTATCCCCTCCTCTGACCTCAGACAGTTGTGTTGTACTGCCAATTTTCCATATGAATTTCGTGTCTCTTTTTCTGATTAATCTTTCGAAAGACCTGCATTCCTGGGCCTGCACATCCCCAGAAATTAATTTTATATGTTTAGGCAACAAGGAAATTTACTGCATTTTTAAGACGTGCTACATAGTTTGTTTTACTTGCCATGAAATGCTGTTTATTTCATAATTTTATCTTTTTCTTTTCCAATAATACTAGTGATTTTTATAAACCTTGCAGTAAAATTTAAATACCCACCCCAGTACAATAAAGGTTAATATGTTCATTTATGCGTAACCTCCATTATTTAGCCCCTGACAATGCCAGGAAAACAGGAACTTGTCATCATTAAACCCACCATACTGAGGACACAGAAAGAATTCCAAGGATCAACCTTTTTCACTCCCTCCTTATCCCTTCAGGGTACTACCTTATATTCTGCTCCATTTTCTGTCCTTTACGTTCAAAACACTGGTAGCAATAACCATCGTTAGTGACAACCACTTAGGGCTGGTTGACTTAGGCAAGCAGGGCTGGTGAAGACTAGAACAGTTGCCAGTGACAGGGAAGCATCGAGTGCCATCACCACCACCACCACCATCCATGGGACTTCTTTTTGTGACCTCAGTACAGATAGATATGTACTGAGTAGAATATCGTACAGTACTTCTCTGATTGAGTTTACTGAAGTCTCTCAGTGTCTGGTGTGCTGTACTGACGTACAGCCTGTACATCTCATTGTGTAGAGCATTCCACTCTGCATTCTGGAATCCTGTACTCATTTACATACAAGCAGTTCCGATACATTTCCCAGAAACGCTTGTTTTATCGTGTCGTATGTATGTTTCAGATGAATGAATAAATTCACGTTTGTTCTAGATTTGAAGCGGGCAGCCAGTCTGATGGAACCGTTATGATAATGCATGTCATCACCATCATTTTCATCGCATGAGTGCTTGTGTGCACGTGTTGGCGGAATGTAGTGAAATTAAGGGTGAGAAATGAAAATGTGCGTTGTTATATCTTAAGTTCTGGTTATCAACAGAAAAATTGGGAATTTCATTCTAAGACCTTCTGATGAATATATATATATATATATATATATATATATACTTATTCCCATAACTGTTTCATAAGTGTAAAGAATTATATTTAACTTGTGAGATTTGAGATTCTCGCAGTGGTGGTGATGATTCAGATCTTGTTGAATGTTACATTATGTTGACTGGTAAATATAGACAGTCACCAACAAATGCACAAACCATCAATAAAGTTATAAATTAACCTTTTATCATAATTAAAACCCTACACACGTTTTGGCTCGCGAGGAGCCATCATCAGGGGTTACAGTAGTGCTTATCAAATGCTGTGTTAGGTCTGTTGACGACACTCGTAATGTTACTGCACTGTTTGTATATGTAATCACAGCATTTGATAAGCACTACTGTAACCCCTGATGATGGCTCCTCGTGAGCCGAAACGTGTGTAGGGTCTTAATTATGATAAAAGGTTAATTTATACCTTTATTGATGGTTTGTGCATTTGTTGGTGACTGTCTATAATACAAAAATGCACGGTGAATTAAGACTAAAGACTGGTAAATAGTTAACAGCGTTTTTGAATTAACACAGCGCAGCATGCCAACAGACTTGTGTCTGTATTTAACTTAGCACAGTAGATTTCACGTTATATTCACCGTGCATCACGATAACAAATCACAATATTAAAACCAACGTATGCACTGTATTGTCATACACAGTCAATTGCCCCTACAATAGAGTGTATGACAATACAGTGCATATGTTGGTTTTAATATTGTGATTTGTTAGCACAGTAGCTTGGTCTGTATAGTGACAGACCATGTGCTTGTCGGGATTTGATTTCCAGAAGGGAGAGGGATGTTTGTTTTTCCCTTTATGCCCTGAATGGTGTAAGGGTGCAACTATATCCCTTATCATTGGTTACTGGGGTTCTTGACTCGGGATTGTAGCTGAATTGCAAAGACAGTAACTCACCTGCATCAAGGGCTGAGGTTTACAATGCCTGTTGCTCTATGTGAATTTGTGTGGTTGTAGAACAATAGAATAGAATGGAAAAAAGAAGGATTTATTTACATTCCTTATATCTACATGATACACTAGTCAAGGATGTGGAACATGTCATGTAAATACAATGCAGTACAAATATAATTACATACTTCTGGTAACTATAGTCGTGCAAGAGTATTATGTTGTAATGATAATATATGGCAGAATAATGTTGCAATGTTAAAGAATAATTTTGTAAATGTGTTTAGGTGGGATAAATTTATGCCGTGCTCAAAATGACTGCACATGCACTTGTGTGACGAAACACAGCAGTGACGAGACCTGAACTGCAGCAGTGGTAGTTGTATATGAGATGTCTGTACATATGAAAACAGATCTGAACGTCCATCTGTGCAAATTACTAAACTTGAAGAGTTCATTTCTATACCAACTTATGCACACAATCATATAGTATTATTTAGTTTATTTTCCCCTAACTATATATATATATATATATATATATATAGTATACTATATGATTGGGTGCATAAGTTGGTATAGAAATGAACTCTTCCAATTGTGATAAGATGCACGGTAAATACAAAACTTGAGAATGTGGGTTTGTAGTGCTGACCAACATTGTCATGATATACCTGTCATCAGAGGTACCAGAATATGCCCTGTGGCTGTCCCGGCCCTAGATATGGATTCTGTTCCCGTACCTAAGAGGGCAGAGACCGTAAAGGTCAAATTGGACTGTGTCTGGAGGCACTAGAACTGTAAACTGTGGCTTGGATGTATCTAGATGCTAAGTCCGCCTACAACTAATGTCACTGAATGTTTTTTAACACTTGTATTCGTACAGTTCATGTATGTCGGTGTGGGCCGGGATAGCTCAGTCGGTATAGCGACTCACTACGGGCTGGACGGTCGGGGGATTGAATTCTGGTGGGGGCGAGATTTTCAGAACTCGTCCAGACCGGCCCTGGGGCCTACCCAGCCTCCTATACAATGGGTACCGGGTCATTCCCGGGGGTAAAGCGGCCGGGGTGTGGTGTTGACCACCCACCCCCATCTAGCGTTGAGGTTAAAGAAAGAGTAGAGCTATACCTCTACTCCCCCTCTGGGCCTTCATGACCTGTTCTAGGGTGAACTTTACCTTATCATGTATGTCGGTTATCAGACATTTGGTCCAGTTGTAGTCCAGTACGCAGTTTTGCCCACTTCATGTGGTCTGATTCATTAGTTCCACAATACAATTTTATCCACATCATTTGATCCTGTCTGCAGTATCCAAATAAGAAGGTCCTGTGGCCAAACCTGTACAGTGTTATAATCCTTTGCACATGTGGTCCAAGCACTTAAAATCACACAGTGTGCTTCAGCTGTTGGTGTATCATTGTAATGGTATTTCGTAACAGTGGGTGGTATCACTGTATGGAAGAGCGTTATGGTTGACATGACGGTAATTAAGGGTGGTACAGTTGTCCTCCTGCAGACTGCCCGTACTGAAGGTGAAGGTAGAAAAGTAGTGAATGATTTGAGCACCAAGCTGAAGATAACACTAATGCTCCACCATCGCAAATAATGTGCGCGCTGTTGGAGAAGGGCAGGAAAAAGCCGTTCTGCGTAATATACCAAAAAATGATGTTTTAACCTACAACCAATGGCTGTACTGTATATGGGATGCAAGCAAGGCTAGAGCCCAATAAATGAATTTTATATATTTAAGCAACAAGGTTGCCGATCCCAGTGGCCGTGCGGTCTAAGGCGTGGGTCTTCGGCCGCTCGCTTACTAGGATTGTGGGTTCGAATCCCACCGGGGGCATGGATGTCTGTCTCTTGTGAGTATTGTGTGATGTCAGGTAGAGGTCTCTGCGATGGGCTGGTCCCTCGTCCAGAGGAGTCCTACCGACTGTGGTGTGTCTCAAATGTGTGTGACCATGAAACCTCGACGAAACGAGGAGGCCCAGGCCCATATAGGGCTGTCGAGCCATACAAAAAGGCAGCAAGGTTACCTGTTCAGCACTGCGATCACAAATACGGGAAGTTAATCCTGGTTTCAGATGAGGTTGTGGGGCTGACCACACTCTGCGACAGATACACAGCTTCAAGTTCTATGCATTCAGGAACACTTTCCACACAGCACCTCCTCCTCAGTTTTCTTTTAACAGGTGGAGTCTTTAGCATTAGAACACTCCCCCCACTTCTTCTCCTCCTCCTCCAACCTCTGAGGAAATACCTGAGAGCTACTGTGCACCTTCCTGTATCCACATTTTCTAGAGAAATGTATGTGGGTGACTCAGAAGTATCTGCAGAGTTCTATATACATTTTTATTTTGTTGGCAGCACTGCTACATGCATGTGCAACTGTAAGTATGGGTGTATGGACACTGTGTTACCATCCTGCACTTTCGATCTTGAAAGATCAGTTGTTGTGTTACTGTCGTTGTAATTAAATCCCAAGTAAAAGCAATTAATTACAGAAATGAATTACCATATCACTACAGTAGTGTCACATAAGAAGAATGGAATCATTGACAAGTACCCCATTTAACCCTTATTCAGTTTTGGACTAAATTAATTTGTGGACAGTATAGATGGGGCATGTATGGAAATTGGACTTCCCTTTTTTGGTATGGACCAAATTACATGGACAAAACTGTGTATGGGACATTTCTGGTTAGGTTAACTGTCAGGTACTGGCCTGTGTAATATGTTTGAAAATCCTTATTAATTAAATAATAAAATTTCCCATTTTAATCTTATCCTGTCTTCCAAATGATATATTTCGAAGAAGTGCCCTTGCCCGATTTCCTGTTTTATCCGAAGCTTTGCTGCCCAGCCAAGCGGCAGTGACAGCAGTACAAGCCAAGCTGTCATGCAGTTAGACAGCAGCCTGGAGACTACTTTCCTTTGTCTGAAGTGATTTGGCTGTTTGAGGAAAGTGTTGTTGCTTCAAGCAGATGGGGGCCCAGTTTCAGGTCGTGTTATTACTGAATGTGTAACTGAATGCGTAACTGAATGCTTTGTCATTATTCCAGCTGTCCCCATAGTAATGGGTGAAGTGCGTGATACTTGTCCCTGAAAATGGAATGATTTGGAGGTTTTTAAAGGCATGTATTTTGTAGATCCTTTGGGCCCCAGTTAGTAGAGGAACTACAAGAAAACTTCAAGAAACAAAGCTAAGCTGCCTATGCAGTAGGCATTAATGGGTTTACAAGCATGAATAACGACAAAATAAGCATGAATTTTTATTCTGACTCAAGAAAACATCTTGCTCTTAAGCACCTGTGACCCTATTGTGAACAATGTACTGAACCACTTCATCAAGAAGTAATTTATTTTTGTCATTGACATGAAAAAATCATAATGTATTTCTTGAAGCATGGCTTGTTTCTATATGAAAATTTTGGACAGTAAGGTTGGTATGATGAGGAAGTATATTGTGTTGAAGTTAGAAAATGTACTCCCTGTGTAACAATTTTTGCCCGTTTGACTGCTTTTATTGTTTGAAAATCAGCAGGACCTAACAGTACATAAAAGGTGTATTTGGAAAAAAATGTGTATCGTTCACAGCAACCTGAAAATCCGTACAGCAGTTCTCGATTTACGTGGATAATAGACACAGCGACCCAAAAAAAAAAATTTCTTTTTAAATTTTCGTCGCGAACGCAATACACAAACCTATTTGCGAAGTTTTATGAATAAATACCCACATGTGCATAAAGATCTCATCATTTAATTTGCAATGCAAAAGGTATATGACCAAAATAATGTAGGCATATAAGTTGCTACTTATTCACCTTGTGGTCACAGTATCAAAATGCAAAACGCATGAACAAATTCCATGCGTCTTTATTCATTTGTTATGAAATTAAGTACAGTGGATGAACAAAGCACTGTAAGATTGAAAACAACCGTCATGAGACGCTGCTGTGTGTGAAATTACTTTACCATTCCAGCCATTAACTGGTTCAGTTTTGATTTAAAAAGTTGGCCTAACCCGGCATACTGGATTCTTATTAGTTTCTTAATGGCTTCGTTTCTGATGTTTCTTGTTAGAAGTATGCGGTTTTGGCAGCTATTAATTTCGTGGTGTCGTATATTATCTCTTTCAAATTGTGTTTATTTCATCGGTATTGAATAATCCCCACAGACAGGCTGTTTGCGCATGTAAGTCCATTATAAATTTGTTGCACGACGGAGGCTTAACGTTAACATTTTTCGTATAACGACGCTACGCCTCTATCAAAGGTAATCAATTACATGTAACATAAATGAGTGCATATTATAGCAACCAACTTTCCTTACATCAATTTCATCACTTTTGCTGTAAGTCTTGGTTTTCCGAAAGACATTTGAGGTCAGTCAATGTAGTGGGATGGGATCTGGCGACGCCGGAATGCAGTTTCCAGTGTTATCTGTGGTTTTGTTTTCCTCCAAATTCAGTTTCATGGTATTAAAATGAAGGTTGGGGAAAATGTTTGTCATATCGCAAATACCGAAGTTGCTTGTGTGTGTGCCTCTTCCATAAATCTGCAGTTAGTTACTCATTAGCCCGAACATAACCTAAGTCATGTTTAACATGCACACGACATTAGTTTTAATTGTTGCTGCAGTTCTTGCCAGAAACATTTTTGATGCACGACAATAATTTGAATGAAATTTATTATGTGAAATAGCGTTTCATGTGCAACTTGGTCAATTTTGGGAAGGGCACAAAGCTTCGAAATGCATACATCATTGTTTAATTCAAGTTAGGTTAGGGAGGCATTTCAGAAACTGGTGAGTGCCCCTTGCATCTTCATTGTCGCCCTGGTGTATGAGCATCTCGCCTGTGTGCAGCATATATCAGCAGTGTTTCTAACTGTTGCAGTACATTGTATAAAGATTAATGAGGGTTATTACATGTAAATTGGTACAGGATAGTACACAGGTTTTAACAGATTGTTTTGCAGTATGTCAAGAAACGGTAAAATGAAATATGCCACATTATTGAACATATTGAAATATGCCACAGTTTTAAGTGTTTCTTTGAAAATATATTTTATACTTCTGGTGAAATATGTTATATATCTTCTGTCATATTACGTACATGCTCAGAACACAATGTATTAGAAACATGCTAAGACATATGTAATCCCATTGTTAAATAATGTGATAGTCATGTAAGGCACCTGTTGTTGCTCATGTTATTTGTACAGTTCATCATGACATTTCTGCAGCAGAAAATTTACTTTTCAGGAAAGCAGGTTTCCTGTACTTAAAAGTCAACAATCTCCCTCTTTTCACACAGATTTTGGAAAATGTTTGTGATTGTGAGTGTTTGTCTGAAAATGTGGTACCTAAGGTAGAGAACCTGTTTCACCCAAGCTCCTACTTGCATTCCTTTGTGAACATGTATGCCACTGTGGACCACTACTGATGAAAGACCAAGCAAGCTAGTTGAAGTGATTAGTATTTCTGACCTTATTTGGAGGGTTCCTGGTTCAAATCTTGGCCAAGACTCTTGACTATCTAGACTAGTAGTCGTCTTTCCTCAGTCCCTGTAGACAAATTCTGGTGTGATACCACACTTTAGGCCTGACTGTTTCCTTCCACTTCGTTCTTCACTGATTTTCCTACCATTTTAGCTATAATATTGTCATTAATAAGCAATGAAAACTAGCACAAAAGTGCTGTGTGAAGGAGGTAAGGAGGAGACGGTGTTTAGAATTACTTTGCATGGCTGTGCAGTAAGTTGCACACAGTACAAAACTTGCCAGTAGGCATTATTCTAATTATATTGTCAAAATTGAAAGGATTAAGCCTGTTGTCAATTCTGTAATTATTTCAGACCTTAAAATGGATGATGTTAAAAGTGAGCCTGATTCAGAGAGTGACAGGGAGTTTGTTACGGCACAGTATGAGCCTCAGTTCATTAAAGTAAAAGAAGAACACATGCCAGAGGATGACGACGACGACAGCGAAGAAGATGAGACATCACACACCATTAGAAGTGATGAGGACTGTAGCGACGTACCGGACGAAGAGATGGCAGAAGCGGTCATGTTTCCTATTGTTAAGACTGAGTATGACACCACCGACACTTCACAGAAAGATGGAGCCGATGAACACGCATTTGGCGCAGTAAACGACGATAAGGTGACCTATATGATAAACACTCTTTATCCTTTGTTATTATACAGTAAAGTAAAAGGCCAGAAACACTGAGGTACCGCTGCATGCTCCTGCCACATTCACCACAAAACCTTTTACAGTATTTAGCCTTTCTTAGATCCATCAGTATACTGTGATGAAGGTGCTTGTTACACATGGGTTTCAATTAACTAGGTTTATGTACACTAAGGTAAAGATAAAGTTCTCCCTACAACAGGCCATGAAGACCCAGAGGGGAGTAGAGGTATAGCTGTACTCTTTATTTAACCTCGACGCTAGATGGGAGTGGGTGGTCAACGCCACGCCCTGGACGTTTTACTCCCGGGAATGACCCGGTACCCATTGTACAGGAGGCTGGGTAGGCCCAGGGCCGGTCTGGACGGTTGCGGAAAATCTCGCCCCCACCGGGATGCGATCCCCGGACAGTCCAGCTCGTAGCGAGTCGCTATACCGATTGAGTTATCCCGGCCCATTTATGTACACTAAAGTTATTGCAATTAACATGTACACAGATTTACAATGCCACAGTTCCTAAGGTCCAAATGGCCTCATATAGCTCTTCACTATTCTCACAGCAAGTCTGTAGTCCTGCTCTTCTTGTGAACATTAATCCGTTGCGCTCCGCACTTGGCTTCTCTGATCACCATCTCACAAACTGTTCACTGCCTGCTGCTAGTTCACACTTCACTCACCATTACTGTCTCCGGCCTGTATGTTGGGGCAGTTGGTTGACATTCGTATGTTCTCAGAGCCTTTCGGAGTCTCTCGTCTTGTCTCGATGTCTCCCAAACATTTGATTCATTCTCAAAGTATAGCAAGAGGTGGAGAATATGTAGTTCCTGCTCTGACACAGGAGGCCAGACCAGGACAGTTGGCCCAGGCCAGTGCAGATGAGACACTCTTACAGTGTGTTAGCTGTTAAAGACTGCAGTCTTCTAGGAAGGGTTGCGATGTGATCTGTAGATAATAACCATTTGGACTGGATGGTGTACATCCGAACATGCCACGCATCTGCCACACCACACTGTTAACCACAAATTGCCAGCCATCTACCAGACTGCATGTCATAACATCCCAAGTGGCAACAACATACCAGACTGCACGGTGTCAAATCTGAAATTGGCAATAATTTACCAGCCATACAGTCTCAAATCTAATTATTCACTGCTATGAGAACCAAGATGCAGTTGCTTACCATTTTATCTTCATATAATTACTGTTCATGTTTTATCATCACAGATACAAGAGGTTAATAATTTTCAGACATACATGAATGGCAGAACAATGTGCATGTGTCACATATGAAAGGTATATTGTTTTAGTGAAACATTATATCATTCCAGGAGACATTTACATTAGGCTAATGAACTGTGATGCAGGTTTTTAACAAAGTTTCATTAGTTTAAGTGTCATGGTATGTGGTTTTGTGTGGCTGTGACCAAAACAAATTGTTTTTCCTGTTCAGAAGAAAATATTTTCAAAAACATATTGTTTATTTTTTAATAAATTCTTTTAATCTAATTTTCCTTACCTACAGCTAAACCTGTTACCTTACGGTAAAGAGTTGTCCGTCATTCAATATACTGTGGACAAACTGTAATAATTTCTTGGTTTTAATCAGTTCCAGGCATTAGAAGCCCCGTCTACAAAGGATGATCTGTCTGCAGACGAAAGTGAATACATGCAAGACAAACATGAGGTCAGGTAAGTACAGGGTGTCTCTTGTATCTTATCCTTGAGCACAGCCGCTGTCCTGACATGCCTCGGTGGATACAGGCTTTATGTGCTATTAAGCTGCCGATCTCAGGGGCACGATAAAACAGGTATTTGTCAAATATGCTTGTATTGACTCTGGTTCTTGTTCATGGATATCACCCACCAGCAAGTGATGCACAAAGGAAGAGATGCTGTATTCCGAAAATGAGAGACGTCGGATTAGAATCCATAACCGAATGTTCAAAGATAAAATTCAGCTTGTGGAAGAAAATACTTGCTAGAAACAGCTGCAGGTTATGGCAGCTTCCTACCATATTCCTTCCTGTTCATCTTTGTAGTCATTGATTCATTGCTATGTAAATTGGGCCCTTTCTTCTGCTGTCGTTTAAATACACGAATACATTCTGTTTTCATTTTGAAACTTCCAAAGAGAATTCAGTATCCTGTACTCTGCTTCTTTTCCACTCTTAATTGAGTAGCCTCCATTAGTGACTTCTGGCCATTGAAAGTAAATGCTAGAATGTACCAAGTTCAGAATTAATACTACTCACCTTTGACAGTTTTACAGCAGATAAAACATATCTGATTACAGGTACATAGCTGATTCTCATGTAATTAGTTATTTTGAAGTAAAGCTATGGGAATATTAAAATGGTCCTGGCAGAGGGACTGTCATTAACACATGGGAATCTGCAATCGTTGATTCACATAGAGATGTTTATGCTGTTGAGCACCAAAAACTGTGTTTTATGGTCTTTGTCAGAGATAATACAAGACCGAATGTGTTAATGATAGACAGTGCTGAGGAAACATGGCTATTATACAGTTTCATTTAACGACAAAGCGGGAAAATGATGAGGCAGTGTGGGTCAGAGTTCGTTAATGCTTTATTTGTCATTGTAGAGTCACTGACTTATACACAGTTGCCTGTTTGAGTTTAACAGTGCAATCGATAGAATTCTTTCATAGGATTCTGATGACAGTGTATGTCGTTTGGAATCATTACTTCATGAACAGGTACAGGACAGGCTAAAAACAAGGTTTACACCTAACTGTACCAATCAGGCTCAGCTGAATAGGCATTAACCATATTTTTAGCCTCAAGGTGGGAACTGATCCAGCCTTTTAATTTTAAGAAGGGACAGTGGACTAAGTGCATAAAGTAAATGACCCCAAAAGAGAATTCCTTTTTAAGAATCCAATTCACTTTATGTTTGATCAGTATTCAAATTCATACTTTTCAGTTTCCCTCAGGTAAAGTGTTATAGTTCAGATACGTAGAGAGCAGAGGCTCGCTATGGGCTGGAGGGTCCGGGGATCGAATCCTGGTGGGGGCAAGATTTTTCGCAGCCGTCCAGACCAGCCCTGGCCGGGGTGTCGCGTTGACCACCCACCCCCATCTAGTGCTGAGATTAAAGAAAGAGTAGAGCTATTCCTTTACTCCCCCTCTGGGCCTTCATGGCCTGTTCTAGGGTGAACTTTACCTAGAGATCCAGGCTATAATGAGTGCGTAGTGCCATTTATCCACTGTACATGAAACGTTTTTAGTTATAGAATTACAGATGTGTGACTGTATATTTCTGTACACCATAGATTGGAAGACTTGAAGAAACAAGATCTTGTTGCTGGCAGCGGTGGACGAGCATCAGATACACAGCACTTCAGATACACTGGACATTTCATGCAGCAGAATGACGAACGTCGTGACCAAATGTGCAGTCAATGTGGTGCAACAGTTAAGGGACTCTCTGCAAATACATCAACACAAAATAATCAGAAAGTTCTTTGTAAAACCTGTATTAGAGGGGGAAGTTCATCTGCGAAGTTGAGAGGTGGCTCACAAGGCAGTAATGTTGGTGGTTCAGTGGAAAAGTCATTTTCATGTGAGTTCTGTAAAAAGGAATTTCAAAAACATGAATATTTAATGAAGCATTTACGAGTACATAATGAAGGGAATCCATTTAAGTGTGATGTGTGTGGCGAAAGTTTCTCAAGGTATGGCGATCTCAAACGGCATTCTGTGGAACACAACGGAG
The DNA here is from genome assembly GCA_021186555.1 of Reticulitermes speratus. NCBI lineage: Eukaryota > Metazoa > Arthropoda > Insecta > Blattodea > Rhinotermitidae > Reticulitermes > Reticulitermes speratus. The sequence continues at coordinate 1,453,333 of JAJKFL010000427.1, forward strand.
GGAAACCTTATGAGTGCAAGTTTTGCAATAGGAGATTTTCAGAGAAGGGAAACCTGAAGACTCATTCTCTAATGCACACTGGAAATATGCCTTATCAGTGTCACTTTTGTCAAAAGCAATTCCCACATAACGCTTACTTGATTGGACATTTGCGTATCCATACGGGTGAAAAGCCGTATGAATGCCATATATGTAATAAGCGTTTCACTCACAACAGTGGGTTAAAAACCCACATCCGTGTCCACACTGGGGAGAAACGATATCACTGCACAGTATGTGATAAAGTCTTCTCCACCACATCAATTCTCAACACACATTTTCGTATTCACACAGGTGAGAAGCCTTATCAATGTCAAACTTGTAAAAAATGTTTCCGTTCAAGCAGTAATCTTAAAATGCATACTTATATTCATACAGGTGGTAAAAGTTATAAATGCAAGGTTTGCGAAAAAATATTTTCCACTACATCTTCGCTTAATTTGCATATGCTGCGTGTTCATTCTGGAAAAAAAGAATATCAGTGTTCAGTGTGTGAGAAAAGATTTTCTGATGTCTGTAAATTGAAGACGCATTCGCGCATCCATGCCGAGGAAAAGCCCTACGCTTGTAATATATGTGACAAAAGATTTTCACATCGTCCGAACCTGAACCTTCATATACGAACTCATACGGGAGAAAAGCCGTATTCATGTGACGTTTGTGAGAAACGCTTCAGTTCAAGTAGTGCCCTTACAAGTCACGCACGAATTCATACAGGGGAGAAAAAATACCAATGCACAGTATGCAACAAATTGTTTGCAAATAGTTCAACTCTTGTTACACATTCTTATATTCATTCTGGAGAGAAACCATATGAGTGTGATGTTTGTAAGAAGCGTTTTCGTTCTAACAGTAATTTAAGAACGCATTCTTATATTCACACAGGAGGTAGGCGATACACCTGTGCGATATGTAACTCACACTTCTCAAGCAAATCTAATCTTAATACACATTCTCTCCATGTTCATAAAATAATCAAGCAGCTGCCTCCAAACAGAGTATCTCGGCCTGTGCTTAGGGTAACTACAGACCCACTGCTTGTAAACGATGCAGCTGCAGAATCTGTGCTTCCAGATGTTCCTGTAACAGAGTCTGTGCTTCCAGATGTTCCAGTCACACAATCTCTACCTCCTAATCATTTTGTCACAAAAGTAGAGCCAGCAGATGTTTCACCAAGTGACACCATGTCTGAGACAGAAACTGATGATACCTAGATCAAATGCTTTATGAGATAAGCCTTAGACATGATTTGCTGCTTTAGAAATAAATCAAAGAGTGCTTCTAGTTGAATTCAAAATATAAGGAAACCAAAAATCAATTTTGTACAGCATGCCACATTATTTCTTGTGAGGTTATTGATGATTTAAAAGAATAAGTACCAAAACATGTACTGCTTTGCATATTTGCACCCATAGAATGAGTTTTGTACACATTTTTAACATTCCTGACTCATCACTGTTGTGTTGCATAAGAAGTATACAGACTTCAAAACTGTTATGCAGTATTTTTCTGAACATCAGTCTCATTTATGTAACATTTTTAATGAAGTCAAATTAATAGTTATACATAAATGACATTCTTAGGATATAATGAATTATCCTGTATTACTTTAGAGCATAAAATATGTTCACCATTAATAAAATATTAAGTATACAAAAACCTATAGCTATAGCTTCTTACGATTTTTACTTGTGTTTATTAAATGAATTTGAAGGAAAGATATGAAATACTGTGCAGTATGTTTGAACACAGTATAACATTATATCACGCTGAATGTATGACTGAGTGAATGTGATTCACTTCAAGGTATGTATAAAAGTATTTTGTGAAATAAATAGGAGCAAATGATGTCCATATACGTTTCTTTTGTGGGTTGTGTAATGAGGCTGTTGGTGAATGCCGAGAAATTTGGAAGGAAGTGTTTACGGCATAATCGAGGTACTGACCAGCATTTGGAATTATTGAGGGAAAACCACAGATAACATATCTTAACCAAGATTTGCACCACATGTCCCAATTACAGTGCCATCCTGTCTGCTTATACTTGGAATATATACTGATATTTATTGTTTGTGCATTAAAAGTGTTTAAGGGATGTAATGGCAGGAATGGAGCCTTATGTGTTCTCAAATGAAGTAGGTGCCATGCCAGTTTGCATTCTAGATGAAATTATCATTTCAAGAAGGAAGAATGACAGAAAAGTCAGTCAAAATGGATACATTTCAGACAACTAGGAGAGTGTAATACATGTAAGTGGAATAATTTGGTAGATCAGTTTTTCTTAAATCTTACATACACAAATGACATGTTATGTATGTTGGATAAAGTTGAATGTGTGACAGACAGGAACACTGTAAGTAGAGAAGATGACTTTCTGCAAACATATCACTGAAAATATGTTTCGCCATCCTCGGGAGACGTAACGGATGGCAATTTATCGCCGAAACATGTAGGAGGGTTCAACTTTATGTATAACTTACAATTTTATTGTGGGCTGGTAATTAGCGACTCGCTACGGGCTGGACGGTCCGGGGATCGAGTACCGGTGGGGGCGAGATTTTCCGCACCCGTCCAGACCGGCCCACCCAGCCTCCTATACAATGGGTACCGGGTCTCTTTCCCGGGGTTAAAGCGGCCGGGGTGTGGAGTTGACCACCCACCCTCATCTAGTGCCGGGTTAAAGAAAGAGTAGAGCTATACCTCTACTCCCCCTCTGGGTCTTAATGGTCCGTTCTAGGGAGAACTTTACTTTACTTTTACAATTTTATTATGTGCATATGTTGGTGTTATGTAAATAATTACAAGCACATTGCACGGAATGAATAATATTAAATAAACGTAACACTATGTCGAGCTACGGGTTGAGTGGGCCAGCTCTAGAGAAAATAATATTCTTGTGACACACTTTTCCCATGAACGAAACGCACTCTTACCTTACGCCCTTCCACGAACTGACCGCACTGCTACGAATCAGAATGCGAGATTTGCTTTAAGTGGAACCAAGTCACGTCATTAAGTTCGAAATGTCGCCAAAATCCAACTCGGTTTGGCCACATGACACTTAAGTTGCGACATTTTCGTGGCCATGGGTTACGTTAATGCAAGATGCCTCAATAACCATATGCACCCACATAAGCTTCTAAAGACGTCAGCAGTGCACATCGTTGGTGATATCCATAGAACGTGGAAGTCAACATTGATTTAAACAATATTGACTGCGTGAAGGCCTCTTACCGGCAGGGTCAGTTTACATCTACAGTACGCGCTCCAAGGATCTCGAGAGTGCTGGACAAATTTTCCAACTGAATTTATGCATGTATGATTTGTACATGCAACCGACATTTTTAGCCTAAAGTATTCTGTGGTAATCTGTGACACTTTGACTGAAGCCTACATAGTAATCTGTGGTAGGCTTAGCCGCATGTATGCATGTGTGTATGTATTTGTAGATGGGGCCAAAATGAGCGACGTTGGTGTGGGTTGTAATACGTTTCGGTAATTGTTGTGTTGTGTGCTAGATGTGCAGAAATTTTCGCAGGAACGGTCTCATGAAAACAAAGTTTGAGAAGTAAAATATTTGTAATACAACAAAATTAGACATGGTCAAAAGAGACGCTGATGTTACTGTGAATGGAGAACGAAACACTGACGCTGTCATTCTCATTAAACAAGAGCCATTTGCAGTACCCTGCAGTGTACTTGAAGAGTGTGATCGAATTACGGTTAGTCCCTTTGCCTTATGACGCGTGGGTGTTGTGTTCGTTAATACTGTATAGGTTTTTTAACTTGCGCTAGTGAGTAACGTAAATTTTACGTGCACCTGCAGAGCGACTCCTTCATCTAACAGATAAATCAACTCTGATTCATGTATAGGGATGATATGCAATCTAGTGAGACTCTCTTTGCCACCATTTCTGTATACTCATTCATCTACCACCGACGTCGTTTAATGTTGCGCGGTTTCAATCTTCCGCCACGGTGTAAATGATTTTTTCGCTCTTCTGGGATGTTACGCAGCGTTGATTGGTAGTTGGTTACTGACGTTTCGGGGCAACCTATCTGTACCATTTTCAAGAGTCAAGCAGTCTGACCCTTGAAGTTTGAACTGATAGGTTGTCCAGAAATGTTGGTAACTATAAATCAACGCTGCTTAACATCCCAGAAGAGCGAATAGCTCTGTTTCTGACCGTCGTTTTTGTCTCGCATATTGCCCTCTTCATTTCGTTTTCCTCAGAGTGTATTGCATATTTCTGATATCCTTTTCATCTGCCCCATCACAGCAATCTGATGGATGAAATATTTAAGGTAAAATTGTACCTAAGCTGAATTGAGCACCACTTTGAAGCCATATGAGGGAATTTAGGTATAACTCCATACATTCTTAATCTTGGCACTGGATTTAACTGACTGTTCACCCTTATGCACTGGCTCGTTTACCCCTGGAAAAAGGACCAATTGGATAGGAGACTGATTAACCACCAAGCTGGTCCTTACAGTGCTGAAGAAAAATCTCTGCCCCTGCTGCAGTTTGAACAATTTCTTGGTTATTCGGCCTTTTCCTAGTCATTTCTGTCTGAGATATCCAAAGATGATTTGATGCCTCTCTTTCAATGTCCTTGTTGTTACTGTGAGTGATGAATTGTTTATTTAGGTGTTATTTATGCTGCATTAAGTACAGGGTCAATGTAATTGTGAATGGGATGTGTTAATTTGATTGTGAATTATGAATAAGAGGGATATAGGAGGAAGTATAGCATTGAATTTCTTGTTATTGTGTTGGTAAGTGTGATGAATATTGAAACATCAGAGACAGTAGCTGGTTTCCAACTTGCTGGCTTGACACTGTTAGCCATATATGTTTCGATTCTGACAGTCCATTTAGCTGGTATGAGATGTTTTGTGTGACTAAACTTTCTTGAATTGTTAGTCTAAATAAGGTTTCATGTATTTGCAGGAGGAAGGCAAGGTCAACGTGAAGACAGAAGTAGATTCAGTTGATGATGTACGATTTCCATCCACATGCACAGAAGAACTCATTAATGTAAAAGAGGAAATGACAGAAGCAACTTCATTTGTTGGTGTTAAAACTGAAACTGAAAATGAGGTAGGTTGTAACTGTGTAGTGAAAAATATTACATCAGTTACCCTTATGTAACTTCTTATAACTCACATTAACCTTTAAGAGCCGAAACGGACAAATTTGTCCATCGTTTTGTGTAGGTATGAATGCCGAAACGGACATTTTTGTCCAAAAAGATATATGTAAACTTTTCGCATTAAATACGATATTGGCGGGGCAATAAGCGTGTGTAAATATTATGTATACATACAGCAGACTTGAAGGTAATTTTAGAGTTGTGCCTCATATCAAGGGGGCGTATTGGGGCGCGGAGGTAATATACCATAAAATGATGTATTTAACACTGTTTAGAGCGTATTCAGCTTCTTGCTCCAGCATCTGTACATTCATGTTCCCCAGATACCCATCGATTAAAAAGCCGGTAGAATCGAGTTAAGATTTATACGAGTCTATAGATATATTTATGTACTTTCCGGGAACCGAACCCTGATCTCCTTTCTGGTGATCGTATAACTTATTCACTGTTCTAGCCCGTGCTTGTACTCACAGAAAAATTTTCAATACATTTTCACAATATATTTGTCCAAATATACGAAGAAATTAAAAGCTTCCGGCTGTATTTACCCTTACGTACTTGATGGAAGAATGAAACATAGCTCACCCGAGAAAGGCAGTATATGATGCGTCGTCAGAAGGAAGTTACTTGTTACAGAAATTATTACATACCTTATTATTAGATGTTCTCATCCGAATCAATATCACAGATCAGCTGTGATTCAATATCTTCATCACGAATATGCCTTCTACAAGCCATGATGCTGATTATGTACTCACAAGAAATAATTTTCACAAGCGACAGGGTCACTGCACTGTGCGACAAACACTGAAAGAGTGTGGCCACTGGTAGGAATACCGAGAAACGTACGTTTCCTTTCGCAGGTCAGATTCCTCATGGTTGTAAAACTGTAAACCTCTTTGTAAGTACACCCTTACAGAAATCACACCAACGAAAAGCATTTCGCTGTTGTTAAAATAACCTCACAGAAATATTTTCCCTTGAAAGTGGGGACGAATTCAGGAGAAAGGAGCCAGAATTTAAGGCTAAAGAGAACAAAACATAACATATTACTAAAATTCCATTAATGGTCCAGACACGATAAAGAAACAAAAGAAGACTAAAATTTCTGTCTCTTAGGGAAGTGGTTCATTCTTATTTTGCATCAAAAATTTTATAATAAACTATGATGTACATTACCGTGTTCTCCATGCTTCACTTGAGTAATTACGATTTATTTCACAGATCCAGCGTTAATATTCTTCAAGATATTCAAAATTTTCCTAACCATTGCAACAAACGTTTAAATCCCCAGAGAAAACTCCGGTCCGCTGACAGTACAGGGCATTTAAATCGCCGGCTCTTAAAGGTTAACACAGAAGTTGTAATCGAAACTGAAACAAATTTAGTGTACTACAGGAACGCAGTAACATTTTTGGAGTGTGAAACGAGTTGTGGACGTATATTGTAATATTTCAAGTACATAGTACTCTAAAATGTAAAAATTTGACAAAAGACAAAGAAACAAATGGAAAAATGATGTCATTGTGCTTGTAAAATCCAACACCACATCTGGGGTTTGTGCAGTTCCACTTTGTGCAACACTGTAAACTAAACCATGGGCTGGAGTTCATGTGAGGTGGTTCAGGATATGAAAGGGTTTGTTGGGGGGGGGGGGGGGGGGGGGGGATGTGCAGTGTAAACTGTTTCAGCGCCTAAAGCCATGCTGTGTGTGTAATGATGTAATTAGGGTGTGTTTGTCAACGTGTTATTTTTTTAACTAACTAACTAACTAACTCATTGGAGCAGAGTCCTTCCTGAGAAGCTAACAGGTCGTCAGCTACTCAAGAAATTCCCCGCGTTTTATGGAACCCGAAGGTTCATTACCGCACTCACAAGAGCCCGCCACCTGTCCCTATCCTGAGCCATATCAATCCAGTCCATGCCCCCCCATCCCACTTCTTGAAGATCCATTTTAATATTATCCTCCCATCTACGCCTGGGTCTTCCAAGTGGTCTCCTTCCCTTGTTTTTTTTTACCGAATTAAATACAGTTAATAGAGCCAGTGTGTGTTATTTGCTTTACATGTTATAGTAACCAAATTTATTATTTATAATTTTGTCTCATTTGTCTTAATTATTGATCAAAGTGTTGTCCTTCTCTGGTCACCTGGAGTACTTCCCTTTGTTATGACATTTTTCCAATCAGAAAACCATGCTCAGTTTATGCTACTCGTATTTACATTACAGTTTTGAGGGATGTGTTTGTCATGTAAACAGAGGGAATGGTAGTTACAGATATGAAAGGAAGCTGAGGGGAGAAGTGAATGCATTCTATTGAAGTTGTTTATTTGTTCAGCTGTCCGTAATTACAGATAAATGTTATGTATTTACCAATAGAAGGAATGTAGAGGACTTAGGATGTCTTACACTTCATGGTAAGGAACTTAAAATGCTGTGGGAGGTTAAGTATTTGGGGGTGTTTCTAGCCTGCAAACATAACTGGAACCATCATTTGCAGAAAATAATCAGAAAAGCGGTGACCACCTTTGCGGTGGCTAGACGCGTGTATGGTAAGAGATGGGGTCTTAGACCTACTATAGTGCATTGGCTCTATAGTAGGATAATTAGACCTTCTATTTTCCATGCTGCCTTGGTTTGGTGGCCCAAGGTCAAGCAAAAAAGCACTAAAATTCAATTAGGCAAGGTTAAAAGAATGGCCTGTCTAGCCATTACTGGGGCTATGAAATCGACCCCTACTGCAGCAATGGAAGTGCTTCTGAATCTGACTCCGCTAGACCTGTTGATCATGGCGGAGGCGAGGATGGCACTCTATAGACTGCACATACTTGAGCAACTGAGTGTTCCGAAAACAGTGTCAGGGTTGTGGGGCATCTGGAGAAATGTGGGCGACCCTTTACTAGACATGCGTTCGGACTACATTATACCAGCTTACCATCACACTAAAAACTTCCTGGTCATAATTTACCAGGAGTTTTGGAAAAACAAAGACCAATTGTTTCCTGATGATGCTGTAATCTGTTTTACTGACGGATCTAGGGCTGACTGAGGGACAGGGGCTGGTATTTACGGCAAAAGACCAGAGAGAAGCTGTAGTTTCCCTCTGGGCAAATATGCCACAGTTTTTCAAACCGAAATATATGCCATTCCTTAATGTGCATGTGAAGATACAAGAAGGGCTTATAAACATAAGCGGATCCTTATTTTTTCTGATAGTCAGGCCGCACTTAAGGTGCTTAGCAGCCCGAAAGTGACTTTGGGACTGGTTGCAGAATGCTTGGATGCTCTCTCTGTGCTGGCAAGCCGGAACGAGGTAACCCTCGTGTGGGTGCCGGGTCATTGTGGCATTCCTGGCAATGAAAAAGCTGATAAACTTGCTAGACAGGCAGCAGCTATGCTGTTACTCGGCCCAGAGCCATCTCTTGGAACACATAGGTGTTCAGCAAGAGAAGCAATTAAGAACTGGATTGAGTGTCAACATCGCATTGCCTGGAAAAATTTACCAGGTGTCAGACATGGCAAACTTTTTATATTAGTAGACCATGTAAGAAAAGAGCTGAAGACCTGCTTAAATTAAGAAGGCATCAACTAAGAATGGTAGTTGCATTCCTCACGGGCCATGCTCCTGTGAGGAAGCACCTGAGTATTATGGGCCCGTTTGATGGAGATCCTACCTGCAGATTTTACAGGATGGAGACTGAAACAGTGTACCATATTATTTGTTGGTGTGAGGCGTTGGCTCGTCAGTGCTATAAGTACTTTGGGAAGCTGTTTGCTGAACCAAAAGATATAAGCACAGCTTCATTAAAAGACCTGTGTCTCTTCGTAAGAGGCGCAGGACTAATGAAACTGTGCTGAATGAATTACTTTGGGCTGCACAATAAGCCTAAGGTAGCAGTGCATCCGGAGCTTCTGCTGACGGGCCCTTTCGAAGAAGAAGAAGAAGATAAATGTTACGTACTCGCTTTGGCAGTACATATACTAAAATTGTAACGATACAGAGAAGATTAGCATGGCCCCTGCGCAAGGATGACATGCAAAATCGTGAAGCATACCACATTTTTGGTAAAGAATTACCTCTCGACACTGTGTAATGTCCCAGAAGAGCACAAATCTCGTCTTAATTGTATTATGTAATTGGTCGAGAACCAAACTGTGTTGGGTAAATTATAGCATTATACACATAGTCCTTGTTTTATGCCTTCTTGCTTTAACACCGCTCACCAATATACACCACTTCTTAATTTACGCCCACTCATTTTCGATTTAATGCTGTTCGGCTGGTTGCGCTCATTACACTAACACATACAAATTCTGTTATTTCTTATGGGAATATCATTTACACCCACTTTTTCAGTAACACAACTAAGGCATACAGCAAGGGCTATGTGTAATTGTCAAATATATTGCTTTGCATTCTTGGCAGTTTGTTAATAATATTACCTGCATTAATTTTACCTGTGTCATAAGAAAATGTGTGATGTGTGGATGTTTAGAGGGTCTACTACAGCAGAGAACATGAACACTGTTACTTCTCTTGAGCATCGTGTGTTGTTGGTCACAATATTAGTACAGGAAGTTTGCACAGAAGACTTTGATGGTACCATGTGTTAAATAATGTGCTGTACGTCTTTTGGTAGGAACTGACCGCTGTTAAGACCGAGGTAAAGGAAGAAATTACAGTAGACGAACCAGAGGTTGATGCACTTGATTGCAGTGCAGTCACGTAAGTAAATTACTTACTTGTTAGTAAGGTATTCTGAAGTTAAATGAAATGGACATCCTCACACACATAAGATTCAGTGGGTATGTGGTTAAAGTCGTTGTGGTATGAAGCTCATTTTATTACTTCAACACTGATATTTTGTACGTGTAAATGAAACTGGACGGTAAGTAGGGTATCCACATTCTGTAAGTTGGTCTGTGTGTGGTTTGTTTATGCATGTTTGTCTCTGAGACATGAGTTATGCATTTCGTATAACTTATTTGAGCTTCAAAACACCTTGGATTTTGTGTTCATGAGGTGAATAAGACAGATAGGTGGCAGCACCAAACCTTCTTCTTATGTGCATTGTTGCAGAACAGAAAGGAATAAAACTTATCAATATGTCCTTAAGGTCAAGTGGTGGAAACAGCAAATGTGATAAAATAACTTGTGCACTAATCACCAGAAGTCATTGTTCTTTGAATGCATGAAAATGTGAAGAAAGAAGTACTGTTGGGAATGGCAGGTGTATTAACATTAACATTGGAATGCATCTGCCTCCTTCCCAGATCGCTGAATTTTGTAACAGAACAGATAAGGCAAACATTCAAATCTGTTTGGTCCAGAGCTGCCACAGAATGGCAGTTAGGGTTTAAACAGTCCTGGAAAGAATAATACACATGTAAATATGAATTATAAGACTTGAAGTTGTCACTGCAGGTAAAAGTGCTGAAATCATATAGCACGACCAGGTGCGTCATTTCAGGGTTGAAGTCCTTCATTTTGGAACATTGCTGTGTCTTCATTGTCACAGAATTGTGTAATGGATACTCATTGTTAATGTATATACATCGTCGTAGTCATCATCGACATCATTGTCGTCGTCGTCATCATCGACATCATTGTCGTCGTCGTCAAGGCTCCATCTACAAAGACAACCATTGACCCATGAATAGCACTGCAGAGAGTCAGATGTAAGTCCATATTTGCATCATAACATCTTCTCCTTGCTTAATCTGCCAGAATGATTTGTTTCTCACTTTCTCTCTTCCTTTCCTCAGTCAGCCAGAAGTAAGGAAGCTGTGTGATACTGAGATGGGTTTACATTTGACTCCATCCACTGCCCTTCATTGGTCACTTGTCGTCTTTGACGCTGGTCCCTTAAAAATTTACACATATATGAACAGTAGTGTTTGCCCACTGCAGTCATTCATTCCCTGATGATTGAGACTGAGCAGGTCACCAAAATGGTGGACATTGCCTGTGAAATGGTGGCTGATAATCAGTATGTTTCTACAGAGTAATAAATATGGTGTACTTAAGAGTATGAATTTCTGTGTGCAATGCAGAGTGGATGAGCTGTGCCATCACAATGAAGAGTCTGCTGTCACTGATAGACCACAGGCTGCAACTTCAAGTTTACTTTGCTGCAAGCAGAAGGGATGTGTCAGTTCTGTATGTGCAGCATGTGGTATCACATTCACGTCTGATCCAACAAGCAGCTCTCAGAACTGTGTCATGTGTAGTGAGGCAGCGTGTAAAATAGAGGTTCAACCACAGGTACTGTATGAAGAGGAAGGAACTCAGTTGTGTACAGACTGTGGGAAGTCATTTTCTGTTCCCAGCAGATCAAACAAACACATTTGTACTTGCAGGGATAAAAATCACTTTGAGTGTAATGAATGTGGTGCTCTGTTGGCAACAAAACAAAATTTACATCGACACAAGCTGTACCATTCTGGAGAAACACCATTCCTTTGTAACATATGTGGTAAACAGTTTACAGAATCTAGAAGTCTTCGACAACATTTAAACAGACAACATAAGAATGAAAAATCATGTCAATGCAAAGTTTGTAATAAAATATTTACAAATGAATATATTCTCAAAACACACAGTAAAGTTCATAGCATGAACAAAACCTTTTCTTGTCAAAAATGTGGTAAACATTTCTCAAGGCCGAGTTCTGTAGCAATTCATGCCAGACTTCATTCTGGTGAGAAGCCTTATGTGTGTAGAGAATGTGGCAGACGTTTCTCTGTTCATCATACACTTAAGATACATTACCGAATACATACTGGCGAGAAACCGTATGACTGTAATTACTGTAAGAGAAAATTCCGTGTTTTGCAAGGTCTCAGTTTGCATTTAAGAACACATACTGGAGAGAAACCTTACCGTTGTAATGAGTGTGGTAAGCTGTTTGCTAAGTACAGTGTTCTCAAGAAGCATGAACTCACGCATAAGGTTAAGAAATCGTTTGAATGTGATAAATGTGGAAAGACATTCTTGCAGTCTGGATATCTGAAGTTACACCAGTTAGTTAAATGCACTTGAGTGTTAGGTTAATCATAGTTATATTACAGTTGGGTTTGTTCAGAAAGATGAATCCTGTCCATGCCGTCCCATCCAGTTTTTTAAGATCCATCTTACTCTTATACTGCCATCTACGCCTGGTTCTTCCAAACGGTGTCTTTCCTTCAGGTCAGGGAGTAATAATGTCTTAAAAATAGAATAAATAATGTAAAATAACTCACTCTAACACATTTGTAGGTACAAGCATTAGTAGAAAATGTGACCCAAGTGGGACTTCATTGTATGATCCTCTGCACACAAACCCACAAGCTAAGTCACATTTTGTTGTTATGTTATATTTGTCTTTACATTACCAAAATAACAACACTAAAAATGTAAGATTTGTGGGACTGGAAAGAGGTTTTATGAATTGTTTATAATTTCTGAAAGTAGTGCAAATTCGTTACTGTTCATTTGCAAGACATGTTTCTTTACAGCTTGTAAGTAATGAAGGGAGTAATGGTGGAGACAGTGTTTGTGTCCAACAACTTCCTCATCAAGATATCCGCACAAAACATGAAAGCAAAACACGTCGACTTCCAGTGACAGTACAAAATACGAAAGAAGAAAGATCTGATATTACTTTTTATCGTAAAAGATTAAAGTTTGAGAAGAGGGTGCCTGTCAGAAAGAAGACTGATGAATATGGTGCGTTCGGTAAATTTGTTGCTCAGGAGTTGCGTTCTTTGCGCTCTGAAGTGAATAGAAGGCTGCTGAAGCGAATGATACAGAAGGCTATCTTAAAAGTTTCAGAACTGGATGATAAGAAACAGGCAGCTGATGAAAGAAGTTGAACAGGTGTAGCAGATGGGCTGAGAACTGTTGAGCTGTTCGCTGCAGTACCTCAAAATTATCTGGAAGTAGAATTTTATTCCATTATTTGTTGTCTTTGAGGTAGTAATAAAATTGTGTTTACAAAGTGAGTAAAAAAATTTGTTCCTGTGACCTTGTAATCCTTGAATATTTAATAATATCAGCAATTAGCATTAAACACCAGAATCAAATCATAGTGATGATTGAATGCACTGCAAAGTACCAAAGAGCAGCTTTTTTTTGTGAGTGAAATTTGTCTGTAAGGCTGTTGTGTTAAATGGAAATATCAGGACATGTTCATCTGTTTATCACATGTCGTTATTAACGACAGTTTTCACATTTGTAACTTGCGTTGTACAAACAGCTATGAATCTGAATAGTGGCATGAGTCATCCTTCATTTTCCAGAACTGTGTTGTAAAATAATTAAACTTGGAATGTGATATGAATTCATATGTAATAATTTATGATGGTCGTGGTTGCTGGACTGATCACAGTGACTTCTTGCCGTAAGGCACATACTCTTCTGTAATGCTGAAACACTTGAGATAATGGGTTTGAATTCCACTTGGGGCATGGATGTATGTCTACCTTCCTTCTGTGTTGTCCTGTGTAGGTAATGCCCTACAGTGGGCTAGTCCCTTGTCCAAAGAATTAAAATGCCTACAACAAAGAATTAGAAACGCTGAAAATGGGAGGCAGTTGGCTGTAGAGGTATGTAGTTGCAATTTTGAGGATTTCATAGAACTGTGATTGAGGATTCTGTTCTTTTGCTATATGCTGCTGCATCACTGGGTAAGATGCTGACTTTACCTCCAAGGGTATAAGGGCGGAACTGTAGACCACTGAGGTAAAGGCAGTACGTTCCTTCAAAACATTGAACAACCGATTACCCAGTGATGCAGCATCATATCGCAGGAGAACCATAATGTCGTGCACTTCAAATGGCCGTATATCTTCAGTGAAAACCAAAACTGCTTGTCTTGATGTCGAGGACATTTTTTGATTTTCAAGAACATAAGTAAAGAGGAGGATCATAAATGTATCTAATGTTTCATCGAAACAAATTGTTCTGATTAGATTTTGTTATTTTAGACATTGTTTTAACAGTAAATTGATTGATTGATTTTTAGTAAATTATGGCTAATCTGCACATTTTGCCAACATATACCAGCGATGCTAATTGAGCATTCATACGAAACTGTGGTATGTAGTATCGTTTCTCATCTGCAATGTTGGGAACACTAGTTTAGTCTATTTGGGTAGTATGCCTTAGTGGATTAGTTTGAGAAATGCTCAGCCCAGATTTTTTCAACCCTTGTAACAGGTTTTTGACACGTACTAACTCGCATAATTACGATTTGTATTTAGTTCCATCATCATTGCTCGTCAGGTGCGCACCCAGGATATTTCATTGGGTTTGGGGGCTGACCCTGAGGCTATATATATAATTCATGTTTGAATTTAAAAATTATGTTGTAAAAATCATGTAAGTATAACACACCACTGTTTGCAACTGCATTTATATACATACAAATATAACTAAATGTTCCATGACTCAATCACAGTGTCCTATCATATATTTTTTTTAATTTTATTACTTTATTTTTCAAAATTCTAATGTACTAGTCAGCTGATTTCAGTGACTGATTTCGGCTGAAGGGTAAATCACGTAAAACTTTTGATACAATATCTACAAAATCTGGGTTTTCTAAATTTCGTGTTTGGGGGGGGGGGGCTGCACCCCCCACCCTTGGTTGCGCTGCTGTTGCTCGTGAGCAAAATGGGATTTGCTACAATTTTTGGGGCACTGGCATTTCTGATTTATAAAATATCTGTGGCTATTATTTCCACCTGTGCACGATCCTTTGCGCTGTTATTCCTACATGTTAGGTTTCAGTGATGGCGGAGGGGGTTGTGGGTGCGAGGGATTGCGCGAAGTAGCAGTTATAAAAGTTGTGTTGTAGTGCCTGCGTTTACAATACCTTACGATGTGTAGATGAAAGAAAATTTTAGATACAAAGAGGTAATGAAGAAAACGACGTTTGAGTGTAGAGATTAGGTTGCAGCTTATTGGTATTAAGTAATGCGACAATTTCCTTGTAATGAGGTAAGTCGTAGGAACAGTTAGTAGGTTGTGCCCTTTCAGGCAATACAGCAATGCTACATCATGAGTGCGAAACAAAATGTACCAGGAATTACAAAGTTATATACTTGAGTAAACACGCGGATCACAGAATGTGACGGTCGGATGAATTGCACACCTGTTCTGTGTTAGATTACGATTGTGGTTGCCGGGTAGGAGACTGCCTGCCTCGACTTATGTTGGTAGTTTTTCATAGTCCCTCGAGGCAAACCCTACATTGTACAACTTTGCACAAGTTATAGTCTCATTTTAAATGACAGCCACATTATATTCTATGAGACCCTAAAGACAATGATTGTATATGGCAGCTTTTTCAGCATTATGTTCTTGCCAGCTTTGTATTTGGAAGAAGTTACCTTGGTACACAATCTTGACCCACAAACCTATAACCCTGAATGAGTTCCTTGAGTTCCAGGCAGATGCTTTGATAGTGCCATGTAGCAGGCCACAAAACTAATTTGTCTGATGTAACTACTTATTCATTCAGTTAAATTAAGGTATGCAGTTGATAAAGCTCCTTTAAATAAACAAATGTCATAACTAACAAACAATTTGCAGAAGGTGGTGTAATTGTCTGTAGAAGCTATGTCAAGATGGATGTAGAGCAGCTGGAAGCAGAGGCAAAGGCCACAGCAGCAAAACATGTCATCAACATGCTGCAGAGACCAGGCCAGCTAGAGAAGGTTAGTTGTCATGCCTTAAGTGGGTGTGTAATTTCTGAAGAAATGGGTTTGTTTATGTAGGTCTAAGTAGGAAGGTCACACTGACAGTTTCCTCTGAATCCATTTTCATGAAGTCAGCATAATGAATCCATGCCATTGGTGGCTGTGCCAGAGCTCTGATGGCTAGTCACCATCATCGCAGTGGCCCAGGTTCAGTCTCAGACCAGTCCATTTGGGATTTGTGGTTGACAAAGTTGTGATGGGAGAGATATTCTTCTAAGTACTTCGGTGCCTCCTGTCAGTATCATTCTGCTAGTGCTGCATACTGTTATTTTATTCATCTGCCCCAGACACCGTGTAACCTTAGTAATTTACAGCATTATTGAATAAAACACTTTGCTCTATGCCAGTGAAGTGTCATGTTTTTCCTCACTCCTTCCATGTGAATGGCCAAAAGTAATACCTTAAAACGTGCTGAAAACCAGTAACTAGTGGACCACTGGAAAACTGATAGATTATTTTCCTTATGTTTTTCATACACTGATGTGACATGCTTCTTTTTTTTCATTTCAAAAGTGGAATAGAAGAGAAATACAAAGATATTGAGAGTTGAGGATGTTGTAGTGGTGTTGCCGAAGACTCGAAGCCTTCTGGGACTTGACACTGTGTTGTTGGAGCTGTAGTTCCTGACATTTCTAAGGATCACAGTGCCTTCATCTACCATGTCTAGCGGTCCAAGAATTCCTCTTCTTGTACTACTTTACCCTGAAGCTGAACACATTTTGATCCTCTATAACAGTGGTTCCCAAACTTTTTGATCCACCTCCCCCTTGGTTCCATACACACACCCACAGCGCCCCCCTACCTTTTTTAAAAAACATAAATGCGTTTTTGTTTCTACTTTTATTTTATATTTAAAAAATTGTTTAAATAAAATTATAAGAGTTACACTTAATGTTTTATGTGTTAATTAATAAGTTAAAACTTATTAGATATTTTATGATTAACAATAATTGATCTAGGAATAGTTTATTAAAAATATAATATGTGCTTGAATAAGATTCATAAATTAAAATACTAAGAAATTTAGTTTATTTTTTATTTTTAACACAAAAATTACTTTATTTGAATTTTATTATAAAAACAAATGCACTACTTGTCTACTAGCACCCCCCTGTGATAATAACAGCACTCCCTTCCACCTCTCGTACCCACCTCGGTAATCCCACTGCCCCCCAGGGGGCGGTACCGCCCACTTTGGGAACCACTGCTCTATAACATCGGGAACTACATGCCCAGCAACACAGCATCATGTCCCAGAAGACTTGAACCCTTAATATAATATTAAGCCTTTAAAAATGTGCAGGAACATCATTTTGCAGAAGGGAAAATCTTGCAGAATACTGTAAATGCAGGGCTCCAATGTTTTCATTGTTTCTCTTTGCAGGTATTCCACTCCTGCATACACAGACAGCTAATTTGCAAAATTAGAAGAGTAGTTGTAGTGTTTTGAATAGTCTGATGTATGCGTATTGTGTCATTGCATGAGCCATATGGCACTTTCTTGACAATTTCTCGTGACAGGTGGAGCAGTATAAGCGGAGGGTGAGTCGCAAGAAGGCATCAGTGGAGGCCATGCTAAAATCTGCAATGCAGGGCCAGTTGGATGGAGTTCGTGTCGGTCTGAACCAGCTGCAGCTAGCTCTGCACGAGATTGGAGAAATTAAGCAGAAGTATGTAGCACAATGAGCTGTCACTGCCGATGCACAATACGTAAATCAAATCGAAAACGTTTTGCCTACTTTGGTGATAATTTCCCTGCCACACTCCCAGAAGTTTCAACAAGCTTTACGGTTCAAACTCTGTGCCATGGCTCAGAAAGTTGGTTTCCAGCCTGTCACAGTGGAGGCCTGGTTTCAATCCCAGGCCAGAGCATAATATGTAAGTCTTGCAAGGGAAATGAGAGTGGGGGTGTGGAATATGGTACTATCCAATGGGAAGAGGCTACGTGGTTAAGAGGAGTGGGTTGAGGAAGACAGGTGCAGCTGACTTTGCATCTGTCTTTGTGCCTATAACCATTTGTTTTAACCTCATGGACCTGTTCCCATTTGATAGCTTTATGCTCCATGCCCCCTGCCTTCGCTCCGCCTGAAACCTGTATGTTGGTTCACTGCAATGGATGCCAGTAAATTGGGATACTTTCAGCATACAACTTGGTTAAACCAGAAAAGCCACAGTCACACATAAGACTCAGGCAGCAAATTACTTCTCATCAGTTTCAGATATACCATGCATACTATGCAACTCCCATCTGTTCAGCGATAATGTTTGGTCATGTTATTAGCCCTTCTGACTTATTTTGTGGTTTTACTCTAGTTTCGCCAGAGAAATGTTAAGATACAAACTTGAACCAAGATACCATTGCTTGTTACACTTCTGTACTATATTCTTTTCTCCCATCTCAATCAAGACTACATAATCTGTAGTGAACTGAATATTGTGGTCAAGTGAGCAGTAGTTCTGCTTTGTATTTTGATACCCCTGGTTTATATCTTTGCCTCAGAGAGTGAATAGTCTGAGGTGTTCCATGGTTTTTCCTCAATTCTTGCAGCCAAGTGCCAGGAGTCTACCCTTCAATTTTATGTAGTCTGAGTATTGGCTGTGTTGGTAGGCTATGAATAAGCGAATATGCGTTGCAGTCATCAGTGGACCATAACGTGATCGAACGAAGCGTTAGGTGCCTTTTAGATTCAAGAGCTCTTAATTTAAAGGTTAATACACTGTGTTTTGCGATGTTAATTTTCAGTCTGAAGTGGATTGAAGAGTCATTTTCGGCTGTCCCAGAACTGTACGCAAAGCTGCAGGATGTCCGTGATGAAAATATGAGGCACTCACAGTATGTGACAGCCATGGAGAACTTGAAGCATATATTTACAGTGCCTGAGAGCGTTGAGAAGACGAAACAGTGGATCAGTGAGGGGAAATTGCTTCACGCTCATCAGGTACAGTGGAAATAATGTGCGTTTCTTTCTCTGTTTGGTTGTTGGCAAAATCCTTTGTTGATCCCATAGCAAGATGATTCCAAATTTAAGATGATCCTTTGCTGAGCTGTATGTCTGAATGTAAAGAAGTTGTGGTATTTACTGCTTCTAACTTCAATACCCTCACTGTAATATCTCTTCTTGACAGATTACCATTTTCAGTTTATACAGGGGCCTTATTTTATCTGACAACTATAGTGTGTCACTTTCTGCCACTACTGTGTTTGAAGGCGGTTGGTTGAGTGAGCTACATTAGTACAATAATTGAGCCAATAGGAAGTGACACCCAGTAGAAGTCAGATAAAATAATCACCCTATAGTTTCAGTGATACTGCAGGCAAAATTGGCGTAGCTCGACCCTCCAGACCTTGCAGTGTTTTCTCTGTCTGTTGTACTTTCTACACTGGCAGCCTACAGCACAAGTGTAGTGTGTACTGCATTTTATAAACAGTCACTCCTGCAAGAGCTGCAGATGTTAAAAAAACATTGATTAGGCCCATATATTTTGCATTCTAATTGAAGACAAACTTCATTTTCTAAAATTGAAAATAGGGAAGTATTATTGTTATGCATTAGGCTAGATGTGGTAAGTTATGGTGAGGTTGTGGCTGTCGGATGTATACATCAGTTGTTTCTGAACAAATCCAATTTTGAAGAAATAGTTTATGTGAAACTCCAATGTAACTCTGTCAGTTCTGTAAAACTTGATTCATGAATCAAGAGGCTTGCATTTTCAGAGTCTGACAGACCTTGAAAACGCCCGCGACGATCTGCTGCATGAACTACACAAGCTGCCAAATCAGGCCCCAGCAGACAAAATAATGCTCAAGGCATACTTCGAGGATGTTGAAGTGCTGTCACAACTGTTGGAGAAGCAGCTGCGTCTTGTGCTCAGTAGGACCCTTAATACGGTCAGAAAGGAGCCCACTGTAATTGTGACTGCTCTGCGCATCATCGAGAGGGAGGAGAAGGCAGACATCTTTGCTTACAGGTCTGGTTGATTATTTTAGTCCTCTGTGAAGTGTGAGATTTATCATGGCCAGGCATTGTTAGATTGCGGTCTTTTGGCATTAGATATTACTGTGAAGATGGAAGCAGCAGATTCCTCCAAAGCATTGGTACTGATATACCACACTATATGGCATTACATTCCAGAAGACTGTAATAATGATCTAGTGATAATTTTCTGCTTTTGCTGTCTCCCTTGTCCTATTCAGTGTGAGGTAAAGGTAAAGTTCACCCTAGAACAGGCCACGAAGGCCCAGAGGGGGAGTAGAGGTATAGCTCTACTCTTTCTTTAACCATGGCACTAGATGAGGGTGGGTGGTCAACTCCACACCCCAGCCGCTTTACCCCCGGGAAAGAGACCCACTACCCATTGTATAGGAGGCTGGGTGGGCACCAGTGCCAGTCTGGACGGGTGCGGAAAACCTTGCCCCCACCGGGATTCGATCCCCGGACCATCCAGCTCGTATTGAGTTGCTATACCGACTGAGCTATCCCTGCCCACTTCAGTGTGAGGTATGTTTCATATATTGACATTGCAATTTTGCTTATTATGTATACAGAGGCAAAGACAGAGTGGATTCCTGCCCCCAGGACGTCCCAAGAAGTGGCGTGAGAAAGCAATGGAAGTGTTAGAGAAAGCTGTGGCCCAGAGAGTAGAAGGCACACAAGTTGAAGAGCGGGCTGATAACAAGATGTGGCTTGTTCGCTACCTGGAGGTACGATATGATAGTTGTACTATATCATTTAACCTTTAGCTAACGGAGTTATTTTCTTCAGTCGCCCTTTAAATCGAGATATGGGGCCTACTTTACGGCACAAGCCCTGCGTAAGCAGGTCTGCGGTCCCCGCGTTGGCCCTTTAAATTTTTGCGCATTTCGTTAAAAAAAATTAATATTATTTGATCTAGAAGAGATAAAATAATGGAATTGCTTCCATTTTGTAGAAAATGAAACAGGCTTTTAGCAGAGCGCTTTATAAATTCAGCTTGTATCCTTGCTCCCTATATACACACAATAAGTTCCGTATTCTTGTGAATTTGCAGTTGTATGTCGTCATATTTGGGGCTGTTCGAGATATTTCTGTTATGAAACAGGCTTTAGCAGATCGCTTTATAAAAGTCAGCTTGTATCGTTACTGCCTAAATACACACAATAAAGTTCCGTATTTTGTGAATTTGTAGTGTATGTCGTCATATTTGTGGCTGTTTGCGACATCTCTGTTATGAAACAGGCGTTTAGCAGAGCGCTTTATAAAATGTCAGCATGTCTCTCCTAATCGAAGAACGCAGTTTGTTTATCTAAAGCATGCACAACCGTAACACTAGCCTCTGCTAGCAGTCTAAACACAGCAAGGTTTTTTTTTGGCGTCACTCTTCAGGAGCATTCCACACTGCTTATAGCAAAACAGATTTATATCCTGAAACAGTCTCCAACATCACAGACATACTAAACCTATTTTTGAACCTAAAATGAAATATCAGAAGAAAAAGAGAAATTCTCGCATTCAAGAAATAATTGAACGTTTTAATTTTCGGACAAATAGCGCTTAAAAATAATATAAAAGGATTTGTTTGGCGTTTTTATTAGACTAATGACAGTAGAGTTATAGTACATTTTTGCACACGAAACTCTTCTCTAAGGAAGGTTGACGTAATTTTTCTTCGAAACGAAATAGAACATCTGTGCCTGCGATAATAAACATAAGGCTCCTTTATGACTAGTCCAGTTTGTTGGAGCTAACTACACATTAGAAAAATTTTAGATTCATGAACCATACACATTGGGCTGTAGCATCTGAACTACAAGTCTCTGTGTGAACAGCACTTTCCCCTCGACTGTGTCGGAGATTGTTTGTTTTTCTTTCTCACTAAAGCCAACTACACAGTAGGAAACTTGTGTGAATCACTACTCCTATGTCTAGCTCAGCCATATGATATAAACTCTCGTACAAGTGAATCGCGCTTTCACCAAGCGGTTGTTTTCAGTCGACTGCAAGCAAACGAACTCCACAGTGCAAAACAAGTTACGTAACTTCCTTATGCTTCCAGAGCAGATCGATAAAGGCTCTTCAATGTTACTGCGTGGGTTCTTTCCTGGGTAAAGTGGTCGGAACGTGAAGCAGGCCAAAAATGTCCTCTAATGTGGAGGAGATTGGAGATATACACTTTGCCTACCTGAATCAGGGCGTAGGCAGCAAAGTAGGGGGGGGGGGGGGGATTTAAATACCTGCCGGGACGTATATGGGACGCACGGAAGCGTAAGGTTAATGTGCAGGATAATAATTTCTTTGTGTCTGCCCTCTTACCATTGCTGCTACACTTATTTTGACATATATTGACTGGCATTCAGTGAATGACATATTTTGTGTTCATGGTTTTGGATCGTATTTAACTGCCCGAATAGCTAAAGTACGTAGAAAAGTGACACGTAAACATTGTCCATCATCTTGTTTTGGTTTAAAAAAATGCAACATATCAGAAGCTGGATTGCCCTCGCCCATCAGCTAAAGAGACGTGTGATAGCCTCTATTGATGGCTACATTAAATGGAGCTAGTCTGGGGATAGTGTTTACGTCTGTCTACTGGACTTGGCACACAAGTTGCCATACTTTTATATGATGATAGAAATCATGGCAACTGCCAAGATGTGTTTTGTTACCAAAACAAGATGTTGTAAAGTGTTCAGAATTTGTGTATGCCTAATTATCCCACCTTTATCACAAAGCTTGTGACTTTCATGGAAGGGGCAAGGTGAGAATTGGTGGGCAGCTGCTTGGCATTTGACTTTGTCCATTAGTCTAACTTATTTTTATTACACAGTTGGTTACATGACGTACTGAATGGGTTGGTATGTTGATAGCACTCTTAGACTTGCATTTGCGAGATGTATTGTTGAAATTTTGACTGTGACATCGGTTATTCTGACTGTTGTTTTGTGTGGCGTTTCTTGGTCCCTCCAGGCAAATGCAGGGATGGTACCTTGATTAAGCCATGGCTGCTTCCTGCCAGATACTTTCCAGTTATGAGATTTGACATTTCTGCAGCAGTTTTATTGAGGATTCAGATGTTCTGGGATGTTGCTGGGTTTGTCTTTACCCACATTTTAAAGGAACAGAGTCCCTTCCTCTGCAAGAGCTTGTAATCGTTGCACTTATTAATTTTGATATTCAAAATTTATATTTGATTGCAAGCGTGAGTAGTTAGTTTGGTTTGGGGGATTTCGTTAAAACAGGACACGGTAGGTCAATAGTAACATCTGGACGCCAGAAGTGTGGACAGTAGACAGGCAGGGCAAAGCGAAGGGGGGCCAGTACATGTCGCACTTTGTCACTGTCAAAATTAATGGGATTTTAGCAAACTCCAGAACCTTAGAAATTCGATACTCTGACAGATTTTGACCCTCATATTTCAACATGTGGGTGTTGACTACAGAAAAATCCAGTTGGTACGTTAGGGATGCAACAGGGTCCACACAGGCAGATTTTAAGATTACAGAATTAGGGCAGAGTCAGCCAATGGGAAGAACTAGGAAAATCCAAGGGGAGATGAATTTCGAACCAGGGTGCTAGAGAGTGCGTGCCCAAGCCAAGAGTAGCGTCCTAGCTTCAGACACGGGCAGTGCGATAAACTGAGCTAAGGGAATTCAGTGCCGTGTTCATAAAGATCAAACAAGACTCTGTTGTACTTAAACAAATAATAATAGTAAAGAATATGTATTCGATTTCAATTAGCAAATTTTATCACTTGGACCACTTATATTCCCTGAAACCAAGAGTTTGCTCTACTGACTGAGTAGGAGAGAGTCGGCCGGTTATAAGCTGAGGGGTCCAAGAAGTGTGGACCCCTCTACCCTTGAAAATGAAAGTGCTACATCCCTTTGAAACACTGGGAAACACCCATTGAAGCAGTGTCACATCCTTGAAGACCTGAATCCTCCACTTTCTTTTTTTTTTGTTATCCTGTCATTGTCCAAGTTACTGAGAGTGGTGTAAAATAAAGGAGGTGACCTGATGCAAAACTATCCAGGGCAGGACAGATCTGAACATATGGACAGGACTGAACTGGCTCAAGATGAGATCAGTGAACATTGCATAAGAACAGGGAATGACTTGATTGCAGCTAACACGGCAACTCATCCTGGAGGATCTGCGTGTGGTGAAGACACTGTGTGTGCCCTGCTTCCCCCCACATTACGACATAGTCAACAAGTTTGTTCACATGTATCACTCTAGCCTGTCCCATTATGTAAGTATCTTCTTACAGTGCTATAGCTTAGAAAGAGTAATGGAGGTGGGAGGAGCAACATGAGTGTTGTTATGTTATCATTTGAGCAGGGAAAGCATGCGTGGACTAGGTCAGCTGCTAATACTGAATATTACAAACACATTTCTTTTATTGTCGCTTGCAGTGCGATTGTGTTATCCTGGAGGTTAACATACTTTGTTATATGGATCAGGTAAATACATGTCTGAGTATGCAGGATAGTGGCAAGCCGTGACTGTTTACCCTAGAGAGAGTTCTTATATTCCATGGGCCCGTCCCATAAAAAATTAGAATATATGCATCTCCATATTTTTAGGCATGTTCAAAGTTGCAAAAACGGACTTAGCTTTGTCATGTCTGACCATCCATATTTCCACATGGAATGACTTGGTTCCCGTTGGATGGATTTTTATTAAATTTTGTATTGGGGACTTCTATTTAAATATGTCAAAATTCAGGTTCAGTTAAAATCAGACAAAAATATCAGGCACTTTACGTGAAGACCTAAGTATATTTATGATAATATCTTGGCTGATTTCTTTATGGATTGAGAAAAGTTTCCAGACAAAAGGTTGCAGAGAAAATCACAACACACGTTTCATGTCAACTGCACTGTATCCAAAAAACTGTGCCATTTATGAGATAATTATACAAAATATGACAGATCCAGACAGGCTATAGATGACATTAACATAATATGGCACAAAAGATATGTGGTTTGCATGCTGGGTAATTGAAGTGAATGTGCAGACATTGAATCATAATATTCAGTACTTATTGCTTTGGACAGGGTGAAAAACTTTATGATGCATTTCAAAATCCTGATTCTCGGTAGTTTTTACGACATGAATAAATTTGATTTGTTAATTTTAGTATTATTCTTGTTTATATAAAGTTTTTGGTACTGTATATTGTGATATTGACGAGTAAAGCTGCTGTATTCAGGGCCAAGAATTGATACTTCTGTTTCTAAACCATGTATGAAAGTAGAAATGTATAACAAAACGTATGACTTCATTTGGGATTGTGCGATGTAGTTACAAGAAGTGATACAGAGCGGACTGGAAGGAAATGAGTATGTGTCCATGCTATCGTGGATTATGAACACATATACCAGTTCGGAGCTGATGCAGCATCCCGAGCTGAACATTGATTTGTCATCTGTTGGCCCCCTGCTGAACAACTCTGTCATTGACACATTGCAACATCAGTACCTCAAGGTAGGACTTCACTCCTGATACTTTACAATTGTAATAAGTAGGGATGGGATATTCGAATCCTCGAATCCCGCGAATCTTGAATAATATTCGAGATTCGAAAACTCGAATCTTTGCGCTTTTTTCGTCTTTCGAATCTTTCGAATCCTAACCTAGCGAAATTCTGCCACCTAGCTGAATCTTGAGGAACTAGGGATGGGATATTCGAATCCTCGAATCCCGCGAATCTTGAATAATATTCGAGATTCGAAAACGCGAATCTTTGCGCTTTTTTCATCTTTCGAATCCTAACCTAGCGAAATTCTGCCACCTAGCGGAATCTTGAGGAACTTAAACTACTTAGTGCTACTCACTCTATAGCTCAGCTTTTCTAGTTCTACTCAACTGTCCGCAGCGTCTCACTTGTACACGCTATCAGTCTACGCTCGGCGTTATCCGGACTGTATTTTTGTCTCACTCTTAGCGTTTCTCACGCTTTTTTGATTATTCCTACGTGGTTTCTATCGCTAACCACAGCATTTATGCTTACTTGGGAGCGATTTATCTTGTGCCTCTGGCATAACCTCTTATTTCCTATAACCTACAACCAATGTCACCTATAACCTACAACCCATGAGATGGCACCTTCTGATATCTGGAACTATTTCCACATTTCGGATAATGAAAATTATACAAATTGCAATCTGTGTTCTGCAAAAATATCCAGAGGAAAAGGGTCACATACTACTTCAGCAATGTGGAAACATTTGAAAGGCAAACATTTATCCAAATTTCAAGAACTGAAAGGTAGAAGTTCACCATCCCCATTACTGACTCCAGCTTCAACCTTAAGCTCCTTGACTGTCAGAGTTGACTCTCCATTCAAAGACAATAATGACCCAGATGATCCAGCTGTTGTTGGGAGTCCTCCATCGGTTAGTTCAACTTCTACTCCACGTTCAGCAGCTTCTGCCTATGGAGAACAAAGCCCTTTCAAAACACCCCCAATAAAACGCAAAGCAGTATCGTCTAACCAACCGACTCTGAAAGAATTTGTTGATAAAATGCAACATTTTAAGCCTGGAGACAAAAGAGCTAAAACAATTACCAGATTACTCGCCAAAATGATCTGCAAAGATAACCAACCATTGTCCATAGTGGAAGATAAAGGTTTTAAAAAGTTGATAAATCACCTTCAGCCAAGATATATTATCCCAAGCAGAAAACATTTTGCCCATAAGGTAATTCCAGAGATGTATGAAGAAGAAAAAATAAAAGTTGAGAAACTTTTAGAAAAAACCGAGTTTATTGGAGTCACAACAGACATGTGGACATCAACATCTTCTGACGATTACCTCAGTTTGACAGTTCACTTCGTAGATGAAAACTTTGAGTATCATCACTTGTGTTTAGACTGCATTCCCTTTGCAAAAGTTTCACATACAGCATCTTCAGTAGAAACTTTCATAACCGACACTATGAAAGAATGGAATCTCTTAGAAAAAGTTGTGTGTTTCATGAGAGATAATGGTCCGAATATGGTTGCAGCTTTAGAACGCAGTACCTTTGACCACTTGCCATGCCTGGCTCATACTTTTCAATTAGTTATCAAAGATGGTCTACTTAACAACAGTGAAATTAAGGAAATAATGTCAGCCTGCCGGAGTATTGTGAGATATTTCAAGCACTCTTCTAAAGCCATGAAAGTCTTACGAGCTTTTCAAGCTAAATTAAGTCTTAAACCTCATCGTTTGATACAAGACGAACCGACAAGATGGAATTCTCAGCTTCACTTGCTCAGTCGTCTCATGGAACAAAAGCAAGCTGTTTTATTATCTGCTACAGACTTAAATTTTCAGGTAAATCTTAGTGCTCGACAGTGGACAACTATAGAAGAAGTGATACGAATCCTAGATGTGTTCGATAGAGCTACATTTGTGGCCAGTTCCAGTCAAGTAACAATCTCAGAAATAATTCCTTTAGTGAATAGCACCATTAATGCTCTACAAAACTTCAAATCAACTTTAGGTTCCATACAGCTGTTTCGAAATGACTTGCTTACATCTCTAAAAAGGCGCTATCAGTCTGTTGAAACAGAAAAATTGTATGCTCTTGGTACTATACTGGATCCCCGATTCAAAGGAAGTGTATTTTTGAGCAAAGAAAACCTTGAGCAAGCTAAATCAACACTGACCATGGAAATTTCTGATATTATCAAGGTGTGGATGTATTTGTAAGGTATGGATGTTTTTGTAAGGTGTGGATGCTTTTGTAAGGAGTGGATGCTTTTGTAAGGTGTGGATGTTTTTGTAATGTGTGTACGGTGTTCTAATGTGTGTACTTGTATTTACTGTATGTATTTTTTATTTGTATGTGTATGGGTGTTTCTGTAAGGTGTGGATGTATTTGTAAGGTGTGGATGTTTTTGTAAGGTATGGATGTTTTTGTAAGGTATGGATGCTTTTTTAAGGTGTGGATGTTTTTGTAAGGTATGGATGCTTTTTTAAGGTGTGGATGTTTTTGCAATGTGTGTACGATGTTCTAATGTATGTACTTGTATTTACTGTATGTATTTTGTTTTGTAATTGTGTATAGTTTGTTTTGTATTGTTACTTTTATGTATATTATATGTCCATTTGTATTGTGTGTACTAGTGTAAGGACTACTGCCACCGGGTGAAAACATTTGTATTGTGTGTACTAGTGTAAGGACTACTGCCACCGGGTGAAAACATTTGTATTGTGTGTACTAGTGTAAGGACTACTGCCACCGGGTGAAAACATTTGTATTGTGTGTACTAGTGTAAGGACTACTGCCACCGGGTGAAAACATTTGCATTGTGTGTACTAGTGTAAGGACTACTGCCACCGGGTGAAAACATTTGTATTGTGTGTACTAGTGTAAGGACTGCTGCCACCGGGTGAAAACATTTGTATTGTGTGTACTAGTGTAAGGACTACTGCCACCGGGTGAAAACATTTGTATTGTGTGTACTAGTGTAAGGACTACTGCCACCGGGTGAAAACATTTGTATTGTGTGTACTAGTGTAAGGACTGCTGCCACAGGGTGAAAACATTTGTATTGTGTGTACTAGTGTAAGGACTGCTGCCACCGGGTGAAAACCCAATTGCAGTAAATAATAATAATATTAGTATTTTGCAAGCAGATGACACTGATCTGCAGTCATCAGAACAAAGTCAAAGAGATACCACTCAAAAATCGCCAACTGAACAACAAGGAGTTTATAGCATGTGGAGTTACTATTCTCAATTGATGATACCATCTACCAGCACTGAGCAAAGTTATAGTTTGTCTCCTGAAGAAGAAATAAATGCTTACTTAGCAGAAACACTGCTTCCACCATCTGCGGACATCTTTAAATACTGGAAGGACAACAAAAAATATCAAAATTTAAAGAAACTCTCTAAAAAGTTTTTAATCACACCACCATCGACAGTAATATCAGAAAGACTATTCAGTACAGCAGGTATCATAGCTGATAAAAAACGAAGTAGGCTAGACCCAGAGCGAGTTCGAATGCTAGTGTTCTTAAATAAAAATCTCTATTAAAGGTTTCTGATTCTTTTAGATTGCCATGAAAGAGTTCAGTGTTTAGTGTTTTTAATTTTTATTAACTCTTAAAACAAACATGTTTTTTATTTTTCTTCATTTTCTGGAAAGAATTTAGTATTCCATGTTTAGCGTTTACTGTTTATCTACGATATATTAACTCTTGAAATAATACCCTCCCTCTACACAAATGTCAAAAATGTGACCTGTTACTCAAATATTATTTGTATTATTATTATTATTATTAATATAATTAATATTTATTATTTCATTTATTTGTATCTTCTTAATGAATAATATAGGTATATTTTTGAAAACTGTATTCTTAAATGTGTTTTTTCATTAAACACAGATTTTAAATTTTGCTTCAAATAAAAACTTTTAATTTTAAAATAAATACTAAATGGTATAGAACTAAGTCTTTTTCCCTTTAGTTTTTTCTTATTATTATTCTTATATGAAGGATTCGAGAGATTCGAGATTCGAGGGATTCGACGGATTCGGGAACCTTTTAGGATTCGGATTCGGATTCGAGCAAATTTAGGATTCGTCCCACCTCTAGTAATAAGTTATACATTACAGTAGATCTTCCTGCATTTTAGGTTTATTTTTTGTAGCCATGGCTAGAACCCCATAGAAATAATGTATAAATTTTCTCAATTTAAATGTTCTCAATTTAAGTTTTCCTGCGTTTAAGACATGAAAATTCATAGAATATTCCCCTCAGAAAAACAATGCAAAATATACTCCATGGAAACAGAGCTGTTAGGAAAGCAAAAGGAAAGACAGATATATCAAAAGCCAGCTACACAGCTGTGTAATTGTTTCTTGATGTATCTGTCTGTATATATTAAATGCAGCAGTATGCACCATACTGTTATTTGACCTCTAGAACGATTGGTTGTTTAAATTTTAGCGCATGGTTTGTGAAAAAGGTATTATTTTAACACAAAAAGATAAGATTATGATATAAACTGTGTTTTGTGGAAAATAAAACTGAGATTATGCAGAATATATTAAAAATGCAGTAAATTTCCTTGTTGGCTAAATATATAAAATTAATTTCTAGGGTTTTTTTTTTTTTGTGTGTGTGTGCATATGCGAGAGTAAGTTCTTTAAAGGTTAAGAGCAAAAAGGAGATGGTTCAATAAAGTGACTGAGTCTTAATGGCACGGTTCCATTTGCCACTTGTACGTGAAAGTGGGACAAAGAACAAAGTAAACTGATTAATCAGTAGGTAAGTAATTGGCACATCATTGCAGAATATGGAGATGAACTATATGGAGTGGATGCAGAAGACTCTGGAGACGGAGAAGCTGGACTGGGGCAATGGCACAGCTCCAGAAGGGGATGACCAGGGCTTCTTCCACACATCTGCTCCGGTTATCATCTTTCAGATGATAGACCAGAATCTGCAGGTGACACGGACAATCAGGTAACAGTGCGTTCAGCATTATAGCGTAAATTCCCACTTTTAATTCAAAGCATAACTAATATCTCAGGCCACCTAATAGGTAAGTTAAAGTTCAGGGTTCAAGTCTCCCGTGATGTGACACTGTCATTGGGTGAGTGGTTCCTGACATTTTGAAGGATTGTGGCGCCTTCATCTTCAAGAGTGAAGTGGTCCAGGAGTAGTTCTTTTTGCACCACTTCAGCATTACATCCCAGAAGACTTGAATCCTGCAACAATGCTGTGAGAACCTGAGGTCTCGTGTAAGTTGAAGTTGTCTGCAAATAATTAAGTATCACAGCGCGAATACATGGGGGAGTGGATGTATAGCTACACACATTCTCGACCTCAGCACTAGATGGGACTAGTGTCCAACTTCATGATTGACCTCTTTCATACCAGGGTGGGTATTTAAATTTTGGCACATGGTTTATGAAAAACTCAAGTATTATTTGAACATAAGAGGATAGAATTATGAAATAAACAGCATTTTTTGGGGAAATAAAACACAGCTTATGCAGCATATTTTAAAAATGCAGTAAATTTCTTTGCTTCCTAAGTACAGTGAATTTCTAGGGCTGTTTTCCAGTGTTCATTTGCATATGTGAACATAGGTCTCTAAAAGGTTAACTACTTTTCTCACAGGGAAAGATCCCCTTTTAATTGTTGCATGGGAGTGTGGGTGAGCCCCAGATGCCAGTCTGAACACCACGAAGAAGAGAAAAATCCCTTTCCCTGCCAAGAATCAAACCCCAATTCTCTGGTTACCAAGTCCATAGCGTAGCCAGTATACTGAATGCATTGTCCTGCTCTCAGCTGATCATATTCCCCAACTTTTATGTATAAAAAGTTTGGTATGAAGCTAAACAAAGTGAGTATTGTAAGAGATGGTGGAACAGACTTTAAAGACACTTGTGCTAGTGTCACAGGTGGACCCTCAATTCTGGTGGCTGGATATTGTGCATGTCATTTCATGTGGCTTAACTTTTGCTGCTGTGAGTGTGTTAGGCTACCGATGTCTGTTGTGAGAACGAGACACAGCCCATACATACACTTTGGGTGGAATGCCAAGTTCATGAATGCTGATACTCATATTCAGAATTACCATTGCTCTAAAGAAGCGTATTGTGTAAGATAAAGTGGTATGTTGCTGTTTGTCCTGGTTACTATATGTGCCATCAGGTTTAACATTAAAACACACTGCCACTATATCCACAGTCTGTTTGTGTGGTTTGTACAGTTCTCATGACAAACAGTATTTTCAGGTTGGTCTTTTTAATGGGGACAGACTCTTTGTTCAGTGTGTAGAAAGAGAATTTTTAATGTTATTTAGATGAAATTCCAACTTCAGAGAGATACAAGGTTCCTAAAGTGGGAACTCTGTAATGTGCTACAATACGCCATGCTGAATCTGTATTTTTTGCCTTTTAGCCAAGACTTGACTTTCAAGGCTTTGTTGCTAAGCATGGAGCAGGTTACGAAGTATGGGGAGATGTACCGCACAGCTATCGTGGAGTTCAAAATACGACACTTTGAGGATCGGAGTAAGGTAATGTTGTGCCTTATTATGTCCATGTTTATCTCATTTTGATCGTGTTAAATGCCATTTTTGGTATTGTACTTTTGTTTCTGTGAGAGAGAAATATGTATAATCTTTCTTGCTTAAAATTGCACTCTATTTTCGTGTACTGTGACATTTTGTCGCTGTCTGTCTCCTGAACACATCCCAGGTCAGGCAAATCATTTGTCATTACAACATCCTGTTTTCATACTGCCTGCATTCATTGTATAGTCTGTGTTGTGATAGGTCTGTAGCCTTCTTCCAAAGCAAGTTCTCCACAGAGTGCAATCTAGTGCTTCCTCTTTCAAATTCCAGTAGCTTCTCTTTGCCTTACGGTCATCCAGTAGCTGGTTACGTCTTCTTCCTTTCTTCTTATCCCTTCTGTCTTTCCTTGTATCTTTCTTTCAGTAACATGTTTTAGTAGCTGCTCATATGTCAGTTTGCAAAACCTTGGCAACCTGGCTTTGGAAGTGTACTTGAAGTGCAAAGGTAATGGAAGTGCCTCAGAAAAGCAAGTAAGCCAGGCTTCAGGTAGGTAGCTATTGGACCGTTCATTAGTGCACATCGATGACTCTCCAGCCTACACCTTTTATTTGCTGTGGAATTTTATTTAATTTCCACTGCACATTCTTGATGTGCAGAGAATGTTAACATTTTGTGTGGGCATTTAATTACTCTGCTGCCATGTGTGGCGTGGTCTTTTAAACCCACACTTTGGTTCTTATGACCTGCATTACTGTTGAAAATCAAAGGACAGAAACATAAAGACATCTGCCTGAAGCCAGCAAACCAATACAGAAAGACTGCCTCCCTGCTATCTGTACGTGATGAGTATAAATGAAATGTCAGGAATAACAGAAAACTGTTAAGAGGCAAGACTCATTATTACCAAGTATGGATCACATTGCCTTTCACCAGTCTTGCCCAGTATTCCTACACAACAGTTCAACCTCCCTTATTCAGTTATATTTGTGT
The DNA here is from genome assembly GCA_021186555.1 of Reticulitermes speratus. Lineage (NCBI taxonomy): Eukaryota > Metazoa > Arthropoda > Insecta > Blattodea > Rhinotermitidae > Reticulitermes > Reticulitermes speratus. Next base: position 1,486,271 of record JAJKFL010000427.1, read on the forward strand.
GAACGTAAGATGACCTGAATTCACACTGGGAAATGTTATGAACAAATTATGTTTATTGACCAGATAGAAGAATGAGGTTTATTTCTCTGGCAGAAACCTCTTGCCCTCTCTTTAGGTCTCTGTTTTAGTTTTTTGGTGATTTTTTAGTGATGCTGTTGGTATTTGGACTGCTTGTGGTGGTTCTTTCAGGGTCACTGTCAGTATATAGACTGCAGTGTCAAAATAGATGAATCGATATGAATACAGAGCATTAGTGGAATGACACTGATAAGGGAAAACTGAAGTCTACAGAATATTTGTCTGGGTAAAGATTACAAACAGTAATTATTCTTTGTGTTTCCTGTGTCGCCAGACATTGGTGCCAGAAATTGCTTGTGCCCCACTGCATATGTCATAACCCTTGATTTAATGTTGGCGTTGTGCAGCTGAAGGCATCTGCTTGGTGAGAGCATTTCTTACTTTCTTGTGGTCCCTGCTCTTTGTCTGTCTTATAAATGTTGTTCAGTTCTTATGGAACAGTTGGCAGTTCTGGCATGTATTGAGCGTTCTCCTGTTGATAGGTTCCTTACTTCACGCACTACATGATCACCATTGTGAACAACTGCTTGCAATTTGTGGAGTTGGCACAGCTGATGAAGCAGCATTACTGGCGACCTGGCCTGCACGATAATGAGGCAGGCACCAAGTTTGAGGCTCTACTCAACACTTTCCAGGTGAACAGCACATTCAGTTTAACTTGTAGAGGAACTTATACTTCTGATTCTGTTTTATGTGCCTACATGCAGTTTTGACTGTTACATGTGACAGATGATGGTATTTTAGTAAACTTTACATCCTTCAACCATTTGTAGCATCATGGTTTGTTGATGGCGATGTGTCAGCTGCATTATGAAGGAGGGAATGGCCACATGATAATGAACGGTGGGCAGGATGGATGTGGTTGTATCCTGTTTTAAGATAGCATCTGGCATGTGGCTGTTGGGACACAAAAAAAATATGAAATTATAGTTATGCTGGCCAGTTTGGAGCGCTTGAATGCAAGGTCGGGAAGTGAAGTGGTACACCTCAGTATTTGTTATAATTTAACTTTAATGTAACGAATTTCGGGCAAGATGACTCAGGTAGCAACACATGTGACTTGCATTTGGGCAGTGTCAGTTCAAATCTTGGCCAGGGCGCCAACTGTCATGACCACTACTCTGTGGTTGTTACTCGGTCCCACCAGGCAATGCCAGAATAGTACCCGACTTCAGAATGTGACCCCGTTCCTTCCATATCCTTTCCAATTCATTATTCAATAATAATTCAGTGATTCATTGCAACATATTAGAGCTACTGAGAACATTCTTAAATAAATCATACATAATGAAACATCTATTTGATTTCATACAGATATAAGAATTGCAAGAAATGAAATGATAAATGTAAGAACAATATTGGGTACTGTGATATTTTGAGAACTGGCTATTTCATCAGTGTGAGTGACATAATGGTTTGCTTCTAGCAACTACGAGATGAGGCAGCGCAGTTCCTTCTGGAGGAGGCGTTTCTTGACCTGGAGCCCCAGTTCCAGGATCTGGTAACCAGTAAGTGGGTGGGGAGCAGTATTCCTATTGATACAGTCTGTGTCACCCTGGAAGACTACTTCCAGGATTATGTTCATCTCCGTGTACGCAACTTCGACTATCGTCATCTCCGAAGCCCAGAACTGGGTTGCGAAACGCTACATATCTGCCATGCTTCAGAAGAAGATGTCGTTCAAAACGTATGAAGAAAGAAGAGATGCTGGAGTTAAGATCATGGGTGAGGCAGGACAGGTGAAGGAATTTTTTGTTCGTCTTGCACCCAAAGTAGCAAAATTTGATTCCCCATTTGAGATTATTAATACGTTAGCCGAAGTTCTCAAAAGCGAGGATCCCGAGATCTTGTCTCTCGATCTTCATGGCCTGGTTGATAAATATCCAGACGTTACACAAGATCACCTGATTCATTTATTAAGTCTTCGTGGGGACATCTCTCGTTCGGAGGCAAGAGAGAAAGTTGCTTACATTCTTCAGACCAGTAAGACTAGGAATCGGCCAACAATCCCAAAGAGCATATTTTCCCTCATCCCGTAGACGCTTTCCACAATTTATTTCTCAGATGGATTATATTAGACCAGAGGCATGCTTGTTGCATTCATCGCTGTGTGCCAGGCATTTTACACTTCATAAAGGTGTTCTACACAACAGACAGGGCTTCAACAGTCATGCGTGTGATTTACTGATACTGTTGCATCAGTTGAAGTGGATGGATTTTCACATCGTTGCATGTGTCGTTTCAAGCTGTACAAGGACGGGGCACTCTGGTTTGTTTGAAGTAGAGTTGAGTTCAGAAGTTTTGCAAGAAAAGTCATGATGTTGCGTGTAATAGTTCTGAGGTGCAAGTAACATTACGCTAAACTGGCATTTATTGTAATTATCTGCCTTATGTAATGAACCTGTTCTGTTAAAGTGTGATTTGGGTGAGGTGAATTGAGTGAGGTGATCAGTTTATTTGTTCTGCTAGATGGCAGCAGTCCAATAGACAGAATTATGCTACACGAATCACAAAATCAGGAGTTCTATTTAATCAGGTTGTCGTCGTTTTCTTGTTTTTGTTCTTGTTAATATCATAATTGTTTGGAATGTCATATGATTGATCATTTATGAAAAATATTGTAATGAAAGAATTATTGAACAGCTGAAGTTAAATATGAAGTATTATTGACTGTCGACTCTTTTTGTCATTGTGAGTGTCTGTGTATATCATCCATCTGGAATTTTATTTCATAAGTTTCAAACAAGTTTATTTATCACTGTATTTCACAAATTGCAAATTAACAAAATGTTTCATCCCAATGTTTCCAAATTACTTTTCATAGTTGCGTGGGCTTCAACTTTATGTTGCCCTGACATGATGAAGGAACTGTAAAGATGTTGAGGTTGGAGTTACTGAACGGTTAAAGTTAGGATAATTTCTTTTGTATCATGAGATGTGTGTCACTTTTGCCCCCATCAAGAACGTCAGGTTTAAGCTAGTACAGAGTGTGTTGATGTGCACACTGACTGTGAATTGAATGAGTAGCATCAAGTGACCTGCTCATTACAAGTGCACAGTTGCATATTATCTGTAAGAATGAATATTACTGAGTTATGTGTGGTGGCAATAATTTTGAGACATTTCTAAGCAAACAGTTTGGTTTGTCAGATAACACTCCATAATGACAAAATATAAAAATAAACAAACAATTTACACAGTTTGAGGTCTTCATACCACTTCACATTCATATTATGGTATAATGAATAATCTGCTAGATGGTTAGCGACATTTTAGACGAGCACGTCGTGTTGAAAAAACCACGATATGCAACGATTTCTTCAGACATTCGGTAGTCGTGGACACATTTCACACCACTAAAGCTGTGACAGGTTTCAGAACAGTCAAGACTCAGTTGAGTGAGAGAGAATGAGTATAGTGCAGGTAGTTCCGTAACGAATTCTGAAAGCATGCTGGAATTACTGCACAAATCATTGAGCTGGAGTACGGTGCTGGTGGAATAGTGAGGGGTTTCAGAGTTGTCTGTGCACTGTCTGTATACCAGCTGATGCACCTTGTCAGCTGAATGGTATTTGTCTGCGCACCGTCTGCATGCCAACCGATGTACCTCTTCCACAAGTTGTCGAAGAAGCTGCTTGACAGCGTAATTGTCTGGCAACTTGGGATTGACTTGTGACCAGCAAATGTAGTACCTGAAACAGTGGTTTGGGCGGCTGAATTGCCATCCTTTCATGTTTTCAGAGAAATGTGTGCTATGGTGGCATCAGTATTTTCAGCAGTTTACTGTGCTCGCTCACAGGTTTTATGAATGAAAATGCTCAGTTGAAAGTAGCATTAACCAATTCCTTTTGCTCTGTTGATGAATTTCTAATATTAGAAAATGACTCGTAAACTCGCTAAGAGCTGTAAAATGTAATATTTGAATACTGGTTGTGAAATACGTAGCGTATTTTTGTATTGCACTACTTCTGTAAGTTTTGTACTTTCGTGACTTATTCCACATCCTGTTGTCACTTTGACTAAATTTTTTATCCTTGAAATGTGTAATACAGGTAGTTTTAATAAAACAAGGTAACTCACACTGTTATGCCGGCAGCTTTATTCTAACTTCTATGTATACATGGCACATGTAGCAGATGGCACACACCAGACCTCCACGTAGTCACCACCACCACCATATTTAAGCATTTGTCCCACCGTGACACCAAGTCTTGTATCCCGACATAGAAGAAATTGGTGTCAAGCGTCTGCAGCCAGGAGGTGACAGCTTGCTTCACGTCAGCGTCTCTTGCAAACCACTTGCCGGCCAGGTGTTTCTCAGGCGGTCCAAAGAGATGTAAACACTGGGCCCCATACTGCTAACAGGATTTGTGACTACGTACAGCACTACAGCTGGGAGGTTATGGACCACCCTTCTTGCAGTCCCTGTCTCGCATCCAGTGACTTCCATGTCTTTGGACCCCTTGAGAAGCACATGGCTGGCAGGTGATTTGCAGCAGATGCCAACCTGAAGCAAGCTGTCACCTCCTGGCTACAGACACTTGACACTGACGTCCTCAATGCTGCGACACAAGCCTTGGTGCCACAGTGGGACTAATGCTTAATTGTCACTGGTGACTGTGTGGAGGTCTGGTGTGTGCCATCTGATACATATGTGCCATCTGATACATATGTGCCATGTATATTATGTAAAATTCAGACTAAAGTTCTTGGCATCAGAGCATTTGTTACCTTATTTTCCAAAACTCCTTTGTATATGAGTGTATGTATTTATTTTTTGTTTATTTATTTATGAATATGAGTGCTGATTCTGAAAGCAACCTCATGAGATTGCCAGTGTATACCCTTGTCAAATTATTCCTAAACTTAATCCTATTTTGGTATTTATTGTGTTGATATTATTGTATCTGAAATTTATTGAACATAATCCACTTTTTGAGACTAGCCTCCTGCGGAAATGTACCTGAACATTATTCCATTTTGTAGTCCACCCGTTGGGATGAGATAACTTTTACTGGGCATTATCCTGTTTTGTATTTCAGCCTTACGAGTCACTAACCTGAACTCCTCCTCATACTGCTCCTGTATGTAATCCTGCACTCTGGTCACATTCTCCATCAGACACTTGAGGACAAAGAAGTGTTGATATACAAGAACAGCCTCTAGAGGTTTCAGTTTGTGAGCCGCAGATCGGAAGAGCAGCCCCAGCAGTTGGGTCACACCGCGCCCTACGTGACATTCCTGGGAGTGAAACAGATCTTGGTAATTCTGACATTTTGTGTTCAGTGTACTGTATACTGGTTTGACACAGTGGCAAGTCACTTTTATGAGTGATGTGTGTGTTTTTTTTTATTTCCAATGGCTCGACAGCACCTTGGGGCCTAGGCCGCCTCATTTTTTGAGGCTTCACGATCAAACAGTTTAGAAACACCACACTTGGTAGGACTCCTCTGGACGAGTGACCAGCCCGTCGCAGAGATCTGTACCTGACAACACACAACATTCACAAGAAACAGACATCCATGCCCTAGGCGGTATTCGAACCCACAAGCCCAGTAAGTGAGCGGCCATAGACCCACGCCTTAGACCGCGCGGCCACTGGGATCGGTGAGTGATGTATGTTAGGGTATAGAAATACATACCACAGCCACCCCTTCCAGTAGTTTCGTCAGCTTCATTGCTGAATTGTTTTGTATCAACTTGTGTAGTGTGAGAAGGAGCTCGTACAAAATGGCTGTTGATATGTTTGTCACCTCAGCCAGCAGCTTTATCAACTGGAAGCAGAGACATTGACGGACTGCAGTTATATTTGTTCATAATTTGAGCTTCATTGTCATAGTAAGTGTGGACGTGGTGTAGAGGTCTTCAGTGTCGACCGATCCACACACTGTAATCACTGTACATAATTCTGTATCTGAGAACTCGGTAACATTTATTATGTATGTTGATCCAATATGAAGTACACTGTACATTCAGCCAAAGAAAAACTTGGGTATTTTCTCAGGTAATCTGATAATTAAAAAATTGGCACATGACCAAAAATATGTACATACGAGGGTTATCCAGAAAGTAAAGATACAACACGGGTGGGAGAGGAAGGGAAATCACCGCAGATCATCCTGCTCACAGCCCAGACCTCGCTCCCAGCGATTTCCATTTGTTTTTGCATTTAAAGAAGCATCTGGCCAGCCAGAAGTTTTACGAAGACGAAGAGGTGAAAAACGAAGTTACTGCGTGGTTCAGTGCACAGGCGGCGGAGTTCTATGACATCGGAATACAAAAACTCGTAACCAGGCTAAACAAATGCCTTGACAAAGGTGGTGATTGTGTTGAAAAATAGCTAAAGATATATGTTAAGAGTTTTTTCACTCGATTTTGTTAATAAATATTTTTAAAAAATGTTACTGCTTTTGTATCTTTACTTTCTGGACGTCCTACGTAATTATATATGTATGCGGTATTTAAAAATGTATTCAAGAAAGTTCAAGATATATAATTTATATTTGTAGATAGTACCACGTGTTGTGTCACTAGCACACATTCTAATGTGCATAATTAAACAATTCTTTTTAGCCTCAGGTTTATCGAAATAATGTTAAAAGTTCAGTCTGGACACCACAGAAAATTTGCTGCGTCTACATCGTGATGACCAACCAGTTAATGACTTGCCAGGAATTGTGTGTTGTATATATGTGTGTGATAGCACCACATCTTTTGTTTGTTTATAAATTTGATACTAGTTTACCTGTACCCCCACATAGCGGTATGAATGTCATACCATTAGACTTGATCACATTGTGTTCAACTGAACCGCTTGTGTGTTTTGTTTGTTAAATTTAGAGCTTATGTGTGACTGGTGTAAGGCACTGAAATAGATCACTGAAGCTAAACCTGAAGTCCCTTTGCTTAGTTCAGCTTCACCCCATAAGACGTACAGGATACGATATAGCACCACACATTCTTAACCTCCACGCTGGATGGTGTACAATGCTCAGATTTATGTTCCAGTTACTATATTTCATCTACTGCCCATTGCATAAGAGGTTGAATGACCCCCATAGCTGGTCTGAGTGTTGTGTTGTAGAGAAAACTTTCTGCCCAATGGTAAGTGGAGCCTCAATTGTCCGATTGTCCAGCCTGTAGCCTAGTTCTATTGACTGAACTACCTTGGCTGTATAAATCGCTAAATTATATGTTACTTATGGCAGTGTCCCTGTGTGGATGGTGTTATCAAGTTCTGGTGTTACCTCAGCCTCTGGGAGGTTGCTCCAAGCTGAGGAACCAAACTTTTGGAAGTCCTCGAGCATCCGGGAGCAGAAGTTACGGCAGCTTCCCGGGATGTTGGGAGGGGTGAGCAGCAGGGTTAGCAGCTCCTTCAACACGCTCCCTCCGTTGAATTGAAGCAGCTGCAGCAGGTAACAGGAAGCTACTTTAGTAACTGAGGAAAATCATGAAATTTTTCAGCTGGTTTGTAGCCTCACATTCACACCAGGTACTTCTAAAATACAGGTTACTCTTGAAGTAACATGCTTACTGCCATGGTGGTATATGAAGGTATAGAAGGAAGTTTCACATATGCAAAGCTGATTTAGCATAACAGTTGCCTTATTATGCACATTGACATGCCTACAGGGTTGCAACGAAAATCGGTCTGTCGCGTCTGATGTCTGAAAACATGAACATTAAAAATACACAGACCTATAATTTTGCCTGTTGTTTTATTTGGGTTAAAAATTTGGTCTCTCACTATAAGGGAAGGACATAGACTGAGGGTGTTTGAGAACAAGGTGCTGAGGGAAGTATTGGGACATAACAGGGAAGAAGAGATGTAGAATGGTGAAGTTTACGTGTTGATGAGCTTTATATTTCTACTTATTGAGTTGGACAGTGCACGTAGCAATTGTGAGAGAGATGAGAAGTCTTACGAAGTTTAGACTGGGAAATGTGAAGGGAAAAGGTGACTTGGAAGATCTAGGTTTAAATGGGAGTATACTGATTAGAACAGAACCTAATGACATAGTTTGCTGCCGTCAGGTTCCTCAAAGTGTGGGATTTTTGTTGAATAGCTGAGTGACTTCAGCTTGTCAACAAGAAGTTGGTTAGTGTGCGTTTATATACTGGTCCACCCTTCCAGATACGCCACAAACAAAACCCTTCGTGGTTTGGAACTGTTCAAGATCTGGTGCGGTTAACGCCTCGAAAAATGTTTCTCGAATATGTTTTGTATTGGTGCGTGACCCATCAAGTATGACGTCTGTCTTTTGTTCATCCTTTTGATACACTTATTGCCTTCGGCCCTTCTCCAGTATTGCTTCCCCATCTCATGTACTTGTCCATCCAATCATCGTCATTCTCTCTGCCAATGGCAGATGATCATTTTAAGATTTTCCTCTACTAGCAGTGGCATTGCAGTTGAGCACTGGGTTTTTCTAAATGAAAAAATCACTCTCATTTATATGTAGGTTGTTGTTATCCTGCCATCTGTGTTCTGGTCTTTCCAGTGGCTTCATGAGGTTTTCTAATGAAAAATTCACATTTTTTCTTATTTTATCATTTTATCAATGATAACTTCTGTAGTTTAACATAACAATAGGCCAAATGATGTGTCACAGGTTTTTTTTATGGGGGGGGGGGGGGGCTCAGATATAGGATGCAAGTAACCGTACTGAGGCCACAGAAAGTCGTCCCATCGATTGCCGCTCGCACAACTTGTGCAATTCCCACTCCAGTTGGCTACATATTCTGTTCGCAGTAATGCCCATAGCGGTCACCTTGACTACAGGTAAGCACTTTGGGCTGTTAGAGTAAAATTGTTCTGTGCACGAGTTCCACACTTGAAGATGTATGGGGAAGTGGAGGTATAGGACATTTTTCCTCTGTTGGCCATTCTTTTTGGACAGCTTACCTTTGAAGATGAAGGCTATATGATCCTTTGAAATGTCTAGAACCACTCGCCCAGTGATACAGCGTCACATCCCGGAAGACTCAAATCGTTGTTCCACATATTCCTAACCTAGATGGCAGTGAGTGGTCGGTACCACACACCAGCTACTTTGTACCCAGAAACAGGCCCCAGTGAAATAGGCTGTTTAGCATCCAAAGCCGGTCTGAATGCTGTTGAGGAGACGACATTTTGTACGCAGATTTGTCAGTCCACAAGGCCTTTGCGTAGTCACTATACTGACTGAGCTGCTCCGGTTCCTCGATGGAAGGAAATGGAACAGCAGGCTGAGAGTAGGAAGCATTGAGCGACATCTGTGGGACTGCTTTCCTCAGACTTAGTGTGGTGTCTGCCGTAGCTGGTCGTAAGATTCCCAGTTATTCTTTCTGTCACAACAAAAAACCCTAGACTTGCCTGGATCTTGTCACTGATACAGTCGCTGTTCTGCATGGTTGCCAACAGAATGTCCAGTGTCAGTGCTGCCACTTCCAGCTCTTCAGTCCGGGTGTAAACAGTGTTCTGTTGGTCGAGGGACCCTAGTAGGAACAGCTGTAGTCTCTGGATGAGGAAGTGGTACAGCATCTGGTCCTGCAAAGTGCTGAGGTTATATACAGGGTGTCTATGTAAAGGTCTTATAGAACTTATTCAAATTGTACCCAGGAAGTTAACAATCACACACGCAGGGGACCGAGACATGTTCAGATGTCAGTTAGAAATGTAATTAGACATTCTGTGTGGCTTTTACATTCAGCACTCAAATTGTACGTTCACCGACTTACGTCCTTCATCGCGTTTGTTATACACGTACAACAGATGCATTTGGTTTTCACAAAACCTTCATCAGTCTCCTGGCATATTATTTACATTAAATACTTGCCAGTGTTGCTCATTAAACCAAGCGCTGGCATTGGGATTCATTACTTTCGTCTACAGATTTAAATGTGTGTAAATTTCTTGCCTGTTTGGCATCAATAATCTTGTAAGTCAACATATTTCAGAAAACATGAAGGGAAGAGACCAATTGGTAGACCTAAACATATATAGAATAGTGTAAAAATGGATCTTAAATAGGGACAGTGTGAACTAAATGCAGCTGGCTCAGGGTACGGTCTGGTGGTGAGCATTTTGTCGCAGAGTACTGACAGTTGGAATTCTGCCAAAGGTGGGGACTTCTTGGTTAGTTAAGCGACTGTCAGCGTATGAAGAAGGATTTTTAGCTCCATTATCACTTTAAGCTGAGTACTCAAATTTCAGTGACAGTTAAAATATGTATTGGCCTATGAAGTGTGTGGAATGGCATCATGATGGTACCTGAATTACAGGGTGTACATGCGGGTACCTGAATTACAGGCTGTATATGATGGTACCTGAGTTACAGACTGTACATGATGGTACCTGAGTTACAGACTGTACATGATGGTACCTGAATTACAGGTGTACATGCGGGTACCTGAATTACAAACTACATGTGGGTACCTGAATTACTGGCAGTACATGCAGGTACCTGAATTACAGGCTGTATATGATGGTACCTGAGTTACAGACTGTACATGATGGTACCTGAATTACAGGTGTACATGCGGGTACCTGAATTACAAACTACATGCGGGTACCTGAATTACTGGCTGTACATGCAGGTACCTGAATTACAGGCTGTATATGATGGTACCTGAGTTACAGACTGTACATGATGGTACCTGAGTTACAGACTGTACATGATGGTACCTGAATTACAGGGTGTACATGCGGGTACCTGAATTACAAACTACATGCGGGTACCTGAATTACAAACTGTACATGCGGATACCTGAATTACAAACTGTACATGCGGGTACCTGAATTACAGGCTGTATATGATGGTACCTGAGTTACAGACTACATGATGGTACCTGAATTACAGGGTGTACATGCGGGTACCTGAATTACAGGCTGTATATGCGGGTACCTGAATTACAAACTGTACATGCGGGTACCTGAATTACAGGCTGTACATGCAGGTACCTGAATTACAGGCTGTATATGATGGTACCTGAATTATGAACTGTACGTAAGTTACCTGAATTACAGGCTGTAGATAATGGTACCTGGAGTTACAGACTGTACATGATGGTACCTGAGTTACAGGCTCTACATGAGGGTACCTGAATTACGAACTGTACACAAGAATTTGAACAGATAAGGTCGTATTGTCTCATGATTTGGTGGAGACTGAGGAAACCCTGGCTTCAGCTATCTCGTTACTTGACCAGGACTAGAACCCACTACCACACTCGAAGCACAAACACAGAGCATTACCGCTGCGGTAACCCGAACTGTAAATTTTGGGAATTGTTAATATTCACTTCTAGCCTGAAGAAGGGGGGAGTGTGTTGCTCTGACACGTTGGTGACGCTACCAGACTACACGGTGTCACATCCTAGTAGTAGTAATGAAAGTCGCCACAATTCCGTAGGACTCACGTGCCTTCCAGAAATACTTCTTGAGGTCCGCGTGCCGCTGCAGGCTCGCATGCAGTTCCTGCAATAGGCTAAAGCTGTGTTCAGACGATATGTTTGGTTCCAGCAACTCCCGCTTGTAGCGCTGGTACACCGTCTCTAGATGCTGGACATCGCGCACTCCCGCCAGGCCACCCCTCTGCCTGCTGTCAAGCTCCAAGGTCGAGCTCTGCAGGGACAGTAGGAACATTGCGCATGCGCTGTTGGTCTGTTTATGTACAAGTAGTTTCCTACTGGATGCAGTTCCAGATCTACATATCTCTTAGTTTTATTTTAATTTAGTGCAGAAGCGCCGACCTAACTACAAATTCTGTATACGTTACAGTTTTCGGATATGAACTCAAAAGATTCGCACTACCGCCATGTTTTTAATCAACTTGTGAATATGCATTTCATACACAATGCGTACTATGGCCGTGACGTATCTTCGTAGAACTCGACTCAAATATATTTTCCGCGACGCAGAGACCGAAATCAGTCAGCCCCCACTACTCCCTTTCTGTCCTTTTAGCATCACCGTTGTTGCTACATCAGTCATTTTCCTTTCAGCCACCGTCCTGAGAAGGTTATTTAGTAGCGTATAGGAGTGGGAGGTATTTGTCCTCACGTTATAACAACGTGGCAGCGTTGCGTTGATTGCCCAGGTCTGGGTACAGTGCGCTATTGCCAAGTCGAAATAAACTGTTCCCAATATATGCTCCGTTAGTAATACGTTTAAACGATGTTACCTCTGTGAAAATTGAGAGAGAGTGACTATTTGGCAAACATGGTGCAAGGAGCCCTCTACCTTTGCACTTAGCTCCGCCCCTTCCTCTCTCTCTACATTTCTCTTCGCGCAGGACGCGGAAAAATTATATGTGTCCGTATTTCACCTGCCTGACTCCAATGCTCGGGGCACGCGATGGCGCAGTTTGAGGCACTGCGCTACAAGCCGGAAGGAACTAGTAACTTCTCAAGAATGGTTGTGCTCAATGGATGTAGTTGGTAGTTAGATTGTAGGAAACTGAGTAATAGTTATGAATTTAGAGCGGGAGCCAGTTGCATAATTCTTACTGAATTTGAACTCCAGTGGTTCTCTGGCCGAAACATAACTATTGACGGATATGTGATGAACCTAGAAACAGAGCCCACTTGGAAGACCTTGGCATAGATGCAACGGTAACATTTAGTGTGGTTTTGCGAATTGAACGCCTACAGGTAGGTTTCATTGGTGGGATTTTGTGTCGGCGGTGAAGAACATTCGTGCTCCACGACAGCAAGTATGCTTGCATCAGACTCACCATAAGCCTGGCCCACCAGCAGCTCTGCAGGTGGCTCAGCAGGGCAGAGTCTCCCTGAAGAACATACACGTGAATTTCGGCCTCTCTGACGTTCTGCGTCACGTCGGCATACACCATGCGAGGCCTGCAGGCACGCAACACAAAGTCCTGCATTTTGCTGTCTAAAATGATTATCAAGTCTAAAATTCCACTCCTGTGATATTCGTTATGGGAAGGTCAGCTCTTCTTAGGTTTCTAGAGTTTTATTCAGCGCCTCCTATCACATACAGCACACAATAGGCAGCCCTCATAAAGTTACCTCGAACGTCGTTTCGGATTTAGCTCTTCTGAGATGTGACGCGCGTCGTTGGGCACGTCACTCCCGACGTTGCGAAAGAGTGTGCTGTCGTTATTCTCACGGGTAGTGGTCCAATAAAATGCCACATACCGCGTTCCTTCGAAACATCTGTAACCACTCACCCTAGACGCAGCGTCACACCGGCGAAAAACGGAACCCTCTGCTACACCCTGTGAAACATCAAAATTCGCAACGTTGACACATTCCAATTCCCAAACATTCGATTAACTTTACCCGAAATGGGATTAACGTGGTTTTCGCTGGCAGATGGTAGATCCTCCATCGGCCAAACTGGTAGAAATTTAATTACATTTCATGGAGAAAAGTTCTGCGTTGCTTTTGCTCTGCGTAGCGACTTTCAGTGACGTTAACCGCAACTTTATGATAGGACTTGCTGTACCTCAGATTAGTCCACAACAGTTCCTTCCATATTCATTGAAATTCATTATCCAATTCATGATCCTACACTTGACACTGTGTAACCTGAGCTGCAAACCGCGTCGTCACATGAATCATAAGCAAACGGCTGTTTATTGGTTGTTTTATATGGATGTTGAGTATAAACATGACTGTGCGAGACGCCTGTTTCGAGCCATCTTGTAGTGGAAGTCGGTGATGTTTTCAAGCCCGGTGGTAACTATGTGTACCACGATCCGTCAAACTGAGAGATAAGCTGTGCATTTTGTCACAGTGAAAACTTTTATTCACACTTTTCTCACAACAAATACTGAATATTTCGCTAATGGACAAGGACTGTGTTCTCTGCGCGGTAGGAACTGGACTTTATAAGTTATATGAGGGGCGTTCATTTTTTTTGGCCAAGGGCCATAGCCGTTATTGTGGGCGTGTTCTTGGGCCGCACGTGTCAAATTCACAGTACGTGTAATTTTATAGCACAGTCGAACCCGGTTATAACGATATCGGTTTATGCGACACCTCGTCTATAGCGTCAGATATTCTGTGGTACCAATTAATTCCTCGTGGGCCAGGATAGCTCAGTCGGTATAGCGACTCGCTACGGGCTGGACGGTCCGGGGATCGAATCCCGGTGGGGGCGAGATTTTCAGCACCCGTCCAGACCGGCCCTGGGGCCTACCCAGCCTCCTATACAATGGGTACCGGGTCTCTTTCCCGGGGTAAAGCGGACCGGGGCGTGGCGTTGACCACCCACCCTCATCTAGTGCCGAGGTTAAAGAAAGAGTAAGCTATACCTCTACTCCCCTCTGGGCCTTCATGGCCTGTTTAGGGTGACCTTTACCTTTACTTTTTTTACCAATTAATTCCTCACTGTTAACCATAACATTACATCTCTGTTAACACCTCGTTTATAACGACACAAAATATTCATCCCTTTCATGACGTTATAACAGAGTTCGACTGTATTTTTTTTTAAATTTACATAGCTTTATTTCCTTGACATGTACATACAACAGTATACAGAATATGGGCTACATTGTTCCTAACACCAATTTTGAGGTTCGTAGCATTTTACACTGTGGAACATAATAGGTACAGTGCACCAATGAAAAGTATTTGTAGTGAAACTAGGACACCAGCTCCCCCCCTTTTTTTTTTTTTTTTTTTGTGGTGAGGGGTCCCCGCAGCAGATGCTACGGACGCACCGCAGCCTTAAGGCTTATTGTGCAACCCTCGATGAGATGAAGATAAGCAGTTTTTTTACCAAGTTTTACAAGTAATGGAGCACCAGTGGAATGAAATTGACAGGGGAAAACCGACAACTCGGAGAAAAACCTGTCCCAGTGACCACTTTGTCCACCACAAATCTCACATGGACTTGACCTGGGATCGAACCCGGGCCTCCGTGGTGAGAGGCCGGCGACTAACCGCCTGAGCCATGGCAACGGCCACACCAGAGGCTCTACTTAGAGCAACACGTGTCGAATTCTCTTGTGCTTGTAACAACCGTACATCTCGTGTAGGTCCTGGAGAGTGTAGCTTCCGATGTCACAGATCAGAGGATTGGGATTATGCTTACACAGTTCATAAAAGGAGGTGGCTAAACGATGGATATATGTGTGGATGTGGTCGATACCCAAGGAGCTATGTAAGAGTGAGATGGGAGTGTTCTTTGGAGAGTCCGAAATGACCCGAAGACATTTGTTCTGGACTATTTGTAGTGTTTTAATGTTCGTGGCACTGGTAGAGCACGATACTGGCGCTCCGTACGTAAGAGTTGATCGGATCACTGCCAAGTATAGCCGGAGTTTGGTGGCCAAGGCTAACGTTGAGTCCCTGGCTAAGAGGGGAAACAATGAGGCAAGGTGGCCCAATGCAATGTGCGCCACTCGGCGAATGTGTTTGACTGTATATGTGTAATTTCATGCTATATACAGGGCATACACAAAAGAATGGTGCGGTTTTAATAGTGAACATTATTAAAACCGCACCATTCTTTTGTGTATGCCCTGTACATAATTTTGAAACTTTGCCGCGGACCGCAAACACAACCCTTCCGGCCCCCCTGATTTAGACGAATATCGGTCTTAAAGCGGTCAAACGTCTGTGTTTTATGTGGCGACTCTTGGTACATAAATGTCTCTGCCAAGGTCGTCAGACGTGCTGCCCTCCTCAGACTGTCAGCAGAAAGAACCAAATGAGCTAGCCACGTGCCCACTGCTTTTGTGTTACGCTAAAATGTACACATTTTTTTGTACAGCAGGCTATTCTTCACCGTTGTTATAAATATCAATTTAATGCTGTTCGCGCACACAAGAATTTCGTATCATGTGGCCCACCGCTGAGCAAGATTTGCACGCCACTGGTCTGTGAGCTATGAGTCATTACCTTTTGATCATCCAGCGGCTGATTACCTCTATTACAGCCTGTTGTGTTTGTTTGTTGCTATGTCAACTGAAGCACTGTGTCAGTGTCATGCGTGATCAATATGAGTGGAGTCCTGCCTTCGTTTGCCTGACAACAGAGACGTATTTATAATGCTTTGAGTTTGACACAGATTAACATACATAAATATGCAGTTTCTACCTCATAGAGAACAAAGGGAAATCATAAATTTCACACCAACAAAATGCACTATATTTTCACTTTATATTCTTTATTCTTCAACCCCTACATATGTTTCGGCCTTTACAAGGCCATCTTCAGGGGGCTCGTAAACTACATTCACTTCATATCCAATGTTTTTGTCTGCTATCACATTTAGTCCAGTTTCAGTGTCATATATATTATAGCTATTTACAATGTCTGTATTTAAAATATAAAAAACACAGAATATAAAATCCTTTAAAAATTTCGTCAATTTTCGTAGTAAAATGGTAAAATGATACAATATGGTTATTTGTTATGTCTTCCACCATTCAGTTTTGGCTTTGGTTTTGTATATATGGATGGTCAGTTAAGTAAATATGTCCTGTTTATGTTGTGTGTGTCCGTGTTGCGGTGTGTACTGACATTGTGTGTGTCCGTGTTGCGGTGTGTACTGACATTGTGTGTGTCCGTGTTGCGGTGTGTACTGACATTGTGTGTGTCCGTGTTGCGGTGTGTACTGACATTGTGTGTGTCCGTGTTGCGGTGTGTACTGACATTGTGTGTGTCCGTGTTGCGGTGTGTACTGACATTGTGTGTGTCCGTGTTGCGGTGTGTACTGACATTATGTGTGTCCGTGTTGCGGTGTGTACTGACATTGTGTGTGTCCGTGTTGCGGTGTGTACTGACATTGTGTGTGTCCGTGTTGCGGTGTGTACTGACATTGTGTGTGTCCTTGTAAAAGTGTTGTGGCGGTGTGTACTGACATTGTGTGTGTCCGTGTTGCGGTGTGTACTGACATTGTGTGTGTCCGTGTTGCGGTGTGTACTGACATTGTGTGTGTCCGTGTTGCGGTGTGTACTGACATTGTGTGTGTCCGTGTTGCGGTGTGTACTGACATTGTGTGTTCCGTGTTGCGGTGTGTACTGACATTGTGTGTGTCCGTGTTGCGGTGTGTACTGACATTTGTGTGTCCGTGTTGCGGTGTGTACTGACATTATGTGTGTCCATGTTGCGGTGTGTACTGACATTGTGTGTGTCCGTGTTGCGGTGTGTACTGACATTGTGTGTTCCGTGTTGCGGTGTGTACTGACATTGTGTGTGTCCGTGTTGCGGTGTGCACTGACATTGTGTGTGTCCGTGTTGCGGTGTGTACTGACATTGTGTGTGTCCGTGTTGCGGTGTGTACTGACATTGTGTGTGTCCGTGTTGCGGTGTGTACTGACATTGTGTGTGTCCGTGTTGCGGTGTGTACTGACATTGTGTGTCGTTGCGTGTGTACGACATGTGTGTGTCCGTGTTGCGGTGTACTGACATTATGTGTGTCCGTGTTGCGGTGTGCACTGCAACACGGACATAAATACCCATACGAGTATTGTGTCATTTTACAATTTTACTACGAAAATTGACGAACCTTTTTAAGGATTTTATATTCTGTTTTTATATATTTTAAATACAGACTTTGTCAATAGCTGTTATATATATTACACTGAAACTGGACTAAATGTGATAGCAGACAAAAACATTGGATGTGAAGTGAATGTAGATTACGAGCCCCCTGAAGATGGCCTTGTAAAAGCTGAAACATATGTAGGGGTTGAAGAATAAAGAATATAAAGTGAAAATATAGTGCATTTTGTTGGTGTGTGATTTGTGAATTGGTAAGGAATTGTTAGCTTATCAGACTGCTCGTATGTGGTCCAGTGTCGCCACACACGCGGTGCGACTGCTCGTTGTATGTGGTCCAGTGTCGCCACACACGCGGTGCGACTGCTCGTTGTATGTGGACCAGTGTCGCCACACACGCGGTGCGACTGCGTGTATGTGGTCCAGTGTCGCCACACACGCGGTCCAACTTTTCATTGTATGTGGTCCAGTGTCGCCACACACGCGGTGCGACTGCTCGTATGTGGTCCAGTGTCGCCACACACGCGGTGCGACTGCTCGTTGTATGTGGTCCAGTGTCGCCACACACGCGGTGCGACTGCTGTATGTGGTCCAGTGTCGCCACACACGCGGTCCAACTTTTCATTGTATGTGGTCCAGTGTCGGCACACACGCGGTGCGACTGCTCGTTATGTGGTCCAGTGTCGCCACACACGCGGTGCGACTGCTCGTTGTATGTGTATCCAGTGTCGCCACACACGCGGTGCACTGTTCATTATATATGGTCCAGTGTCGCCACACACGCAGTCCGACTTTCATTGTATGTGGTCCAGTGTCGGCACACACGCGGTGCGACTGTTCATTATATGTGGTCCAGTGTCGCCACACACGCAGTCCGGCTGCTCGTTGTATGTTGTCCAGTGTCGGCACACACGCGGTCCCGACTGTCTTGTATGTGGTCCAGTGTCGCCACACACGCGGTGCGACTGTTTCATTGTTGTGAGTCCAGTGTCGCGACATATAACATATACATCAGATGCGTCGTAAAGACAAAATTGTTTGTTACTCGTACGGTCTTGTTTCAGCTGCAAATCTACCGTGGAGTAAGACAACGATTGACGAGTGTATCTGTCATGGCAAAGCTAGCAGAATTGTGTGTCCTTTACACGCCATACGTTTTGCAAATGTCTACAAACACGTGACTACTGAACAGCCATCGTACTCACCTTTGCTGGTCAAGCGAGCTGTGCGCGCGCCTCGCGATGGTCAGCTGTTCTTGCTCTTGTAGTGAATACTGCGCTAAGGAGCTACGCGACCTTGGGATGTGAGGCCGCGCTGCACCTACGCGCTGCAGTAGCGCCACAATGTCTGGCGAGTTGCGAGCATTGGTGTTTTCTGCATCTGGTCAGTGATAATGATGTATTAGCGTCGTAAGTTCGATCATAGGCGTAACTTGGGTAAAGGTATTCTTCTACGTAAGAATAGTTTTTTGGGCCACTGAGTTGAAGAGGGTCAAATAGAAAAATTGGGCGAATTGGTAAAGGGGTGTAATTTATAATAAGACTGGTTCAAACAAATCTTCTCCCTGTTTCTAACCTGGCTGCTTCGTAAAGTTTCTAACACCCATCGTCGACCCCCCACAGTGTTACTAGCCAACTTACGCCTATGAGTTCGATGACCTTATCTAATGCAACGTTGAATCGTAACTTTCAACACAAATGAGCTGACCACACTCGGCCAGTTAGCGTTAATACTTTCACTGCATTTCAACTGTTGAAAGTTCTGCTGCAGATTATCGTGAGCCTGTTTTTAGGATCACGGTATTGTTCGGTAGATGTTTCGGAGGAACCTGCTGCTACCATCTTCAAATTCTGTTGGTGT
This sequence comes from Reticulitermes speratus, assembly GCA_021186555.1. Lineage (NCBI taxonomy): Eukaryota > Metazoa > Arthropoda > Insecta > Blattodea > Rhinotermitidae > Reticulitermes > Reticulitermes speratus. The sequence goes on from JAJKFL010000427.1 coordinate 1,505,672, forward strand.
AGATATCCTCGCCTTCAGGTGGTGAAACCCTTTTGACGAAAGAGATTCTAGTGGCCGAGTCATGGCTGTGTCACAGTAAGGCTGTGTCACAGTAAGGCTGTGTCACAGTAAGGCTGTGTCACAGTAAGGCTGTGTCACAGTAAGGCTGTGTCACAGTAAGGCTGTGTCACAGTAAGGCTGTGTCACAGTAAGGCTGTGTCACAGTAAGGCTGTGTCACTAAGGCTGTTCACAGTAAGGCTGTGTCACTATCAGACGCTGTGTTAAGCTAAATGTAAGTATAGTTAAGTGCGTTGTCTGGTCCAAACCGTCACTGTTGCACATTATATTTCGCAGACAATCATAAAGGACATCCGACAACAGGTACATTTGGTGCTGTGAATTTGGCATGAGGGCTGTCAGCCTTGACTTCAATCGGTCGGTTCGATTGGCAGTGGGTCATCTCCAGCCAGTAACTCACTTAGTCATCTCCAGCCAGTAACTCACTTAGTCATCTCCAGCCAGTAACTCACTTAGTCATCTCCAGCCAGTAACTCACTTAGTCATCTCCAGCCAGTAACTCACTTAGTCATCTCCAGCCAGTAACTCATTAGTCATCTCCAGCCAGTAACTCACTTAGTCATCTCCAGCCAGTAACTCACTTAGTCATCTCAGCCAGTAACTCACTTAGTCATCTCCAGCCAGTAACTCACTTAGTCATCTCCAGCCAGTAACTCACTTAGTCATCTCCAGCCAGTAACTCACTTAGTCATCTCCAAGCCAGTAATTCACTTAGTCATCTCCAGCCAGTAACTCATAGTCATCTCAGCCAGTAACTCACTTAGTCATCTCCAGCCAGTAACTCACTTAGTCATCTCCAGCCAGTAACTCACTTAGTCATCTCCAGCCAGTAACTCACTTAGTTATCTCTAGCCAGTAACTCAGTCATCTCCAGCCAGTAACTCACTTAGTCATCTCCAGCCAGTAACTCACTTAGTCATCTCCAGCCAGTAACTCACTTAATCATCTCCAGCCAGTAATTCAGTAACTCACTTAGTCATCTCCAGTCAGTAACTCACTTAGTCATCTCCAGCCAGTAACTCACTTAGTCATCTCCAGCCAGTAACTCACTTAGTCATCTCCAGCCAGTAACTCACTTAGTCATCTCCAGCCAGTAACTCACTTAGTCATCTCCAGCCAGTAACTCACTTAGTCATCTCCAGCCAGTAACTCACTTAGTCATCTCCAGCCAGTAACTCACTTAGTCATCTCCAGCCAGTAATTCACTTAGTCATCTCCAGCCAGTAACTCACTTAGTCATCTCTAGCCAGTAACTCACTTAGTCATCTCCAGCCAGTAACTCACTTAGTCATCTCCAGCCAGTAACTCACTTAATCATCTCCAGCCAGTAATTCAGTAACTCACTTAGTCATCTCCAGTCAGTAACTCACTTAGTCATCTCCAGCCAGTAACTCACTTAGTCATCTCCAGCCAGTAACTCACTTAGTCATCTCCAGCCAGTAACTCACTTAGTCATCTCCAGCCAGTAATTCACTTAGTCATCTCCAGCCAGTAACTCACTTAGTCATCTCTAGCCAGTAACTCAGTCATCTCCAGCCAGTAACTCACTTAGTCATCTCCAGCCAGTAACTCACTTAGTCATCTCCAGCCAGTAACTCACTTAGTCATCTCCAGCCAGTAACTCACTTAGTCATCTCCAGCCAGTAACTCACTTAATCATCTCCAGCCAGTAATTCAGTAACTCACTTAGTCATCTCCAGTCAGTAACTCACTTAGTCATCTCCAGCCAGTAACTCACTTAGTCATCTCCAGCCAGTAATTCAGTAACTCACTTAGTCATCTCCAGCCAGTAATTCAGTAACTCACTTAGTCATCTCCAGCCAGTAACTCACTTAGTCATCTCCAACCAGTAACTCAGTAACTAACTTAGTCATCTCCAGCCAGTAATTCAGTAACTCACTTAGTCATCTCCAGCCAGTAATTCAGTAACTCACTTAGTCATCTCCAGTCAGTAATTCAGTAACTCACTTAGTCGTCTCCAGCCAGTAATTCAGTAACTCACTTAGTCATCTCCAGCCAGTAATTCAGTAACTCACTTAGTCATCTCCAGCCAGTAACTCACTTAGTCATCTCCAGCCAGTAATTCAGTAACTCACTTAGTAATCTCCAGCCAGTAACTCAGTCATATCCAGCCAGTAACTCAGTCATCTCCAGCCAGTAACTCAATCATCTCCAGTCAGTAACTGAGTAACTTAGTCATCCCCAGCCAGTAACCCAGTTATCTCCAGCCAGTAACTCAGTCATCTCCAGCCAGTAAGTCAGTCATATCCAGCCAGTAACTCAATCATCTCCAGTCAGTAACTGAGTAACTTAGTCATCCCCAGCCAGTAACCCAGTTATCTCCAGCCAGTAACTCAGTCATCTCCAGCCAGTAAGTCAGTCATATCCAGCCAGTAACTCAGTCATCTCCAGCCAGTAAGTCAGTCATATCCAGCCAGTAACTCAGTCATATCCAGCCAGTAACTTAGTCATATCCAGCCAGTAACTCAGTAACTCACTCGTCTGCAGTGAATACATGGTCAGTGTCATCCCCAGTCTAGCTCAGTAATTCAGTGTGTCATCCCCTCCACTTGCCTGGTTCAGGTGTCGGTGCCTGAAAGTGGCCCTTGGGCGTCAGCGTCGCTCTGCTAGAGCTCGCGGTCGTGTGTTCGCAGCTGCGGGGCTCCGCCAACTTCTGGCTGCAAACAGTAAAGTTGTATTCATTAAGCAGTAACTGTCCAGACACGGCCGGCCTTACGTGAGCTGTGACCCCACATTTCAGAGGTCTCCTCTGACCCTAATTTTTAAAGGTTTCCTGTAACCCTACATTTCAGAGGTCTCCTCTGACCCTAATTTTTAAAGGTTTCCTGTAACCCTACATTTCAGAGGTCTCCTCTGACCCTAATTTTTAAAGGTTTCCTGTAACCCTACATTTCAGAGGTCTCCTCTGACCCTAATTTTTAAAGGTTTTCTGTAACCCTACATTTCAGAGGTCTCCTCTGACCCTAATTTTTAAAGGTTTCCTGTAACCCTACATTTCAGAGGTCTCCTCTGACCCTAATTTTTAAAGGTTTCCTGTAACCCTACATTTCAGAGGTCTCCTGTGACCTTACCTCTTACAGCTGTCCTCTGACACATCCTGCAGGCCGTGTTTCCGGTGCCCCACCCGAATGTGCTGGCATGTGTCCCTTTGTGGCCTCTTCAGGAAGTTGAGGAAATCGTGCTCCTGGAACAGAAACGGCGCATTCAGGGACGTCCCTAATGTCCCTGTCACGTGGCAGTGGATGCACACGGTAGAACGTTCAGCTCAACAGCTGTCTCAGTGTTTCAACTCGTCAGTTATGACATCCAATCCCCTTCAGTCAACTTCAAAACAGTCACGGTCCCGTCCTTACGCTCAGCTTCTTGAAGGGCTCTTTGCTTCCGAAATTCCGAAAGATCGTCGGGCGTGAGCTCCTGATCATGGGATTTCGGGAACTCGGAAGACATTCTCAGCGTCGTACTTACGAATTTGCACGCTTGGCTTAATGTATTGCGTCTGGGGACAAATGACGTAACTGCGGAACGACGTAAGTTGCGGGATTAGTGTCTTGTAAATAGACAGAGCTCTTAAAACAGCAGAGTGGTGTAAATAAGTGTCTTCAAGAGACCCAATTTAAGTGTATATGTCCGACAAGGTTCCCATAATGGGTCCGATGCCTTGATGTAAGCATCGCCCAGAGTTAATAGTAATATCGATGTCGGTTTGTTAAGAGCAGCAAAGTCAGGGAAATACTAAGGGTCAAGAGAGATCGATATCAGCGATGCGCTGTAGTATTGTGCAAGCTGTTTGCTGGTCGTGCCGAAACTGAATGTCAGAAAGTGAAATGAGACCTTCACCGTGCAGACACCGCCTTCATATGTCGTCCTGAAATCAATACGCTCTGCAGTTGATACATCATCGTATTTTGACATGAGTCTTAATGAGTATTTGATCAGTACAAGTCTAAGGCTTTGTGAAATGTTTGGGAACGCGTTGAGTTTTTACGGTGAGGAGTTGTTAGCACCTTGCCCAAAACTAAGCTAGAGGATTACCCACTGTCGGCTGTCCGCGACTGTTTTTTTTCAATATATGCGCACTGACCTCCCTATCTGGAGGCCGTTGTGTCAGGGAGCCAATTATCATGCTCGGTCTTCCACAGAAATCGGAAAAAATGTACAAAAATGGATCGAGGTTAAAAATTTAAAAAAATTAAGCCATTTTGTGTCATATACATCCTTTTGGCCCACTGGGTGATAAATATACAAATTTATTTGATTAAAAGTTTTTCAGTACGTATAGCGATCGTGTGGTATAGTCTGGTATGTTACCAACGTTTCGGAGGAATATACTGCTCCTTTCTTCAGGCAGTATATCGCAACTGCAAGCTCCATGACGTTCACGGCAGTCCAATACTTTATTGCGACGTCTAATTTTGGTTCCCTTACTCAGTAGGGAGGGCAGGGGGCGCTGTCGGTAATAGAGCTCGGTCGATCGCAGCCCTTTCTAGCACCTTCATCAATAAAGCACACTCGGCTCACAAACAAGTCTCACAGGACAGTTTTATGGACTCTGCTCACGAAACCGTAGCAGCAGAACGGACTAAGTTCATATAATTAATGTTTAAACATTCAGTCCGTACCGCGCAGTAAACACACTCCGTCTCAGTTATACAAACCAGTCAGTTAATGCTGTACAGTGAAATAATCGCTGTTTGTTCTGAGATCCACACAAAACACATAAATACAGTCCGTACCGCGCAGTAAACACACTCCGTCTCAGTTATACAAACCAGTCAGTTAATGCTTGTACAGTGAAATAATCGCTGTTTGTTCTGAGATCCACACAAAACACATAAATACAGTCCGTACCGCGCAGTAAACACACTCCGTCTCAGTTATACAAACCAGTCAGTTAATGCTGTACAGTGAAATAATCGCTGTTTGTTCTGAGATCCACACAAAACACACAAATACAGTCCGTACCGCGCAGTAAACACACTCCGTCTCAGTTACACAAACCAGTCAGTTAATGCTGTACAGTGAAATAATCGCTGTTTGTTCTGAGATCCACACAAAACACATAAATACAGTCCGTACCGCGCAGTAAACACACTCCGTCTCAGTTATACAAACCAGTCAGTTAATGTTGTACAGTGAAATAATCGCTGTTTGTTCTGAGATCCACACAAAACACATAAATACAGTCCGTACCGCGCAGTAAACACACTCCGTCTCAGTTACACAAACCAGTCAGTTAATGCTGTACAGTGAAATAATCGCTGTTTGTTCTGAGATCCACACATAAATACAGTCCGTACCGCGCAGTAAACACACTCAGTCTCAGTTATACAAACCAGTCAGTTAATGTTGTACAGTGAAATAATCGCTGTTTGTTCTGAGATCCACACAAAACACATAAATACAGTCCGTACCGCGCAGTAAACACACTCCGTCTCAGTTATACAAACCACTCAGTTAATGTTGTACAGTGAAATAATCGCTGTTTGTTCTGAGATCCACACAAAACACATAAATACAGTCCGTACCGCGCAGTAAACACACTCCGTCTCAGTTATACAAACCAGTCAGTTAATGCTGTACAGTGAAATAATCGCTGTTTGTTCTGAGATCACACAAAACACACAAATACAGTCCGTACCGCGCAGTAAACACACTCCGTCTCAGTTACACAAACCAGTCAGTTAATGCTGTACAGTGAAATAATCGCTGTTTGTTCTGAGATCCACACAAAACACATAAATACAGTCCGTACCGCGCAGTAAACACACTCCGTCTCAGTTACACAAACCAGTCAGTTAATGCTGTACAGTGAAATAATCGCTGTTTGTTCTGAGATCCACACATAAAATACAGTCCGTACCGCGCAGTAAACACACTCAGTCTCAGTTATACAAACCAGTCAGTTAATGTTGTACAGTGAAATAATCGCTGTTTGTTCTGAGATCCACACAAAACACATAAATACAGTCCGTACCGCGCAGTAAACACACTCCGTCTCAGTTATACAAACCACTCAGTTAATGTTGTACAGTGAAATAATCGCTGTTTGTTCTGAGATCCACACAAAACACATAAATACAGTCCGTACCGCGCAGTAAACACACTCCGTCTCAGTTATACAAACCAGTCAGTTAATGCTGTACAGTGAAATAATCGCTGTTTGTTCTGAGATCCACACAAAACACACAAATACAGTCCGTACCGCGCAGTAAACACACTCTGTCTCAGTTACACAAACCAGTCAGTTAATGCTGTACAGTGAAATAATCGCTGTTTGTTCTGAGATCCACACAAAACACATAAATACAGTCCGTACCGCGCAGTAAACACACTCCGTCTCAGTTATACAAACCAGTCAGTTAATGTTGTACAGTGAAATAATCGCTGTTTGTTCTGAGATCCACACAAAACACATAAATACAGTCCGTACCGCGCAGTAAACACACTCCGTCTCAGTTACACAAACCAGTCAGTTAATGCTGTACAGTGAAATAATCGCTGTTTGTTCTGAGATCCACACAAAACACAAATACAGTCCGTACCGCGCAGTAAACACACTCCGTCTCAGTTATACAAACCAGTCAGTTAATGTTGTACAGTGAAATAATCGCTGTTTGTTCTGAGATCCACACAAAACACACAAATACAGTCCGTACCGCGCAGTAAACACACTCCGTCTCAGTTATACAAACCAGTCAGTTAATGTTGTACAGTGAAATAATCGCTGTTTGTTCTGAGATCCACACAAAAACACACAAATACAGTTCGTACCGCGCAGTAAACACACTCCGTCTCAGTTATACAAACCAGTCAGTTAATGCTGTACAGTGAAATAATCGCTGTTTGTTCTGAGATCCACACAAAACACATAAATACAGTCCGTACCGCGCAGTAAACACACTCCGTCTCAGTTATACAAACCAGTCAGTTAATGTTGTACAGTGAAATAATCGCTGTTTGTTCTGAGATCCACACAAAACACATAAATACAGTCCGTACCGCGCAGTAAACACACTCCGTCTCAGTTATACAAACCAGTCAGTTAATGTTGTACAGTGAAATAATCGCTGTTTGTTCTGAGATCCACACAAAACACACAAATACAGTCCGTACCGCGCAGTAAACACACTCCGTCTCAGTTATACAAACCAGTCAGTTAATGTTGTACAGTGAAATAATCGCTGTTTGTTCTGAGATCCACACAAAACACACAAATACAGTCCGTACCGCGCAGTAAACACACTCCGTCTCAGTTATACAAACCAGTCAGTTAATGCTGTACAGTGAAATAATCGCTGTTTGTTCTGAGATCCACACAAAACACACAAATACAGTCTGTACCGCGCAGTAAACACACTCCGTCTCAGTTATACAAACCAGTCAGTTAATGCTGTACAGTGAAATAATCGCTGTTTGTTCTGAGATCCACACAAAACACATAAATACAGTCCGTACCGCGCAGTAAACACACTCCGTCTCAGTTATACAAACCAGTCAGTTAATGCTGTACAGTGAAATAATCGCTGTTTGTTCTGAGATCCACACAAAACACACAAATACAGTCCGTACCGCGCAGTAAAACACCTCCGTCTCAGTTATACAAACCAGTCAGTTAATGCTGTACAGTGAAATAATCGCTGTTTGTTCTGAGATCCACACAAAACACATAAATACAGTCCGTACCGCGCAGTAAACACACTCCGTCTCAGTTATACAAACCAGTCAGTTAATGTTGTACAGTGAAATAATCGCTGTTTGTTCTGAGATCCACACAAAACACATAAATACAGTCCGTACCGCGCAGTAAACACACTCCGTCTCAGTTATACAAACCAGTCAGTTAATGTTGTACAGTGAAATAATCGCTGTTTGTTCTGAGATCCACACAAAACACACAAATACAGTCCGTACCGCGCAGTAAACACACTCCGTCTCAGTTATACAAACCAGTCAGTTAATGTTGTACAGTGAAATAATCGCTGTTTGTTCTGAGATCCACACAAAACACACAAATACAGTCCGTACCGCGCAGTAAACACACTCCGTCTCAGTTATACAAACCAGTCAGTTAATGCTGTACAGTGAAATAATCGCTGTTTGTTCTGAGATCCACACAAAACACACAAATACAGTCTGTACCGCGCAGTAAACACACTCCGTCTCAGTTATACAAACCAGTCAGTTAATGCTGTACAGTGAAATAATCGCTGTTTGTTCTGGAGATCCACACAAAACACATAAATACAGTCCGTACCGCGCAGTAAACACACTCCGTCTCAGTTATACAAACCAGTCAGTTAATGCTGTACAGTGAAATAATCGCTGTTTGTTCTGAGATCCACACAAACACACAAATACAGTCCGTACCGCGCAGTAAACACACTCCGTCTCAGTTATACAAACCAGTCAGTTAATGCTGTACAGTGAAATAATCGCTGTTTGTTCTGAGATCCACACAAAACACATAAATACAGTCCGTACCGCGCAGTAAACACACTCCGTCTCAGTTATACAAACCAGTCAGTTAATGCTTGTACAGTGAAATAATCGCTGTTTGTTCTGAGATCCACACAAAACACATAAATACAGTCCGTACCGCACAGTAAACATATTCCGTCTCAGTTATACACAGCAGTCAGTTAATGCTGTACAGTGAAATAATCGCTGTTTGTTCTGAGATCCACACAAAAACACATAAATACAGTCCGTACCGCGCAGTAAACACACTCCGTCTCAGTTATACAAACCAGTCTGTTAATGTTGTACAGTGAAATAATCGCTGTTTGTTCTGAGATCCACACAAAACACATAAATACAGTCCGTACCGCGCAGTAAACACACTCCGTCTCAGTTATACAAACCAGTCAGTTAATGTTGTACAGTGAAATAATCGCTGTTTGTTCTGAGATCCACACAAAACACATAAATACAGTCCGTACCGCGCAGTAAACACACTCCGTCTCAGTTACACAAACCAGTCAGTTAATGTTGTACAGTGAAATAATCGCTGTTTGTTCTGAGATCCACACAAAACACAAAATACAGTCCGTTACCCGCGCAGTAAACACACTCCGTCTCAGTTATACAAACCAATCAGTTAATGTTGTACAGTGAAATAATCGCTGTTTGTTCTGAGATCCACACAAAACACACAAATAAACGTCCGTACCGCGCAGTAAACACACTCCGTCTCAGTTATACAAACCATCAGTTAATGTTGTACAGTGAAATAATCGCTGTTTGTTCTGAGATCCACACAAAACACATAAATACAGTCCGTACCGCGCAGTATAACACACTCCGTTCAGTTAACAAACCAGTCAGTTAATGCTTGTACAGTGAAATAATCGCTGTTTGTTCTGAGATCCACACAAAACACACAAATACAGTCCGTACCGCGCAGTAAACACACTCCGTCTCAGTTATACAAACCAGTCAGTTAATGTTGTACAGTGAAATAATCGCTGTTTGTTCTGAGATCCACACAAAACACACAAATACAGTCCGTACCGCGCAGTAAACACACACTCCGTCTCAGTTATACAAACCAGTCAGTTAATGTTGTACAGTGAAATAATCGCTGTTTGTTCTGAGATCCACACAAAAACACAAAATACAGTTCGTACCGCGCAGTAAACACACTCCGTCTCAGTTATACAAACCAGTCAGTTAATGCTGTACAGTGAAATAATCGCTGTTTGTTCTGAGATCCACACAAAACACATAAATACAGTCCGTACCGCGCAGTAAACACACTCCGTCTCAGTTATACAAACCAGTCAGTTAATGTTGTACAGTGAAATAATCGCTGTTTGTTCTGAGATCCACACAAAAACACAAAATACAGTCCGTACCGCGCAGTAAACACACTCCGTCTCAGTTATACAAACCAGTCAGTTAATGTTGTACAGTGAAATAATCGCTTGTTTGTTCTGAGATCCCAAAACAATATCCGCGCTAACACCCTCTATACAACCTCAGTAATGGACTGAATAACGCTGTTTTGGACAAACACTAATACATCGTACGCGCAGTACATCGTTATATACAACAGTCTAATGTGTAATGATATCGCTTTTGAGTCCACACAAACAATACGTCTACGCCATAAACAATCCGTCTCATTATAACGTGTTAATGTATGATAACGTGTGTTCTGGTCACACAACACATAAATACAGTCCGTCCGGCGTAACCACCGTTCTTAAACGTCATAATGTGTACATGAATATCGCTGTGTTCTGATCCACACAAACACAAACTCGTACGCCAGTAAATCGTTATTAACATCGTATGTGTACAGGAATATCGCTTTTGTTTGGATCCACACAAACATATACATCGACGCGCAGTAACACCTCCGTCTTATACAAACCTTAATGTGTCAGTGATATCGCTGTTGTTGATCACCAACACATAATACCGCGCAGAAAATCCGTCTCAAACATAGTTAATGTGTCATGAAATCGTGTTGTTTGAGATCACAAACACATATACAGTCCCGGCATAAACACACCCGCTCGTTAAAACTTAATGACATGAAATATCTTTGTTTGAGTCCACAAACATAAATCGCCACACCCGTCATTAAACAGCAGTTATGTAGTGAATAACGTGTTTCTGTCACAAACATAATATCGTACGCGCGTACCACTCCGTATAACAACAGTCGTATGTGTACAGTGAAATCGCGTTTGTCTGTCCAACCACACAAAACAACAAATACAGTCCGTACCGCGCAGTAAACACTCCGTCTCGTTATACAAACAGTCAGTTAATTGTACAGTGAAAAATCGCTGTTTGTCTGAGATCCACACAAAACACACAAATACAGTCCGTACCGCGCAGTAAACACACTCGTCTCAGTTATACAAACCAGTCAGTTAATGTTGTAAGTGAATAATCGCTGTTTGTTCTGAGATCCACACAAAACACACAAATACAGTCCGTACCGCCAGTAAACACACTCCGTCTCAGTTATACAAACAGTCAGTAATGCTGTACAGTGAAATAATCGGCTGTTGTTCTGAGATCCACACAAAACACAAATATCAGTCTGTACCGCGCAGTAAACACACTCGTTCAGTTATACAAAAGTCAGTTAATGCTGTACAGTGAAATAATCGCTGTTTGTTCTGAGATCCACAAAACATAATCGTCCGTACCGCGCAGTTAACTCGGGTCTGTTATACAAACCAGTCAGTTAATGCTTACAGTAAATAATCGCTGTTTGTTCTGAAACCACCATAACACAAATTAAGTCCGTACGCAGTAAAACCTCGTCTAGTTAAACAACAGTCAGTTAATGCGTACAGTGAAATAACGCTGTTTGTTTGAGATCCACAAACACATAAATAAGTCCGTACCGGCAGTAAACACACCGTCTCAGTTATACAAACCGTCAGTAATGCTGTACAGTATATCGCTGTTTGTTCGAGATCACACAAAACAATAAATAAGTCCGTTCCGCACAGTAAACATATCCGTCTCAGTTTACACAGCAGTCAGTTAATGCTGTACAGTGAAATAACGTGTTTGTTCTGAGATCCACACAAAACACATAAATACAGTCCGTACCGCGCAGTAAACACACTCCGTCTCAGTTATACAAACCAGTCAGTTAATGTTGTACAGTGAAATAATCGCTGTTTGTTCTGAGATCCACACAAAACACATAAATACAGTCCGTACCGCGCAGTAAACAACTCCGTCTCAGTTATACAAACCAGTCAGTTAATGTTGTACAGTGAAATAATGGCTGTTTGTTCTGAGATCCACACAAAACACATAAATACAGTCCGTACCGCGCAGTAAACACACTCCGTCTCAGTTATACAAACTAGTCGTTAATGCTGTACAGTGAAATAATCGCTGTTTGTTCTGAGATCCACACAAAACACATAAATACAGTCCGTACCGCGCAGTAAACACACTCGTCTCAGTTACACAAACCAGTCAGTTAATGTTGTACAGTGAAATAATCGCTGTTTGTTCTGAGATCCACACAAAACACATAAATACACTGTGTGGCAGAACGTAGAATTGTTGAGTGTTAAACGTGGTGGTACATATAGTAACCACTGGGCTTTAAACAAGTAATCCTTATGCATTATTCTTGACACTGCCCTTAATTACTCTTCTTGGTTTCTGTCTCTTCCTCTTTATCCTATCTTAATTTTCATTTGATTTTTTTTTTTATTTTTAAATCTGTACTATTGCCTTCTATTTTCTGTTCTGTTTTACAGTTTCAACTTTTACTGCTGCGAAACAGACATATCGTTCCTTATGCTTTGTAGCAAAGTTGTTACGCCTAAGGTACCTTTTACAGCCAACACTTGACGTTTCGGCACAACTCTTTGTGTCATTGTCAATAGAAACCTGAAGCAACAATGCGGACACATAAACTTCGTAACTGTGAGTCTAAAAACCTGATATGTTTGCTACCGTCCTTTCTAGATTCAACGTCTCTAGATGTGTTTTTCCGCAGGCAACGGAAAACACAGACGTGGTAATCAACTAGTCAAGTTCGGTAGGTATGATGTCTTATCGTCAGGGATTATTGTCGTGTGGAACGTCTAACGGACTGCCGTCCTACACTGCACGCTGCACTCCAAAATTAAACAAAAAAAAAATTCAATTGGTAATTTAAACACTTTCCCACTTTATTATTATTTCGTAGCACTCAATACAATTCACTTCTGCAATATTGACAATTTTTAGCAACGTGTTTTCGTTTTATTATATTTTAGTTCAGCAGAAGCCGACAATCTTGTGGAACAGCTAATTTGTTCCCTAAACTCCACCAGATGAACAACCGAGCCTGTCTTTTGTTCTCTTACAACTAGTTGATCCCAATCTTCGCAGATGGCGGTTTATGACACACAGCTGGTAACATCGCTACTAAATTTTATGAGGTTCAATTTCAAGTATTAAGGTTTCTCAACAAAGAGTCTGTTTTCTAAATTTTTGGAAAACCGGGAATTGACAAAAGCCAGCAAGTCTTTCAGTTTCTTGACTACTCTCCCACCCCACACCCACATATTTTAGGACTGTCGGTCTGACCTTCCTTTTTGAGTCGCGTCTTCCTACGCCTGATGTTCTAATTGTTTTGCCAAAATAAAACTAGGGTGTCTACGAAGACGAAGAATAGGACTCGAACCCAAACTGTCCGGTAACAACATTATTATTGTCCTTCCTTTCCATTGAAATTTCCACTCCTCAGTTCTGTTCAAATTACGTCATGGCATTCAGGCTGCCGAATTGTAAAGTTAACAAATCTCCGTGTCTGAGGGGCAACAGTTCGCGTGTCTTGCTCAAATGACACGCGAGATTATTTTTGACGCCGAGTAATTTGCATTTTATTGCACGAGAGTGGCGAGCCGGTTGCATCACTTCACCTTGAAGGAGTCATGCAGGAGCTGCCAATACTGTGTTGTGTAGCCCGTCGGACGAGTTCTGTGTTGCGCAGGTTTGCGGCACTGTGCACATGCATGCTGCTTAACTAACCGCTCTTCGCTGAGTCACCATCTGAATTCTAAAAGGTTCTGACGATGGTATGACCGAGCTAACCTCAATCACTTGTCCAGTGATTGAGGTCAGCTCTATATAAGGGACCCAACACAGTAGGTGTCTTAGAGCTAGAGGTCCAGTGATTGAGGTTAGCTCTATATAAGGGACCCAACACAGTAGGTTTCTTAGAGCTAGAGGTCCAGTGATTGAGGTTAGCTCTATATAAGGGACCCAACACAGTAGGTGTCTTAGAGCTAGAGGTCCAGTGATTGAGGTTAGCTCTATATAAGGGACCCAACACAGTAGGTGTCTTAGAGCTAGAGGTCCAGTGATTGAGGTTAGCTCTATATAAGGGACCCAACACAGTAGGTGTCTTAGAGCTAGAGGTCCAGTGATTGAGGTTAGCTCTATATAAGGGACCCAACACAGTAGGTGTCTTAGAGCTAGAGGTCCAGTGATTGAGGTTAGCTCTATATAAGGGACCCAACACAGTAGGTGTCTTAGAGCTAGAGGTCCAGTGATTGAGGTTAGCTCTATATAAGGGACCCAACACAGTAGGTGTCTTAGAGCTAGAGGTCCAGTGATTGAGGTTAGCTCTATATAAGGGACCCAACACAGTAGGTGTCTTAGAGCTAGAGGTCCAGTGATTGAGGTTAGCTCTATATAAGGGACCCAACACAGCAGGTGTCTTAGAGCTAGAGGTCCAGTGATTGAGGTTAGCTCTATATAAGGGACCCAACACAGCAGGTGTCTTAGAGCTAGAGGTCCAGTGATTGAGGTTAGCTCTATATAAGGGACCCAACACAGTAGGTGTCTTAGAGCTAGAGGTCCAGTGATTGAGGTTAGCTCTATATAAGGGACCCAACACAGTAGGTGTCTTAGAGCTAGAGGTCCAGTGATTGAGGTTAGCTCTATATAAGGGACCCAACACAGTAGGTGTCTTAGAGCTAGAGGTCCAGTGATTGAGGTTAGCTCTATATAAGGGACCCAACACAATAGGTGTCTTAGAGCTAGAGGTCCAGTGATTGAGGTTAGCTCTATATAAGGGACCCAACACAGTAGGTGTCTTAGAGCTAGAGGTCCAGTGATTGAGGTTAGCTCTATATAAGGGACCCAACACAGCAGGTGTCTTAGAGCTAGAGGTCCAGTGATTGAGGTTAGCTCTATATAAGGGACCCAACACAGCAGGTGTGTCTTAGAGCTAGAGGTCCAGTGATTGAGGTTAGCTCTATATAAGGGACCCAACACAGCAGGTGTCTTAGAGCTAGAGGTCCAGTGATTGAGGTTAGCTCTATATAAGGGACCCAACACAGCAGGTGTCTTAGAGCTAGAGGTCCAGTGATTGAGGTTAGCTCTATATAAGGGACCCAACACAGCAGGTGTCTTAGAGCTAGAGGTCCAGTGATTGAGGTTAGCTCTATATAAGGGACCCAACACAGCAGGTGTCTTAGAGCTAGAGGTCCAGTGATTGAGGTTAGCTCTATATAAGGGACCCAACACAGTAGGTGTCTTAGAGCTAGAGGTCCAGTGATTGAGGTTAGCTCTATATAAGGGACCCAACACAGTAGGTGTCTTAGAGCTAGAGGTCCAGTGATTGAGGTTAGCTCTATATAAGGGACCCAACACAGTAGGTGTCTTAGAGCTAGAGGTCCAGTGATTGAGGTTAGCTCTATATAAGGGACCCAACACAGTAGGTGTCTCCATCCCCCTTTCACATGAGGACGGAAGCAGATCCAGCTTCCGAAACGTCGTAATTTTTAGATTTCCGGACGATGGACAAAGTCCAGAAACCAGTTAGTTCTCAGTACGGTGAAGTTCAACCTTCAACCTGCCATGAAGGCCCATAGGGAGAGTTGAAGTATAACTCTACTGTTTCTTTAACCTCGGTGCTGGATGGGAGTGGTCAACGCCACGCCCCGGCCGCTTTACCCCCGGTAAAAAGAGGCGGTGCGCATTGCACAGGATGCTGGGTGGCCGGTCTGGACTGATGGGAAAGCCTCGTTCCACCGGGATTCAATCCGCGGACCGTCCAGCCCGCAGCGAGTAATAGTGTCACGGTATTGAAAGAGAGGAGGGGTGGCGTGGGGGTGGGGGTGGGTCACAGACCGAGCGTCACGAGCATTAAAGTTATACAGGGCCCGAGCAGTGCTCACTAGCCCGGGTGTTCGGGGAAAAGTTGTGTTAATTCATTTTGCGTCGTACGTTTTGTGAAACGTACTAAGACAAAATACATTTTTTTTTTCCAATGGCTCGACAGCCCCTTGGGGGCCACGGCTTCCTCATTATCGAGGTTTCACGATCACACTCAGACACACCACACTCGGTAGGATCCTCTGGACGAGTGATCAGCCCGACGCACAGACCTCTACCTGACAACACACAACACTCACAACAGACAGACATCCATGCCCCTGGTGGGATTCGAACCCACAATCCCAGTAAGCGAGCGCCCGCAGACCCACGCCTTAAGACATAAGACATACAAATAGTGACGTTATAAGGGGCCGCGGAATTTTGATTTGCTGGTTAGTACCGGATTGCGTAATTTGGAAAGATGAATTGATGTTGTTCGTAGCAAGGGAATTGATGTTGAGAGACGTGAGGTTCTGACAGCGGTGTTGTTGAAGGTTCGAGTCTTTGGGGTGTGACGCCGTGTTGACGGGCGTCCAGTAACACGGCGCCAGATCCTAGAAGACTTGAAACGTCGACATTAATTTTGATGAACCTGAGTCGGGAGCGGTGCGTGAGAAGCACGTAGCAGCACCTCGGAGCGGTGCGTGAGAAGCACGTAGCAGCACCTCGGAGCGGTGCGTGAGAAGCACGTAGCAGCACCTCGGAGCGGTGCGTGAGAAGCACGTAGCAGCACCTCGGAGCGGTGCGTGAGAAACACGCAGTAGCACCTCGGAGCGGTAAGTGAGAAGCACGCAGTAGCACCTCGGAGCGGTGCGTGAGAAGCACGTAGCAGCACCTCGGAGCGGTGCGTGAGAAGCACGTAGCAGCACCTCGGAGCGGTGCGTGAGAAGCACGTAGCAGCACCTCGGAGCGGTGCGTGAGAAGCACGTAGCAGCACCTCGGAGCGGTGCGTGAGAAGCACGTAGCAGCACCTCGGAGCGGTGCGTGAGAAACACGCAGTAGCACCTCGGAGCGGTAAGTGAGAAGCACGCAGTAGCACCTCGGAGCGGTGCGTGAGAAGCACGTAGCAGCACCTCGGAGCGGTGCGTGAGAAGCACGTAGCAGCACCTCGGAGCGGTGCGTGAGAAGCACGTAGCAGCACCTCGGAGCGGTGCGTGAGAAACACGCAGTAGCACCTCGGAGCGGTGCGTGAGAAGCACGCAGTAGCACCTCGGAGCGGTGCGTGAGAAGCACGCAGTAGCACCTCGGAGCGGTACGTGAGAAGCACGCAGTAGCACCTCGGAGCGGTGCGTGAGAAGCACGCAGTAGCACCTCGGAACCATCTCGCATTGGCTGTGTCAAGGTGGCCGTTCGCAGGACCTTCCGCATGGACACTGACCGCTCTGGCATGACACACCGAGACGTTGACCCCTGCGTTTTGCATTCTGCCTGTCACTTGTGACGTCGTCAAAGTACACAGTGACAAGGCCGTCTGCGTCACATTGCGTACATCGTTGTGTCTTGTTAACAGCTGTGCAAATTATTGTTCTCGAATCACACAATATGCCTACGTACGGACATACATAGACATAGCCTACATAGCAATCACACAATATGCCTACTTACGGACATACATAGACATAGCCTACATAGCAATCACACAATATGCCTACGTACGGACATACATAGACATAGCCTACATAGCAATCACACAATATGCCTACGTACGGACATACATAGACATAGCCTACATAGCAATCACACAATATGCCTACTTACGGACATACATAGACATAGCCTACATAGCAATCACACAATATGCCTACGTACGGACATACATAGACATAGCCTACATAGCAATCACACAATATGCCTACTTACGGACATACATAGACATAGCCTACATAGCAATCACACAATATGCCTACGTACGGACATACATAGACATAGCCTACATAGCAATCACACAATATGCCTACGTACGGACATACATAGACATAGCCTACATAGCAATCACACAATATGCCTACGTACGGACATACATAGACATAGCCTACATAGCAATCACACAATATGCCTACGTACGGACATACATAGACATAGCCTACATAGCAATCACACAATATGCCTACGTACGGACATACATAGACATAGCCTACATAGCAATCACACAATATGCCTACGTACGGACATACATAGACATAGCCTACATAGCAATCACACAATATGCCTACGTACGGACATACATAGACATAGCCTACATAGCAATCACACAATATGCCTACGTACGGACATACATAGACATAGCCTACATAGCAATCACACAATATGCCTACGTACGGACATACATAGACATAGCCTACATAGCAATCACACAATATGCCTACGTACGGACATACATAGACATAGCCTACATAGCAATCACACAATATGCCTACTTACGGACATACATAGACATAGCCTACATAGCAATCACACAATATGCCTACGTACGGACATACATAGACATAGCCTACATAGCAATCACACAATATGCCTACGTACGGACATACATAGACATAGCCTACATAGCAATCACACAATATGCCTACTTACGGACATACATAGACATAGCCTACATAGCAATCACACAATATGCCTACGTACGGACATACATAGACATAGCCTACATAGCAATCACACAATATGCCTACTTACGGACATACATAGACATAGCCTACATAGCAATCACACAATATGCCTACGTACGGACATACATAGACATAGCCTACATAGCAATCACACAATATGCCTACGTACGGACATACATAGAAGACGTAGCCTACATAGCAATCACACAATATGCCTACGTACGGACATACATAGACATAGCCTACATAGCAATCACACAATATGCCTACTTACGGACATACATAGACATAGCCTACATAGCAATCACACAATATGCCTACGTACGGACATACATAGACGTAGACTACATAGCAATCACACAATATGCCTACGTACGGACATACATAGACATAGCCTACATAGCAATCACACAATATGCCTACGTACGGACATACATAGACATAGCCTACATAGCAATCACACAATATGCCTACGTACGGACATACATAGACATAGCCTACATAGCAATCACACAATATGCCTACGTACGGACATACATAGACATAGCCTACATAGCAATCACACAATATGCCTACTTACGGACATACATAGACATAGCCTACATAGCAATCACACAATATGCCTACGTACGGACATACATAGACATAGCCTACATAGCAATCACACAATATGCCTACTTACGGACATACATAGACATAGCCTACATAGCAATCACACAATATGCCTACGTACGGACATACATAGACATAGCCTACATAGCAATCACACAATATGCCTACGTACGGACATACATAGAAGACGTAGCCTACATAGCAATCACACAATATGCCTACGTACGAACATACATAGACATAGCCTACATAGCAATCACACAATATGCCTACTTACGGACATACATAGACATAGCCTACATAGCAATCACACAATATGCCTACGTACGGACATACATAGACGTAGACTACATAGCAATCACACAATATGCCTACGTACGGACATACATAGACATAGCCTACATAGCAATCACACAATATGCCTACGTACGGACATACATAGACATAGCCTACATAGCAATCACACAATATGCCTACGTACGGACATACATAGACATAGCCTACATAGCAATCACACAATATGCCTACGTACGGACATACATAGACATAGCCTACATAGCAATCACACAATATGCCTACTTACGGACATACATAGACATAGCCTACATAGCAATCACACAATATGCCTACTTACGGACATACATAGACATAGCCTACATAGCAATCACACAATATTGCCTACGTACGGACATACATAGACATAGCCTACATAGCAATCACACAATATGCCTACGTACGGACATACATAGACATAGCCTACATAGCAATCACACAATATGCCTACGTACGGACATACATAGACATAGCCTACATAGCAATCACACAATATGCCTACTTACGGACATACATAGACATAGCCTACATAGCAATCACACAATATGCCTACTTACGGACATACATAGACATAGCCTACATAGCAATCACACAATATGCCTACTTACGGACATACATAGACATAGCCTACATAGCAAACCAGGGATCTATTACAAAATCGCCTACATCTTAACCCATCCTTTTATATATTTTTATAAAGGCTAACTGGATTGGTCACATCTTGTGTAGAAACTGCCTTCTGAAACATGTGATTGAAGGAAAGTTAGAAGGAAGGATAGAAATGACGGGAAGACGAGGGAGAAGACGTAAGCAGCTACTGGATGACCTTAAGGAAAAGAGAAGATGCTGGAAATTGAAAGAGGAAGCATTAGATTAGATTATTAGATCGCACCCTGTGGAGAACTCGCTTTGGAAGAGGCTACGGACCTGTCGTAAGACAGACTGCAGAGTGAAGAGGCTACGGACCTGTCGTAAGACAGACTGCAGAGTGAAGAGGCTACGGACCTGTCGTAAGACAGACTGCAGAATGAAGAGGCTACGGACCTGTCGTAAGACAGACTGCAGAGTGAAGAGGCTACGGACCTGTCGTAAGACAGACTGCAGAATGAAGAGGCTACGGACCTGTCGTAAGACAGACTGCAGAATGAAGAGACTACGGACCTGTCGTAAGACAGACTACAGAATGAAGAGGCTACGGACCTGTCGTAAGACAGACTGCAGAATGAAGAGGCTACGGACCTGTCGTAAGACAGACTGCAGAGTGAAGAGGCTACGGACCTGTCGTAAGACAGACTGCAGGATGAAATGAATGAATATACATTGCTAGTTCTGTTTTGTGAAATTTTGGTTTGATACGAATCCCTGATGATGATCCATGAGGGATCGAAGCGTGTTGCATTGATTAAACAAAGACACTGTAATATTACATGTGTATCCACAAAGTCCCTTCGGGGTTTTGAAAAATTGTGGCGCGCAAACAAATTGATCTAGCCACATGCGGTTTGCGGCAGATTACAGTGAAACTCTGGAAGTCTTTTACTGACCTCAGTAGACCTCGATGTGGGCTCCCTTGGTAGCACGGAGAACGTCCAGACGATATTCGAGCTCTTGCCATGTTCTGTGGAGCATGTCGCTGGAATAGCCGAGATCGCATTCCTGATACGGGTCTTTAGGTCATCAAGTCCGTTAACTGGTGTTCAGAACACATTGCTCTTGACATAACGCCACAGGAAAAAATCCAGTGGTGTTATGTCTGGTGAACGTGGAGGCCAAGGCATTGGACCGTCTCTGCCGATCCATCTTCCTGGAAATGTCCTGTCTAGGTAAGCGCGTACCTGCATACCCCAATGAGGTGGAGCACCATCTTGTTGGTGGCAAAAAAAAACTTCCAGAGTTTCACTGTAATCTTCCGCAAACCGCATGTGGCTAGCTCAATTTGTTTGCGCGCCACAATTTTTCAAAACCCCGAAGGAACTTTGTGGACACACTTGTATAATATCTGACAACGATACAGTGCATTTTGTTGGGCTGAGTGTTGTGTGAGTTCATTAGCGACAGTGCAAGCTGTGACCAGTGTAAATCTTATTTCGACTTCTGTCGTCTGTCTCGGCCGATGTCGTGTGTGTCTCACCACAGTGTGTCTCACCAGTTATCTCATGCCTCACCAACACGAGCTGCTGTCTTATTGCCTTGCATCCAGACATGTCAACAGTTTGTCCCACAGTCTGTTCCCCTTACAAAGGTTAATTGCTTAATGCTGTTAGGTAGGGGGCCGTGCCATGGCTCAGGCGGTTAGTCGCCGGCCTCTCACCGCCGAGGACCGGGTTCGATCCCAGGTCAGTCCATGTGGGATTTGTGGTGGACAAAGTGGCACTAGGACAGGCTTTTCCCCGAGTACTTCGGTTTTCCCCTGTCAATTTCATTCCACCTGTGCTCAATTACAAGGAAAAACTAATCATCTTCGTAACAGGGTTGCACAAAAAGCCTTAAGGCTGCGGTGCGTTTGTAGCATCTGCTGCGGGGCCCTTCACCATAAAAAAATGCTGTTAGGTAAATGGTAGCTGTTTGTTATTACAATCATAAGAAATACATATATACACTGTGCGGGGAAGGTACATATAGTTACCACTGGCGTTAAAGGCATCAGACGCTTTGTGAGACTTGCGTTGGCATAGTTTTTAAACCGTTTTTGGAACTGATTTGATTGTAGTTCGTGCTGAAGAACAATGTGAAGCTTTGCATAGTAACATGACCGCCCTGTTTTGTAACAAGGTGACAACTCACAAAACACAATTTTACAGGAAAAAAAAAACAGATTTTCAAGATCCTTCCCTCTTTATTGCAAATTAAGTATTGGAGCTGTCAAAATTATATCATATTATCTGTTTTTTTCCTTCTCCCGTAAAATTGATGTTTTGTGGGTTGTCCCTTTTTACAAAATAGGGGGCGATTGTTTTAAAAACAAGCCTGAAGACGGGGGCCCACCCTGTCCCCAAGACGTAGTGTTGTATTAATTATATTAATTTTAATATAGTAGACAGTGGGAAAAGCCGATCCCAGTAGCCGCGAGCTTGCTGGGATTGCGGGTTCGAATCCCGCTTGAGACATGGATATCTGTCTGTTGTGAGTGTTGTTGTTGTCAGGTAGAGGTCTCAGCGACGGGCTGGTCACTCGTCCAGAGGAGTCCTACCGACTGTGAGTGTCTGAGTGTGATCGTGAAGCCTCGATAATGAGGAGGCCTAGGCACCCTAGGGGCTGTCGAGCCATGGGGGAAAAAAAAGACAGTGGGAAAAGTCCACAAAGTTAGACAGTTAGACAGTTAGACAGTTAGACAGTTAGACAGTTCACTTGTCATGCGCCATCGTCAGAACCTCGGAGACAGTAAAGGACTAATTTCGTTAGACTGCCGACAGATGGAGCGCACACTCACCACTCTGATACTGGTGACATCTGACAGTTGTACAACTTCTTGGACATCTCTTGGTGGGTAGTCTGCTAACAGAAGGGACTTCCCTGTGATCACCACATATTTGAAGCTTAGGCCGTCCTTACCCACCCTGACCGCACAGCCTTCATAATACCTGAAACATAAACCGTGGTTAAGCAACCTCGTTTGTGGTCATTACTGGGATAGGTGACCGCCGTTTATCCAGAGTTAACTGCAAGTAAGGTTAGTTTTCTGGCGCTTCAAGACGTTTCGGTATCCACAGCGAGTTTGTACCGTCTGACAGCACTTTGTGAGCCACGTGGTACGTAGCGTCCGATGAATGAAGGTCAAGTTTATGAAGCTGCATATTATTCGGTATTTCCAACTCCCTGAAAGCCCTTGTCCCTTATGTCCAAACATATATTCAGTGGATCATCGAACTTCGAACGGTTTGATGTTCGAAAAACTTGAAACTCGAACAAAAAATTCGAGGAAAATCTGGTTTTGAAACTCGAACAGAAACTCGAAAGTCGAACAAAGAATCACGTGGTCGTCACGTGGTCGTCTTCTCTCTCTGCTTCGTCCAGATGAAAGAAGGGTAATTCACCTTCCAGTGAACAGTAATATCCCTCCTACTATTATTATTGATTGATTATTATACAATATTTTTATGTATGTACTATTATAAATAAAAATTTTCAGTTATTGAAATTAAATATACTTGTTTTATCATTATGATCTTTTGAAATAGGCACTTAAAATGTTTTATATTGGGTAAATTTTGGGGGTCTGGAATGGATTAATTCAATTTACATTATTTCTTATGGGGAAATGTAACTCGAAAGTCGAACAACTTGAAAGTCGAACCGTCTCCTGGAACGGATTGTGTTCGAAGTTCCACTGTATATATATATATCATCCTCTTCTCGAACACCCACAGCCTTTTTTAAGGTAAGGAGGGTATCGCCAGTCACAATCTTCGTATATTAGTTAAGATGAAGTTTATTAGCTACACGTTTCGGCTCAGCCATAAAAGAGCCTCCATCAGGCTGTAAGATACAAAAGCAAAATTATACATATGTTACAACGTGTCTAGTTTTAGTATTCTTTACACTGAGAGCTCCACTTGCGTAGCATAATATGATGTATGTGGTATATGGTGAGCCGAAAGTACTGGGTACAGGATAAGTGTAGATAATGGTAATGTAGTGATAACAGTAGTGACGGAGTGCAGAGGTCGGTATAGCTACAGGGGACTCAGAAAGTGTATATACAAATAAGTGTAGATAATGGTAATGTAGTGATAACAGTGGTGACGGAGTGCAGAGGTCGGTATAGCTACAGGGGACTCAGAAAGTGTATATACAAATAAGTGTAGATAATGGTAATTAGTGATAACAGTGGTGACGGAGTGCAGAGGTCGGTATAGCTACAGGGGACTCAGAAAGTGTATATACAAATAAGTGTAGATAATGGTAATGTAGTGATAACAGTAGTGACGGAGTGCAGAGGTCGGTATAGCTACAGGGGACTCAGAAAGTGTATATACAAATAAGTGTAGATAATGGTAATGTAGTGATAACAGTAGTGACGGAGTGCAGAGGTCGGTATAGCTACAGGGGACTCAGAAAGTGTATATACAAATAAGTGTAGATAATGGTAATGTAGTGATAACAGTAGTGACGGAGTGCAGAGGTCGGTATAGCTACAGGGGACTCAGAAAGTGTATATACAAATAAGTGTAGATAATGGTAATGTAGTGATAACAGTGGTGACGGAGTGCAGAGGTCGGTATAGCTACAGGGGACTCAGAAAGTGTATATACAAATAAGTGTAGATAATGGTAATTAGTGATAACAGTGGTGACGGAGTGCAGAGGTCGGTATAGCTACAGGGGACTCAGAAAGTGTATATACAAATAAGTGTAGATAATGGTAATGTAGTGATAACAGTAGTGACGGAGTGCAGAGGTCGGTATAGCTACAGGGGACTCAGAAAGTGTATATACAAATAAGTGTAGATAATGGTAATGTAGTGATAACAGTAGTGACGGAGTGCAGAGGTCGGTATAGCTACAGGGGACTCAGAAAGTGTATATACAAATAAGTGTAGATAATGGTAATGTAGTGATAACAGTAGTGACGGAGTGCAGAGGTCGGTATAGCTACAGGGGACTCAGAAAGTGTATATACAAATAAGTGTAGATAATGGTAATGTAGTGATAACAGTGGTGACGGAGTGCAGAGGTCGGTATAGCTACAGGGGACTCAGAAAGTGTATATACAAATAAGTGTAGATAATGGTAATTAGTGATAACAGTGGTGACGGAGTGCAGAGGTCGGTATAGCTACAGGGGACTCAGAAAGTGTATATACAAATAAGTGTAGATAATGGTAATGTAGTGATAACAGTAGTGACGGAGTGCAGAGGTCGGTATAGCTACAGGGGCCTCAGAAAGTGTATATACAAGATAAGTGTAGATAATGGTAATGTAGTGATAACAGTAGTGACGGAGTGCAGAGGTCGGTATAGCTACAGGGGCCTCAGAAAGTGTATATACTAGATAAGTGTAGATAATGGTAATGTAGTGATAACAGTAGTGACGGAGTGCTGAGGTCGGTATAGCTACAGGGGACTCAGAAAGTGTATATACAAGATAAGTGTAGATAATGGTAATGTAGTGATAACAGTAGTGACGGAGTGCAGAGGTCGGTATAGCTACAGGGGCCTCAGAAAGTGTATATACAAGATAAGTGTAGATAATGGTAATGTAGTGATAACAGTAGTGACGGAGTGCAGAGGTCGGTATAGCTACAGGGGCCTCAGAAAGTGTATATACAAGATAAGTGTAGATAATGGTAATGTAGTGATAACAGTAGTGACGGAGTGCAGAGGTCGGTATAGCTACAGGGGCCTCAGAAAGTGTATATACAAGATAAGTGTAGATAATGGTAATGTAGTGATAACAGTAGTGACGGAGTGCAGAGGTCGCTATAGCTACAGGGGCCTCAGAAAGTGTATATACAAGATAAGTGTAGATAATGGTAATGTAGTGATAACAGTAGTGACGGAGTGCAGAGGTCGGTATAGCTACAGGGGCCTCAGAAAGTGTATATACAAGATAAGTGTAGATAATGGTAATGTAGTGATAACAGTAGTGACGGAGTGCAGAGGTCGCTATAGCTACAGGGGCCTCAGAAAGTGTATATACAAGATAAGTGTAGATAATGGTAATGTAGTGATAACAGTAGTGACGGAGTGCAGAGGTCGCTATAGCTACAGGGGCCTCAGAAAGTGTATATACAAGATAAGTGTAGATAATGGTAATGTAGTGATAACAGTAGTGACGGAGTGCAGAGGTCGGTATAGCTACAGGGGCCTCAGAAAGTGTATATACAAGATAAGTGTAGATAATGGTAATGTAGTGATAACAGTAGTGACGGAGTGCAGAGGTCGGTATAGCTACAGGGGCCTCAGAAAGTGTATATACAAGATAAGTGTAGATAATGGTAATGTAGTGATAACAGTAGTGACGGAGTGCAGAGGTCGGTATAGCTACAGGGGCCTCAGAAAGTGTATATACAAGATAAGTGTAGATAATGGTAATGTAGTGATAACAGTAGTGACGGAGTGCAGAGGTCGGTATAGCTACAGGGGACTCAGAAAGTGTATATACAAGATAAGTGTAGATAATGGTAATGTAGTGATAACAGTAGTGACGGAGTGCAGAGGTCGGTATAGCTACAGGGGCCTCAGAAATTGTATATACAAGATAAGTGTAGATAATGGTAATGTAGTGATAACAGTACTGACGGAGTGCAGAGGTCGGTATAGCTACAGGGGCCTCAGAAAGTGTATATACAAGATAAGTGTAGATAATGGTAATGTAGTGATAACAGTAGTGACGGAGTGCAGAGGTCGGTATAGCTACAGGGGCCTCAGAAAGTGTATATACAAGATAAGTGTAGATAATGGTAATGTAGTGATACCAGTAGTGACGGAGTGCAGAGGTCGGTATAGCTACAGGGGCCTCAGAAAGTGTATATACAAGATAAGTGTAGATAATGGTAATGTAGTGATAACAGTAGTGACGGAGTGCAGAGGTCGGTATAGCTACAGGGGCCTCAGAAAGTGTATATACAAGATAAGTGTAGATAATGGTAATGTAGTGATAACAGTAGTGACGGAGTGCAGAGGTCGGTATAGCTACAGGGGCCTCAGAAAGTGTATATACAAGATAAGTGTAGATAATGGTAATGTAGTGATAACAGTAGTGACGGAGTGCAGAGGTCGGTATAGCTACAGGGGCCTCAGAAAGTGTATATACAAGATAAGTGTAGATAATGGTAATGTAGTGATAACAGTAGTGACGGAGTGCAGAGGTCGGTATAGCTACAGGGGACTCAGAAAGTATATATACACTTCATCGTATGGAGAACAACTGACAGCAAAATAAACCAGTGTATAATTGTACCATTGATGTACAAAGTCAGTGTAATTTAAAATACTGAGGTCCCTGAAGATGAACCGGGATAAAGTTCGAAACATGTAGCACTGTGTTACACAATTAACAGTCAATAAAAGTGTACATTTATCGGACATTAAACATAGAAAAGTAAATGTACGGAATGCATAACATTAAGTTTAAAAAATATATCGCGTTTATTTATAGTCAGCAGCACGTTTCGGCCGCTATTGGATCATCTTCAGGGAAAATCACGTGTCGGTTTTACAAAGGGAAATAAAGTATCACGTGTTGTATATATATATATATATATATATATAAGTACTATTCAATGAATAACGGAAGTTCTTTCGCTGGGAGTTAAAGCGGCCGGGGCGTGACGCTTACAACCCTATCCATCTAGTGCCGAGTTTAGGAATGAGTGGAGCTATCTCCGCTCCCCTCTGTGTCTTCATGGCGTGCACGGATGCAGCTTCACTTACCATAAGGACGTAAAGGTGTGTCGGAGTTAACTGGCTACGTGTAGAACGGCACTGACATGTGTCGGAGCTAACTGGCTACGTGTAGAACGGCACTGACGTGTGTCGGAGTTAAGTGGCTACGTGTAGAACGGCACTGACGTGTGTCGGAGCTAACTGGCTACGTGTAGAACGGCACTGACGTGTGTCGGAGCTAACTGGCTACGTGTAGAACGGCACTGACGTGTGTCGGAGCTAACTGGCTACGTGTAGAACGGCACTGACGTGTGTCGGAGTTAAGTGGCTACGTGTAGAACGGCACTGACGTGTGTCGGAGCTAACTGGCTACGTGTAGAACGGCACTGACGTGTGTCGGAGGTAACTGGCTACGTGTAGAACGGCACTGACGTGTGTCGGAGTTAACTGGCTACGTGTAGAACGGCACTGACGTGTGTCGGAGCTAACTGGCTACGTGTAGAACGGCACTGCAAATGTGTGCTCTGTGATAAGTGCACAGACTGCGTTACTCTTACAGTGCTGACGGCTGACAGCACTGCAGTGTTTGCACCCACCTGATGTCGCCAAACACGTGGGCAGGCAGCGCCCTCTGCAGAAACCTCTCAAGGCGGCTGATCCTCCTGTCCATGTACACACGTAGGCAGCCCGCAGCACACTGCGCCGTGCCGCTAGGTGACCCGAGCGTCGTCGTGTGGCGCTGGGGTTGTCCGAAGGTTATCTTCACCGCGAGTGCCGTGGCTTTGGGCGTTCTTTATGACATTAGAACACCTCATTTGGAGACCACCTCATTGGGAGACAACCTCATTAGGAGACCACTTCTTTAGGAGACCACCTCATTAGGAGACCACCTCATTTGGAGACCACCTCATTAGGAGACCACTTCTTTAGGTGACCACCTCATTAGGTGACCACCTCATTAGGAGACCACCTCATTTGGAGACCACCTCATTAGGAGACCACTCTTTAGGAGACCACCTCATTAGGAGACCACTTCTTTAGGAGACCACCTCATTAGGAGACCACCTCATTAGGAGACCACCTCATTAGGAGACCACCTCATTTGGAGACCACCTCATTAGGAGACCACTTCTTTAGGTGACCACCTCATTAGGAGACCACCTCATTAGGAGACCACCTCATTTGGAGACCACCTCATTAGGAGACCACTCTTTAGGAGACCACCTCATTAGGAGACCACTTCTTTAGGAGACCACCTCATTAGGTGACCACCTCATTAGGAGACCACCTCATTTGGAGACCACCTCATTAGGAGACCACTTCTTTAGGAGACCACCTCATTAGGAGACCACCTCATTAGGAGACCACCTCATTAGGAGACCACCTCATTTGGAGACCACCTCATTAGGAGACCACTTCTTTAGGTGACCACCTCATTAGGAGACCACCTCATTAGGAGACCACCTCATTTGGAGACCACCTCATTAGGAGACCACTCTTTAGGAGACCACCTCATTAGGAGACCACTTCTTTAGGAGACCACCTCATTAGGTGACCACCTCATTAGGAGACCACCTCATTTGGAGACCACCTCATTAGGAGACCACTTCTTTAGGAGACCACCTCATTAGGAGACCACCTCATTAGGAGACCACCTCATTTGGAGACCACCTCATTAGGAGACCACATCTCTCCGTTTGTCCGTCCTTTTTGTGACGTATTGTCAAGGACTGGGGGACACGCGGTGACGCAGTTGGTTGAGGCACTGCGCTACAAACCGGAACGTCGCGGGTTCGATTCCCGATGGTGTCATTGGAATTTTTGATTGACATTATCGTTTCGGTCGCACTATGGCCCTGGGGTCGACTCAGCCTCTAACAGAAATGAGTACCAGGAGTATTTAGTGGGGGTAAAGTTGGCCGGTGCGTAGGGCTGACAACCTTACCACTTTAATGTGCCGATTGTCTACAAATCTAGGAGCCTCAACCTCCTGGAACCCTAAGGGCCTGTCCAGGCCTGTAATGGGATTGCTTTACCTTTGACATAATTATGTACAGCAGTGATGAGTGTCGTGAAAATGGACACAGGCAAAGCCGCAGTGCTTTTCTTATTGGCATCAGTGAAATTACGTTTAAGCTTCAACCGTGGACGAGTTCTCGGATGACGGCATTGGCACATGAGAAATGGCTTTAGAGTTGCACCCTGCACGAAATGAACGTGTTATAAAGATCTTGAAATTAAGGACGCTAACATGGGCGGGACATGTAGCACGAATGAGACATCAGAAAATGCAAAATTTTCGTCGGAGACGCTGGTACACGCAGCCTTAGATAAATATTAATGAAATGAGATGGGAGATGTCAGCTTGCGTCAACTGCGTCACTACAGTAGCGGGCTGTTGTAGATGGGAGATGTCAGCTTGCGTCAACTGTGTCAGTACAGTAGCGGGCTGTTGTAGATGGGAGATGTCAGCTTGCGTCAACTGTGTCAGTACAGTAGCGGGCTGTTGTAGATGGGAGATGTCAGCTTGCGTCAACTGCGTCAGTACAGTAGCGGGTTGTTGTAGATGGGAGATGTCAGCTTGCGTCAACTGCGTCGTCAGTACAGTAGCGGGCTGTTGTAGATGGGAGATGTCAGCTTGCGTCAACTGCGTCAGTACAGTAGCGGGCTGTTGTAGATGGGAGATGTCAGCTTGCGTCAACTGCGTCAGTACAGTAGCGGGCTGTTGCAGATGGGAGATGTCAGCTTGCGTCAACTGCGTCAGTACAGTAGCGGGCTGTTGTAGATGGGAGATGTCAGCTTTCGTCAACTGCGTCAGTACAGTAGCGGGCTGTTGTAGATGGGAGATGTCAGCTTGCGTCAACTGCGTCAGTACAGTAGCGGGTTGTTGTAGATGGGAGATGTCAGCTTGCGTCAACTGCGTCAGTACAGTAGCGGGCTGTTGTAGATGGGAGATGTCAGCTTGCGTCAACTGCGTCAGTACAGTAGCGGGCTGTTGTAGATGGGAGATGTCAGCTTGCGTCAACTGCGTCAGTACAGTAGCGGGTTGTTGTAGATGGGAGATGTCAGCTTGCGTCAACTGCGTCAGTACAGTAGCGGGTTGCTGTAGATGGGAGATGTCAGCTTGCGTCAACTGCGTCAGTACAGTAGCGGGTTGTTGTAGATGGGAGATGTCAGCTTGCGTCAACTGCGTCAGTACAGTAGCGGGTTGTTGTAGATGGGAGATGTCAGCTTGCGTCAACTGCGTCAATACAGTAGCGGGTTGTTGTAGATGGGAGATGTCAGCTTGCGTCAACTGCGTCAGTACAGTAGCGGGTTGTTGTAGATGGGAGATGTCAGCTTGCGTCAACTGCGTCAGTACAGTAGCGGGCTGTTGTAGATGGGAGATGTCAGCTTGCGTCAACTGCGTCAGTACAGTAGCGGGCTGTTGTAGATGGGAGATGTCAGCTTGCGTCAACTGCGTCAGTACAGTAGCGGGTTGTTGTAGATGGGAGATGTTAGCTTGCGTCAACTGCGTCAGTACAGTAGCGGGCTGTTGTAGATGGGAGATGTCAGCTTGCGTCAACTGCGTCAGTACAGTAGCGGGTTGTAGATGGGAGATGTCAGCTTGCGTCAACTGCGTCAGTACAGTAGCGGGTTGTTGTAGATGGGAGATGTCAGCTTGCGTCAACTGCGTCAGTACAGTAGCGGGCTGTTGTAGATGGGAGATGTCAGCTTGCGTCAACTGCGTCAGTACAGTAGCGGGCTGTTTTAGATGGGAGATGTCAGCTTGCGTCAACTGTGTCAGTACAGTAGCGGGTTGTTGTAGATGGGAGATGTCAGCTTGCGTCAACTGCGTCAGTACAGTAGCGGGCTGTTGTAGATGGGAGATGTCAGCTTGCGTCAACTGCGTCAGTACAGTAGCGGGTTGTTGTAGATGGGAGATGTCAGCTTGCGTCAACTGCGTCAGTACAGTAGCGGGCTGTTGTAGATGGGAGATGTCAGCTTGCGTCAACTGCGTCAGTACAGTAGCGGGTTGTAGATGGGAGATGTCAGCTTGCGTCAACTGCGTCAGTACAGTAGCGGGCTGTTTTAGATGGGAGATGTCAGCTTGCGTCAACTGTGTCAGTACAGTAGCGGGTTGTTGTAGATGGGAGATGTCAGCTTGCGTCAACTGCGTCAGTACAGTAGCGGGCTGTTGTAGATGGGAGATGTCAGCTTGCGTCAACTGCGTCAGTACAGTAGCGGGTTGTTGTAGATGGGAGATGTCAGCTTGCGTCAACTGCGTCAGTACAGTAGCGGGCTGTTGTAGATGGGAGATGTCAGCTTGCGTCAACTGCGTCAGTACAGTAGCGGGTTGTTGTAGATGGGAGATGTCAGCTTGCGTCAACTGCGTCAGTACAGTAGCGGGCTGTTGTAGATGGGAGATGTCAGCTTGCGTCAACTGCGTCAGTACAGTAGCGTGTTGTTGTAGATGGGAGATGTCAGCTTGCGTCAACTGCGTCAGTACAGTAGCGGGCTGTTGTAGATGGGAGATGTCAGCTTGCGTCAACTGCGTCAGTACAGTAGCGGGCTGTTGTAGATGGGAGATGTCAGCTTGCGTCAACTGCGTCAGTACAGTAGCGGGCTGTTGTAGATGGGAGATGTCAGCTTGCGACAACTGCGTCAGTACAGTAGCGGGCTGTTGTAGATGGGAGATGTCAGCTTGCGTCAACTGCGTCAGTACAGTAGCGGGCTGTTGTAGATGGGAGATGTCAGCTTGCGACAACTGCGTCACTACAGTAGCGGGCTGTTGTAGATGCGGCAACGATTTACGTGAAAGTCAAATCGGCTGAACGACCGTCAGCTTCTGAACAGGACTCTGCTCCATGGAGTTCGTTAAGCACCCCTGCGCCCAAGCACCAAATCACGAGTTCCAAGTATTCTAGGCCTCACCATTGATAGAGAAAAGTTAGCTTCATGCTCAGGCCGCTTTATCATCCTGTCCGACAGCTGCATCGCCCTGTTCAGGTGACGTCATTTCACTATCCCTCAACGCACACCTGTAAGACTGGTTGCCGCACCAGAACGGCGAAAGTTTGTCTTCTGTAATTGTCACAGGAGGTGATATTGCACCTTCGAGCTGGGCAATAGTCTAATATCACGTTACGAAAAATTAGTCAGGGAATATCGATGGATGATGTTGTTAAAATTGATCTTAAACGAATAGGGTGTAGGATTGATCTGGCTCATGACAGACACCAATGGCGACTCTTATGAACACAGCAATAAACCTTGCGTTTGCATAAAATGCGGATAATTTGTTGAACAGCTGAGCGACTGTCATGCTGTGCTCCATACGAGGAAGAGACGAGAAGTCCGCTTGGATATACAAATAGAAAATTGCATGGAATTGTAAATCTATTTGTTGAAAACTTTAAATTTGTGCATTTTTGGTCCCAGCGTTCATCAAGGGCTTTTATACTGCACAGCATTATAGACCTTCAATATGTCGTAATTCTTTAAAGCACGGTGGTAACTACATTTACCACCTCCTTTAAAATTCAGAATATCTGCATTCTGCCCACGCAGTGTATTTATATGTTTCTTATGATGGTTACAACGACCATCAGTTAATTACCTATAGAGAATTAACGTGGACACTTCGGAAAGTAGATCAGAAGTATCTGGAAAGTTTTGATATGTGGTGCTGGAGAAGAATGGAGAAGATCAGTTGGACCGATCGTGTGAGAAATGAAGAAGTATTACATAGAGTGAAGGAGGAGAGGAATATCGTACATACAATAAAAAGAAGAAAGGCTAACTGGATTGGTCACATTTGCGTAGAAACTGCCTTCTGAAACATGTGATTGAAGGAAAGTTAGAGGGAAGGATAGAAATGACGGGAAGACAAGGGAGAAGACGTAAGCAGCTACTGGATGACCTTAAGGAAAGAAGAAGATAATGGAAATTTAAAGAGGAAGCACTAGATCGCACTGTGTGGGGAACTTGTACGTAACAGGCTACGGACCTGTCGTACGACAGACTGCAGAATGAATGACGACATTAACTGACGTCTGGGAGTGTTGACTGTGAGGTAGGAAATCAATCTTTATGTGTTACTGGATGATCTTCAGGGATCATATATTTACATTGAGTAGTCAGCCGGCAGGCCGCGATAGCTCAGTCGGTATAGCGACTCGCTACGGGCTGGACGGTCCGGGGATCGAATCCCGGTGGGGGCGAGATTTTTCGCAGCCGTCCAGACCGGCCCTGGGGCCTACCCAGCCTCCTGTACAATGGGTACCGGGTCTCTTTACGGGGGTAAAGCGGCCGGGGCGTGGAGTTGACCACCCACCCCATCTAGCGCCGAGGTTAAAGAAAGAGTTGAGCTATACCTCTACTCCCCTCTGGGCCTTCGTGGCCTGTTGTAGGGAGAACTTTACCTGTAGTCAGCTGGCAGTGAGTGTCACGGGTTCGAACTGTCACGGAAGCATCATGCATGTGTCGTGTCACGGAAGGAACTTGTACCATTTCAGGTTACACACGGAACCGGATGTTGCTATTCGTGTCCGGAAGTGCCTGTTGCTTCCTGTGACTCACGGCGGGGCAGATTCATGTCTGACGTCGCAACATGCCTGCGTTTCCTGTTTATGTTTTTGGCTTATTTAACGACGCTGTCAGTAGCGTCGAATGCTAGGATGGTTATTGAATAATGAATCGGAAGGGATTAGGAAGGAGACTGTCATGTCATAGTGTTATGTACTGTCCTGACTTTTCCATGGAGGGCCTGAGGGAAACCACGCAAACCGTCAGTGAGGATAGCCGGCGTCCCAGCCAAGATTCGAACTGGCATAACACGAGCAATAGACAGGATGAAAGAGGAAGAAATAAGCAGATAAAAGGGAAGAGACACAGGCGTCAGGTGGGAGCTGGAATGTTTTAATATTTTTGTTTTCTCGTTTTGTAGTGTGTAATTAAGAGCGATCGTGTGTTCTCGGGACTTATCGTGCATGTCCGGAGGGCAGATCAACGGCCTTCTGGGGTCGGTCATTCAGGTAGGGCCAGGTATGCTGAGTGACTGATCAGTCAACGCGCAAACAGGCAGGCCGAATCACTTTATGTCAGTGGATTTGAAGTTTCGTTTCAATGGAATAGGATTAAGTTTTTGAAATGTTTTGCGCACGAACGGGCACAGTTCTTCTTTTAAAAATATGTAACTTAAAACAGTGAATTTCTAAAATTTTAATTTAGACCATCAGTTGTATTTTCACGCTAAATTGGCAACTTTACACGAAACTAGAAAACTTGCCAAATTTTCAGAGAAATCTGATTGCACTAATAGTTATAATAACATTTTAATAATATTATTCTGACCATTTCTCTTTACCTAATGGATCATTCGCCAATTTCTGAATAATTTCCACCCAATTGCCTTTCCCTTCAATTAAACTACTTTTTTTCATCATATTTCAAAACCCTCGCACTTGTGTCATTTCTTCTTAATATAAATTTTCTTACTCGCTTGATTGTAAACAACCTCTTTAGGTGATACATCCCGTTATAACACCACAAAAACACAAGACACCGTACATTCATAGATATCAACTACATAAGTGAGACAGCTGATTGCTTTGTGTGTAAGTGTGTCTGCAGATGTGTGTGTGAAGTGATCACAGGTGAGTGCGTCTTACGTACAGGAATGCTGTTTGTGTTTCGTTCCGTAATTACTTCTTTTGAAACAAGTGCTTGGATTTGCAGCCTTCAGTATGCAGAGCATGTCACTAGAGGTCAAGCTAGCATTATAATTTAACTCTTCGGCGCTTCAAATGTTTATATAAATATTTCATAATATTTTTCTTACCTCACAGACAAACCCCTACTTTTTACAAAGACACTGTAGTGGCCAACTGTATGTAATGCTGTAGTGGCCAGCTGTATGTAGTGCTGTAGTGGCCACTGTATGTAGTGCTGTGTGGCCACTGTATGTAATGCTGTAGTGGCCAGCTGTATGTAGTGCTGTAGTGGCCACTGTATGTAGTGCTGTAGTGGCCATTGTATGTAGTGCTGTAGTGGCCACTGTATGTAGTGCTGTAGTGACCATGTATGTAATGCTGTATTGACCAGCTGTATGTAGTGCTGTAAGTGGCCACTGTATGTAGTGCTGTAGTGGCCAACTGTATGTAATGCTGTAGTGGCCAACTGTATGTAATGCTGTAGTGGCAGCTGTATGTAGTGCTATAGTGGCCAGCTGTATGTATGCTATAGTGGCCAACTGTATGTAGTGCTGTAGTGGCCACTGTATGTAATGCTGTAGTGGCCAACTGTATGTAATGCTGTAGTGGCTAACTGTATGTAATGCGTGTAGTGGCCAACTGTATGTAATGCTGTAGTGGCAGCTGTATGTAGTGCTATAGTGGCCAGCTGTATGTAATGCTGTAGTGGCCAACTGTATGTAATGCTGTGTGTGCCAGCTGTATGTAGTGCTGTAGTGGCCAGCTGTATGTAATGCTGTAGTGGCCAGCTGTATGTAGTGCTGTAGTGGCCACTGTATGTAATGCTGTAGTGGCCAGCTGTATGTAGTGCTGTAGTGGCCACTGTATGTAGTGCTGTAGTGCCAGCTGTATGTATGCTGTAGTGGCCAGCTGTATGTAATGCTGTAGTGGCCAGCTGTATGTAATGCTGTAGTGGCCAGCTGTATGTAATGCTGTATGGCCAGCTGTATGTAGTGCTGTAGTGGCCAGCTGTATGTAGTGCTGTAGTGGCCAGCTGTATGTAGTGCTGTAGTGGCCAGCTGTATGTAATGCTGTAGTGGCCAGCGTATGTAGTGCTGTAGTGGCCAGCTGTATGTAATGCTGTAGTGGCCAGCTGTATGTAATGCTGTAGTGGCCAGCTGTATGTAATGCTGTAGTGGCCAGCTGTATGTATGCTGTAGTGGCCACTGTATGTAATGCTGTAGTGGCCAGCTGTATGTAGTGCTGTAGTGGCCACTGTATGTAGTGCTGTAGTGGCCACTGTATGTAGTGCTGTAGTGGCCACTGTACGTAGTGCTGTAGTGGCCACTGTATGTAGTGCTGTAGTGGCCACTGTATGTAGTGCTGTAGTGGCCACTGTATGTAGTGCTGTAGTGGCCATTGTATGTAGTGCTGTAGTGGCCACTGTATGTAGTGCTGTAGTGGCCACTGTATGTAATGCTGTAGTGGCCAGCTGTATGTAGTGCTGTAGTGGCCACTGTATGTAGTGCTGTAGTGGCCACTGTATGTAGTGCTGTAGTGGCCACTGTATGTAGTGCTGTAGTGGCCACTGTATGTAGTGCTGTAGTGGCCACTGTATGTAATGCTGTAGTGGCCACTGTATGTAGTGCTGTAGTGGCCACTGTATGTAATGCTGTAGTGGCCACTGTATGTAGTGCTGTAGTGGCCAGCTGTATGTAATGCTATAGTGGCCAGCTGTATGTAATGCTATAGTGGCCAGCTGTATGTAGTGCTGTAGTGGCCAGCTGTATGTAGTGCTGTAGTGGCCAGCTGTATGTAGTGCTGTAGTGGCCAGCTGTATGTAATGCTGTAGTGGCCAACTGTATGTAATGCTCTAGTGGCCACTGTATGTAATGCTGTAGTGGCCAGCTGTATGTAGTGCTGTAGTGGCCAGCTGTATGTAATGCTGTAGTGGCCAGCTGTATGTAGTGCTGTAGTGGCCAGCTGTATGTAATGCTGTAGTGGCCAGCTGTATGTAATGCTGTAGTGGCCACTGTATGTAATGCTGTAGTGGCCAGCTCTATGTAGTGCTGTAGTGGCCACTGTATGTAATGCTGTAGTGGCCAGCTGTATGTAGTGCTGTAGTGGCCAGCTGTATGTAATGCTGTAGTGGCCAACTGTATGTAATGCTGTAGTGGCCAACTGTATGTAATGCTGTAGTGGCCAGCTGTATGTAGTGCTGTAGTGGCCACTGTATGTAATGCTGTAGTGGCCAGCTGTATGTAATGCTTGCTGTCATTATCGTTATTTTTATTATCGCCAGTAATTTGGTTCATTTAACGACACTCTGACTCGTGTTACATATGGCGTCGATTTGTAGTACGAGCAATCAATAATGAATTGCAAAGGCTGCGGAACGAAGTTGTCATGCCTTAACTTGACGTAATATCCCGGAATGTGCTTGAAGGTACTGAGGAATATCGCGATTAAGTCAGTATACCCAGTCTGCAGGGCGAGATATGAACCTGCCCTCTCCTGAGTAACAACGAGTAGCGCTGGTCAGCCGACGGCGATGTCTTCCTCGCCCTTCATTTCGAAGACCGACCATCATTTCCCGCCGGTACATGAGCTGTTATTACAGTACGGTCAGCAACTATGACTCATTGTGCCTGGACAAGAGCGGCCGAAGCGTGAATGTAATCGTAAAACGTTTGTGACGACTTTTCTGTTACCTCGACACACAGCGTTATCGTGAGAAATCAGAGAAGAATAATTCGCTGAGCGGTCCGTCTGCCTGTTAGCTCTGTACATCAGTGTCTCCAGAACCAAGCAACCTGTTGAAGTCTTCCCTATGCATGCCATGAACACGTATATGGCGTGGAGGTATATCTCCATTAATTTTTAATCTCGGTACTGCTTGTCCTTCTTCAGTCACCACGTATCACTCCGTACGCAGTCTTACTGTAAATGTGGCAGGCATGAAGTCAGTATGG
Organism: Reticulitermes speratus; assembly: GCA_021186555.1. NCBI lineage: Eukaryota > Metazoa > Arthropoda > Insecta > Blattodea > Rhinotermitidae > Reticulitermes > Reticulitermes speratus. The sequence goes on from JAJKFL010000427.1 coordinate 1,543,918, forward strand.
ATGGCTGCTGGGTGGCGACGTGATCTGACGACGAATACGGGTTGTGTCTTGTTCATAAATCAAGCCGTCTGTCACGTTGTAGCTGCAGCGACGTCTCGACCTAGTTAATAATAATAATTCTTGGCTCAACAGCCCTATATGGCCCGGCCTCCTCTTGCCGAGGTTACTAAGTCGTGCGCATTCGTGGCAGTTGGTGACTGGTCAACTGGCCGCGCTACTATTCTATCGATCTGATGTGCCGCCAGAGCCATCTGGCAGGCAGTCAGGAGACTTGATGAGAAATGAGGCAATTTGGCTTACGGAACATTTTATTCATGCCCGTAAGGTTCTTTTACATGCCGTAAATCTACGACATGGGACCGACGGCTTTACTTCCCCTCCGAAGGAAGTTGTGCTACGGATTTATCATCCTTAAAAATCCATCGACCTCGGTCGGGATCGAACCCGCGAACCTTGGTCCAGTGGCGAGCACGCTAACCACTAGTCCACCGAGGTCGACTCTCGACCTAGTTACAGCTGGTAATTCAAGTTCCGGTTGTCCTTACTCTGACAGTTCAGTGTTTTGCCATGTACCCGGAACTAATACAATGTCAAGGTAGGGGAGTTGTCAGCAGATCAGCTGTTAGTGCGGTACCTTGTGGGCAGTAGAGGTACACTTGTCTGTGTGCATGCCAGAAAGGCGTATGGGGAGGTGGATCTATGGCTCCAGTCATCTTTAAGCTCGGCACTAGATGGGGCGAGTGGTCAGGTTTACGTCTCCGCCGCTTTACTCCAAGGAAAGAGTTCAGTAGGAGTCTGGATGGGTTTCACATTTGGTGTGGACGCTATGCAGGATAGACAAATATCTTGCTCCTGTCAGGATTCAAACCACAGAGTGTCCAGCCATAGCGTAGTCGAAATGGTAGGATGATCAGTGAACAATGAATTGGCAAGAATGCGGAAGGACACGGTCATGCCCAGATACTGTCCCGGAAATTTCCTGGAGAAACGCGCGAAACGGCGATACAAAACAGGCGATCACGATGGTATAAATCACGAACATTGAAATTCACGAATTTCGAGAAACTGTAATGGCTACTCGTATAAAATCTTATATTCCTTAAAGTTCAAGAATTTGTTGTTATTATACTATAATTTGGGCACGCGGTGGCGCAGTTGGTTGAGGCACTGCTCTACAAGCCGGAAGGTCGCGGGTTCGATTCCCGATGGTGTCATTGGAATTTTTCATTGACATAATCGTTTCGGTCGCACTATGGCCCTGGGGTCGACTCAGCCTCTAACAGAAATGAGTACCAGGAATATTTCCTGGGGGCAAAGACGGCCGGTGCGTAGGGCTGACAACCTTACCACATTTCATGTGCCGATTGTCTATAAATCTGGGAGCCTCAACCTTCTGTAATGGGATTGCTTTACCTTTACCTTTACCTTTAGTATACTATAACTGTCGTGGTTACCATGCTTCTTCTGCTTACCTTGGTTTTTACGCATGCCGCATTTCGACAGTGGCGCTAGTGTTGTACCCACCTCAGAAGTTCCTGCGTGCGCGTCGTTGTCGTTACGGGTTGCAGGAAATTACTAAGTCCGCCTTTGGGTTGGCGTCCGTCGGCGTCGTCTGCGTACCAAGTAGTGCCTGTCATCACTGCGTACCAAGTAGTGCCTGTCATCACTGCGTACCAAGTAGTGCCTGTCATCACTGCGTACCAAGTAGTGCCTGTCATCACTGCGTACCAAGTAGTGGCTGTCATCACTGCGTACCAAGTAGTGCTGTCATCACAAACTGTCTACCGGGTTTCGACTTAAATTATATGTGCCTGCAGACGGACAAAAATAATATTAAATACGTCATTATCGAGACTGTAGGCTTCTGCCTGAAAGAGCTGAGGAAATCCACGGAAACCTTAGGACTTGTGCTGCAGTCAGACGACAGACGGAACGCGTTTTGTCCATCTGTGACTTTCGAACTGGCTGCAGTTCTCCTTTCATTTTGGAATGCAGTTATGAGTTCCGGGGTTTTTACAGCGGTGTAATTGGGGATTCCGGTCTTCTGAGATGTGACACTGCGTCGTTGGTTGAGTGGTTGCAGACGTTACATGTTCCGTGACTCAATCACAGTGTCCTATCTTCTTTTTTTTTAATTTTATTAATTTATTTTTCAAAATTCTAATGTACTAGTCATCAGCTGATTTCAGTGGCTGATTTCGGCTGAAGGGTAAATCACGTAACACTTTTGATATCATAATATCTACGAAATCTGTTTTCTTTAAATTTCGGTCTTGGGGGTTTTGGGGGTAGGGCTGCAGCCCGGCAACCCCCCCCCCCCTTGGGTGTGCCCCTGAGTGGAACGAAAATACTTTTTGGTCCACCTTTGGTCCACTTTACCCTCGATAAGACGGGAATCCTCTAGAATAAAGTTATTCATATTGACTTTTAAATGTCCAGTTTTGTTCGACATTGAGGATTGGCAAGACTAAGGAAGTTACAAGGATCTGATCATTGCTAGTCACATTACGATTACAACAAAAATATGTTAAATTTATATTTATAGATGGAGAGTTTGTTAATGAACGCCTTACAGAGAAATGACAGGGATATTCGGTAATCAGTTATTGCATGCCCTGAAGTGAAACCTTGACATTTGGTTGTTTGCAGGTACTTGCCGCTAGGAGCGCTGCACAATGAGGCTACGTGTGTTGGCACTGGTGCGGGTTCTTCAGCTGGCTAACTGCTTGCCCATTGTTGACCCAGGTGAGAGCTGCTCGTTGCTAAGCAAGTCAGGCGGTTCTTAACCCACAACAAAATCGTTTGTACTTTACCTCTAAGGCCCCATTTTTGGTATGTTTCGTCATGGAACCAGCACTACCAGAAATCAGAGGCACTTTTGATCGTAATGAATGTAACTGAGGTCAGACCAAACTAGAACTATGTGCCCCATAATGCTGTGCGTGCAGCCGTGCAACAGGTTAATACCGACCTGCTTACAGCAAGGACACATCTCAACATTCGTATTTCAGAACCACTCCACTGACATGTAGGACCAGGTGAAGGTAAAGGTAAAGGTCTCCCTATAACAGGCCATGAAGGCCCAGAGGGGGAGTAGAGGTATAGCTGTACTATTTTTTAACCTCGGCACTAGATGAGGGTGGGTGGTCAACGCCACGCCCCGGTCGCTTTACCCCCGGGAAAGAGACCCGGTACCCATTGCACAAGAGGCTGGGTGGGCCCCAGGGCCGGTCTGGACAGGTGCTGAAAATCTCGATCCCCGGACCGTCCAGCCCATAGCGAGTCACTATACCGACTGAGCTAAAATCTGAGTTTTGATTTTCTATACAAATTTTATCTAAAACATTTCTCATTCTAAGAAGAATTCGGCTAGATATTATCATAAATGTACGAATGTCTTCATGTAAAGTGCCCGTAATTCTTGTCAGATTTTAATGAAACTTGAATTTTGTCGACAGATTTTTTAAAAATACTCAAATACCAAATTTAATGAAAATCCGTCCAGTGGGAGACGGGTTGTTCCATGAAGATGGACAGATATGACGAAGCTAATAGTCGCTTTTTACAATTTTGCGAGAAGCCCCTACAAGCTGACAAAAATGTCTTTATGCTTTGTGTCCCTAAGTGACGTAGCAGAGAGGTCTTAGTCTTATTGTGCGGTAGTTGGTAATAAAAACGTACATAGGTCTTAGTCTTATTGTGCGGTAGTTGGTAATAAAAATGTACATAGGTCTTAGTCTTATTGTGCGGTAGTTGGTAATAAAACGTACATAGGTCTTAGTCTTATTGTGCGGTAGTTGGTAATAAAAATGTACATAGGTCTTAGTCTTATTGTGCGGTAGTTGGTAATAAAAAATGTACATAGGTCTTAGTCTTATTGTGCGGTAGTTGGTAATAAAAACGTACATAGGTCTTAGTCTTATTGTGCGGTAGTTGGTAATAAAAACGTACATAGGTCTTAGTCTTATTGTGCGGTAGTTGGTAATAAAAATGTACATAGGTCTTAGTCTTATTGTGCGGTAGTTGGTAATAAAAACGTACATAGGTCTTAGTCTTATTGTGCGGTAGTTGGTAATAAAAATGTACATAGGTCTTAGTCTTATTGTGCGGTAGTTGGTAATAAAAATGTACATAGGTCTTAGTCTTATTGTGCGGTAGTTGGTAATAAAAACGTACATAGGTCTTAGTCTTATTGTGCGGTAGTTGGTAATAAAAACGTACATAGGTCTTAGTCTTATTGTGCGGTAGTTGGTAATAAAAACGTACATAGGTCTTAATCTTCTTCAGTGTTACTCACAGTTTATGTAATTACATAACTTATATTGATGTTCTCTAGACCAATGATATTCAACCTTTTTTGTTCGCGTACCCCCAGATATAAATTTTCTTCAACTTTGTACCCCTAAAACTTGTTGGTGCACAATTCAAGTTATACACAGTCTATAATCTACATCTAAAATAAGTTAAATAAATTACATCCAAAATAATGTATTAAATAATAAGTTTTAAATGAGAAAAATGAGCATCAAGCTATTAAATAACAGATATATTATTGCCTATCATATAAAAATTAATAAAGGAACAAAGGTATTTTAGCAAAGCAAAATTATATGCATTATGTGGAATAAAATGAAACTAGCCGCCTAGATAAGAATCGCATAAAGGACAGAGAGAGAGAGAGAAAAAATGGCGCTCCCAAATCGCATGACCTTACGTCCGGGTCTCTGTGGCTAACCCTAAATCTGGCCCTGATGATTCAGTGTTTATCATGAAATAATATATATATTATTTTTAATTTTACGTACCCCCTAAGATGTCTTCGCGTACCCTGGGGGTACACGTACCCCAGGTTGAATACCACTGCTCTATACTAACACTTATCTGCTGATGCTGATTTTCATCAAAATGTGTAACCATGTTACTTCTACTGGCAGTTATTGTGGATGCAATGTACAGAATGAAGAGCTGTCGACTGTCAGCAACCGAAGCAGAAACAGAACATTCACAATCCTCACGTTATTTTCACCGTGCTTACTGCTAATAGAACATTCACAGTTAGGTGAATTTGCATTTCTCATGTGAAATATGAAAATATATACTCACTTATAAAGGGACGAATGTTTGTTGTATCAGGTGGCAAATGAAAGCCAAAAAAATGACATTTGGCTGTTCAAAATTTCAGAAACATCTACTTACATGTGGTCACTCAAAATAATTTTGATGTTCCACCTTGCAGACTTGAGCTGCTTTAGATCATTTTAATATTCTTTTCCATTTACACTTGCAAGAATGTAAATGGTATACTTGAGGCAAACCTGCTGTTTCTGGCTTCTCATGTCTTTAGGTCTGTTTGTCATCATGGGCGTTCCTTCGTGCCGCGCTGGGGCGGGATACTGTCTGCTGGGAATGGACTGCACCCTTGATGAGGACTTCTTACCCGATGACCAAGGTGGCCACTGTGATGGCCTGCGGTCTGCCTTTACCCCCAGTGCGCACTTTATCTGCTGCCGTTACAATGCTGCAAACAGGACAGTCTCTCCAGAAACTGTGCCACTTTCAACCCCCATCAGCATGGGACAAGATATTACAGACAATAGCTTGGGGCTGTTCAGTGACTATTCCAACACAGACACTGTTGGTACTGACAGTGAAGATTATGGGGCAAGTAACTTCCCTAGTGCAGAATCTAGTGAGGGGAATTTTGTTCAGAATGTTGACATGTCAATAGGAGGAGTGTCAGACATTCAGAATGATAACAGTGCACCTACAGAAATGAACATTGAAACAGATCAAGCTTCATGGCCTCTGTTGTCTAGCAACATATCTTTACACACAGCTGGCAACAGTGCGACAACAACCAAAATGGACTATGACATATCAAACCATCATTCTTCAGATACAGTAACCTACGAAGAGGTTCTGGTGACAGAAGGGGCAGGTTTCAGTACTCAAGATGATGCTTCTCAATCCACAAGTTACACCACAGAAATGTCCACAGACGTTCGCACAGCCACTACAAAGATTTTTATGAACACTGATGTATTACGTTTCGAACACTCTGATGAGACAGTGAGCACAGATTCTGAGAGTGAAGAACAAACAACAGAGACATCTGTGACTCAATTTCCAGCACACATAAAGGACCAGAGTTCTGGTGAATACTCTGCAGTGAAATCAGCAGGCAATATTGGGGATAGGATACATTCTAACAGTAATAGTAAGAGTAGCGTGAAGAATAAACCGATTAAAGCAAGAGCTGAAACTGATAGAATGTCATTGACTGTCCTTACTGACCAAGGTATCATGAAGGCATATCCAAGTGTGGTCAGAGCTGAAACAGAAATATTGGTACACGAAAATAATACAAGTCACAGAAATGATGAGATTCAAAATCGCGGTGTCACCGCAAAGGAAACAGTGGCCCAGGTGAGGGTATATAAAACCGAGTTGTCTAATGGAGATGAAAGATTAACAACAAATGATGTTATGGAAATGAAAACTGTGAGCCATGGAGACACAACTATGGAGTTTCATCCTTCAGTCACTGTTAGTGAGATAGGTGCTGCAGAGGATTTACCTTCTGATACAGATAATATGGCAGTAACCTTACTTCATTCAGTATCTGACAGTACAATCACATCTTTAACTCTGTTAGATCAAGGGCCTGGAGAAACTACAACAAACATGGAGATAAAATCAGGGGAGGACCCAGTGAAATTATATGGAGACAGGAAAGTACTTAAAGATTATGATCATAATTCATTTGTAAATACCAATCAATTTTCAGGATCTCAAACTGAACCATCAACCTTAGATTCATCTACAGAATTTGCCAGCTCGCTGCTACTTACAGCAACAGACACAACTATATCAACAACTCAGAATTCGGATGTGTCCAAAGATGAAATTATCGATAATGTTTTAAGTGAATTAATGTCTACAGATTACAAGCAGTTCCCTAGTAAGGATCTCATTGCTGTTACTGAAAGCAATGGACAGTTTTCCTTGACTCAGAGCTTATATGAAGATACTGCAGGGGCAGATTCGAAGACAGCGTCTTCTGACCTGGACAGAATAGACATACTGTTTCAGCCTTCAAAAACTGAATCAGAAATTTTGAAAAACACCGTGAAGGGACCAGAAATAATTAATGAATTTCCTGTCACAATTACAACTGAACTTCCATTGCATGGAAAAATGACCAGCATGTACAAAGAGACTATTACATCATCAAGAAAAAACCATGATACTAAAACCAGGTCAAAACCTTTGCACAAAGAAAGCAACAAAATTGACATTGTTACAGCATTAAGAAATGAAGACAGGGCTGAAAGTGTCATGCCTAAAACAACTGAAGTTACAAGCTTTGAAATGAAGTCAACAAACAAAGAAGAATTTACCACAGAGAGTTTTGAAAGTCCCGAGTTAGGACTTTATGAAACAACTGTATATCAGCGGCCTGACAAACTGGAGACCAAAGGCATTTCAGTGCAAAGTACTCAGTTATCTACTTCAGAAACCATTACTGAGCACGTGAAGGTTCTTGTATCTGAGCAATTAAACGAAATCACAACCAAATCCTTGCCACCAAATGTAGAAATGTCTGAAAAACAACAGGAAATTGATAAAACTGAAGGAAGTGATGTATCTTACAACACTGAACCAACAGGAGGACTTCAGCTGAGGTCTGGAACTGAGATTGAAAGCCGAACTGCTGTGTTTGTTGAAAGTGACAGTAATTCAGGGGACGTCACAGAATTTATTTCAACAACACCAACAGTAATTGGTAGTGAGATAAGTGTCACTTCTGAAGGAACAACAGTGTTGCCTGTTGTGTTCAAAACAATTGACAGTTCCAGTCCTGCTGTACCAGTGCAGAGTTCCAGTCCTTCCAGCACACCAGAGAGTTCAAACCCTTCCATCAGAGTGCACAGTTCCATCCTGTCCAACTCAATTTTCCCTGCTGATGGTGTCCCCACACAGCAAACCAATGAGCCTTCTTCGCTTTGCAGCATTGAAACTTTCGAGAAGTTCCAGGGAACAAAGTGCTGGCTGGTTCAGTTCTTAACTCCTTACAGCAGTAACAGCTCCATATGTGTAGGCAGCTACTTGGACTCAAACACCATTGTGACAACAGCAAACTGTGTGTCCAGGTTAGAGGAATCGAGATTATTTAGTACCTTTTATTATTCACATCCCACTAGTTATAAGGTGTGCAGCTAATATTGGCTGATTGCATTATTCTGCATATCCCAGTTTTGTCTGAAGAACTGTCAGTGCAGTGGCCAATCATAAATTACAGTAAAACCCTTATTTAATGAATTGCTGGGGGATTAGAATATATTTCACTGAATCGAGGTTTTCATTAAATGGAGGTGCATTGTTTATTCAGTCATTCATTCATTTCACATTCAGAAATCCAAGTCAGGCAACCCAGCCTTTGGATATGGAACAAGTCAAAACATAACAGCAAAACACAATACAAGCAATACAAGTCACAAAATAGAATACATGCAATACAGGTCACAAAAATACAATACACAACAATCACACACATAAAACACAATTCCCAAGAGAACAATTGACTGTATCACCCTAGAGAACACAAAACATGTATAAAATGCTCATCCCCGGGACCCAAATAACCAACTGAGCGCATCACAAGTCATACAAACAAAGTGTATAAATAGAATATAAAAAAACAATTAATTAATTTTGTAATCAAAGTATTCCGCTAAAGTATAAAAAGAATGCATTTGTAGGAAATCCCTAAGAGCTGCTTTAAAATGTTATATGGAGCTATTATCAGGACATGAAAAAATCATCACTAAATCCGGGATTTCACTAAATGCGGGAACATTAAATCGGGGTTTTACTGTATTAGCTACAGCACGAACATAAATATTGCAACTGTTATTAGAGCCCAATCACAGGCTTATGACACTGCTGGAGGTACTAGAGTTTGTCATGCTAGTTGGTGACAGGCAGTTATAGAGTAGACGTTGTTCTGGGTTGCGCTGTGTGATCTTACTCTTCTCATATGCCTGCACACACAGGTGCCATAAGATTGTGTCTGAACTCTGCTGGATTTAGTGAATCACACTGGACATTGTGATATGAAATAATGTAAATCCAGCTATCATACTTAGAATATTATAGAGCAAAATAACTTTGCTACTTTGCATGAGTTTTTAAAATTGAAACAATATCAGATTCTTTTTCCAAACTCTTGAAGTTACAGCAGTAGTTATTTTGGTATACTTCAAGAGGATGCAGTTGACTTGTCTGTTATCGTTGTGTGAATGACAGCAGACGTAGAATAGATGTTCAGAACACACCACTTGATGAAGTTATCAAGTAACATAGAAGTAAAATTTGAGAACCAAATAATAGTTTTAGGAAGAGAGACATATCCTGCTGCAGGGCATTTTTGGTGTTGCAGGGTGTTTGAAGTCGGTATGACTCGGGTAACTCTGCTCAGTGCTGGAGGCGCAGTCATGCCACACACCATGATCCGTGATGTCGTAGTACATGAAGAGTACAGGAACAAGGGGGCGAAAGTTCTGCTTAATGACATAGGTACAGTGCAGTGGGTCATATCTGTGAGCTTCTGAATGTCAGAGGTGCTCAGTGGGTCATATCTGTGAGCTGCAGAATGTCAGAGGTGCTCAGTGGGTCATATCTGTGAGCTGCAGAATGTCAGAGGTGCTCAGTGGCTCATATTTGTGAGCTGCAGAATGTCAGAGGTGCTCAGTGGGTCATATTTATGAGCTGCAGAATGTAAGAGGTGCTCAGTGGGTCATATGTGTGAGCTGCAGAATGTCGGAAGTGCTCAGTGGGTCATATTTGTGAGCTGCAGAATGTCAGAGGTGCTCAGTGGGTCATATTGTGAGCTGCAGAATGTCAGATGTGCTCAGTGGGTCATATTTGTGAGCTGCAGAATGCAAGAGGTGCTCAGTGGGTCATATCTGTGAGCTGCAGAATGTCAGAGGTGCTCAGTGGGTCATATTTGTGAGCTGCAGAATGTTAGAGGTGCTCAGTGGGTCATATTTGTGAGCTTCTGAATGTCAGAGGTGCTCAGTGGGTCATATGTGTGAGCTGCAGAATGTCAGAGGTGCTCAGTGGGTCATATTTGTGAGCTGCAGAATGTCAGAGGTGCTCAGTGGGTCATATTTGTGAGCTGCAGAATGTCAGAGGTGCTCAGTGGGTCATATCTGTGAGCTGCAGAATGTCAGAGGTGCTCAGTGGGTCATATTTGTGAGCTTCTGAATGTCAGAGGTGCTCAGTGGGTCATATTTGTGAGCTGCAGAATGTAAGAGGTGCTCAGTGGGTCATATGTGTGAGCTGCAGAATGTCAGAAGTGCTCAGTGGGTCATATCTGTGAGCTGCAGAATGTCAGAGGTGCTCAGTGGGTCATATTTGTGAGCTGCAGAATGTCAGAGGTGCTCAGTGGGTCATATTTATGAGCTGCAGAATGTCAGAGGTGCTCAGTGGGTCATATTTGTGAGCTGCAGAATGTCAGAGGTGCTCAGTGGGTCATATTTGTGAGCTGCAGAATGTCAGAAGTGCTCAGTGGGTCATATTTGTGAGCTGCAGAATGTCAGAGGCGCTCATTGAAGCTGCCATGCAGACATGTGGAGACCACATTAATTGATTTGGTACAACGGGAGTAGCAAGGATGATGGTGGTGGTGGTGGTGGTGTGGCACTAGTGGTGACAGATGACAGTGGTGATGGTGGTAGTGACATGGCAGTGGAGTGATGGTGACAGCAGTTGCAGTGGTGGTGATATATACATGTTATCATGGCCAGGGAGTTACTGATTTTACTTTCTCCATTTGTAATAGTAACTTCTCTTTGTCTGAAATTTGTAGTCTTCTGGGTTATTACACGGCGTCGTGTGGTAATTATTTACCGACGTTTCGGGACAACGTATCGGTCCCATCCTCAAGGGTCAAAATTCCAAGTAGCTTTCCTACTTGGAATCTTGACCCGTGAGGATGGGACCGATACGTTGTCCCGAAACGTCGGTAAATAATTACCACACAACGCCGTGTAATAACCCAGAAGACCACAGATTACATCAACATCATGGTGGAAGCCTGAAATCAAGGTTCTCTTTGTCTATTTACTCTAAACCTTTGAATATCATGAATGAGGTTTGTCATTCATATTGCTTCCGTTTCATTTTTATGAGTAACACAGTCAGCTGCTCTAAGTTGGCATTTGCCTAAATTTTTGTCACTGTGCACACAGCACAGAATATAAGCCTGGTACACACTCCCATGATAATGTTTCACTTGAAGAGTGGATCTCAGACTTTCTTGTCCAAAGCCCATAATGGTAAGTCGTATTGTCTTTGTGACCCACACAGCACCTGAGTCTTCTCAGCACTCCATTTATGCAAATAATTTCGCTTGATTATTTTGAGTTCATGACCCATCTTAAGTCCTTTCATTACTCAAGTTACAGTCACGACCCTGAGTTTGAGACTCCCTGACAGATATGAACATTCTCCTTGCTACCACCATTTGTCTGGGTTTTACATGATTGTAACGTTTACAGATTTGTGCTATCATGTCGATGCACGTACAACTTCTCATTGTCACACTCTTCTAAGCAGGTCTGCTTCGCCTGGAGCCAGGGTCTCGAATGCCACCTGCTGCATGCACCCTTTGCCTACCAAAATCTGACCAAGAGCTCATGGACAGACCTTGCAATCAGACCTCTTTGGATCAGGTCAAGTCAGAGGTAAGATATGCATCAGCGCACTGTCTCTTCACATCAGATCTTCCAGCACAAGACTCTGCAATGTTTTTGGAACAGTGATTATATATTGTTAGGAATTGTGAGGGACTTTCTAAAGCTTTCTACTGTGTCAGATATTATGAACATGTGGACAGGTGTTGTTTATGCAACAACTAACTAACTCCAAGGAGCAGAACCCGTCTTCAACTGCTAACAAATCCTCAGCTAGACAAGAAATTCCCCACATTTTATGGAACCCATTTCTCCCTATCCTGAGCCAGGTCAATTCAATCCACTCCCTCCCACCCTATTTCTGTAGTTACGTTTTAATATTATCCTCCCTTCTATGCCCAGGTTTTCCAAGAGGTCTCTTTTATTCAGGTTTCCTTACTAAAACTCTATATGCATTTCTCATCTTCCCACATGCGTCATTTACAGAATAACTGATTTTGTTTCATCACACTTATTAAGAAGTAGCTACACAAATGCTCGGACCCCAGGGAAGTTAGGTGAACTGGTTGACATTTTCTGGCGTTGATGGATGATTTGACAAAGAACGTGAAGGTTACTGTCTTGTGGGATGTGACACCGTGCAGTTTGGCAGATAGGTACGAATGTTTTTGGATGAACCTGCTGCACTCTAACCTTCTACCCTACAGGTTCCTCTGAAACGTCGGTACCCATCTGCAAAACTAAAGGGCGTCACATCCTCGAAGACAGCAATCTGCATAGTCAGTGATGTGACAGTGACAGTGACAGTGACAGGTCTCACAAATAATGGCAGCTCAACATGTACTGAGTTCTGTCCCTCTATTTTGAACACGGATAATCTAGCAAGATTGGAATTATGAAGTGTTTTCTGTTCAGACGATTTCTCACAGCAGTGTTGAGGAT